>CM019694.1:10473182-10790682 GCA_009760885.1 Achatina immaculata
GCTTAGTAATTATATTTTTTGTCTTTATGTTTGGACCTTCACGCGCATCACGTGAGTGTCCGTTACTACTAAATAAAATACTGTAAGCTTTGAAAAAAAAATATCTAGTCTTCTTCTTCGTTCGCTTCTATCATCAAGATCGCCCCGTGATCCTGCTGAATTTACTACTGTGGTTCTCGCGATAGCCTCATTTAGGATGGAGGCTCAGAGCATAGTGGGGCCTGGGCCTGTATTCTCGGTGGGTCACAGAAGCGGCATTGCGTGACACTGTGGGTTTCGTTGCATCAGTTTAGTCCAGAGTTGGACTTTCTCACCGGAAAACGTCGACGTGGTTTGGATATGAATATATCCCCGCCGGGTGAGAGGTGGTTTGCCCATCCAGTCCAGAGTTGGACTTTCTCACCGGAAAACCTCGACGTGATTTGAATATAATATATCCCCGCCGGGTGAGAGGTGGCTGCCTATCTAGACTGCACCGGTCCAGTGTGTCTCCGACTTCAGCATTTTGTGGTCGTGGCCGCTACCCATCCTAGTTGTGACGAGGACGGAGCTTTTGTCCAGGAGGACGAATCCTCGCCACTAAAAAAAAAAAACTAGACTCTTACATTATATGAACTAGACGTAACCCGCCACAGTAATAGGGGAAACAAAGCTGACTACAAATTTCTGTTATCAGGACAATCCCCCCCCCCCTTTAACACCCCCCTACCCCATCCCCAAACCCGCGGCGCCCCCCCCCCCCCAAAAAAAAAATCATCAACGAAAAAAAGAGACAATATAATTTAAAACGAAAGCAGAATAATACAATTCTCAGCCCCCCCCCCCCCCCAAAAAAAAAAAAAAGAAAAGAAAAACTGTTTAGTACTGGTTATTAACCATATCACCAAATCTGCTTGCGCTACCTCCCTCTCTTCGTTACTAAACTATACATGCATTACTAAACTATACATGCATTACTAAACTATACATGCATTACTAAACTATACATGCACAATGGCTCTGATTGTCTTCTGTGTCGTAACACAAAAGCATTTTATTTTTAAATCGCCTGTTATGGGTTTCAAACCCCGGTCTTCGGCCGCAGGGTCAGACTCATTTTCCAACGATCATCCGAGCCCAGTTCGCACTCATGAAGGAGTAAATATGTGTCTTCTTACAAATCTTTCCACACTTCCAAGTGACTTGTTCCAGGTGACTTGACGTTTTTTGGGAGTTTTTTTTTTTTGCGTTTTAGCTAAGAATCCAAAAATAAACTGTCAGATCATGAAGCCATATTTCGCTGAATCGAGCGTCGAAAATAATCTTCCACTGGGGTCGCTGTTAAATTGTTGTGATAGTCAAAGTTTTCTGGGCGCATGATATGAATTGCCCAAATGCTGGTATAATAAGTAAGCAGTGTGTGTGTGTGTGTGTGGACGAATCTGTACTTAGCTTAAGAAGTGATCGCGTTAAAGGGCAATAACTGGTAAATTTCCGATTAGAAACGGAAAAACAAACCGAAACTTTTGGAAGTCGTTGGTTACTGTAACCGGTTTATATTATTAAAAACCTAATTTGTAAAAAAAAAATGATAACAGGCAGGCAGCGAAATCGGTTAAAGAATAATCAAGCCAGCAGACTAATGATGCTCAGTTTGCACGGAAGAGAAGCAGACAGTTTTGACTCTGATGTAGTATTTGACCATTGTGTAAGTATTACATCTCGCCTTTAACAAGTTAAGAAAAAAATTTTTTTTCACAGGAACATTTATCTTCCGTTCATATGTGTAAAGTGTTTTAGTGTTACAAATAAAGATAAAAGTATAAAGTATCGAACTTATTTATTGACAAAACCGGTACTTCGGAAAGTACCTCATGCTAGGTGAAAGACAGGTATATCTCTACAGGTTGTAGAAAACCCTAGGGCGATCACTGACTATGAACTATGAACAACTCTTTATCTTTCTGTGGAATATCAGGAAGAAGATCAAGAGAAATGATACTGGACAGTCTGATGGGATGGTCTGAGAGGAGATCACCAACTGAACTGATGGCCTGCATGAAGGATCGGGTACTCTGGAGAAGCATAATAGCCAACGCCAGTCGGCACAGCACATGATGATGATGATGATGGAATATCAGCTTCCGCGTTATGTTAAATCTATATTTTGCTATCAGCTCATCTAATAGCTAAAATGAGCAACATGATCGCATTGTGCGCATGCGCTACTTTTGCGTATTATCACGCATGCGCAAAACCAGTTGTGAAACAAACACACCTGAAATTATATATAGAAAGATCTCTCAGTTTCTCTATCTGCCTATTTCACCTCTCTCCCCCTCCCTTTCAATCCGCAAGACGCCTTCAATTTTAAAAAAAAAATATTTCAATTCCTAACACGTCTTTTTTTCCCCTGAAGTTACTAAGATTAATAAATCATTTTCACGAAGCCAGTGCTTTAAATCTACGCCTTGTTTCTTTTTTTAATTCCTTTCTCACAGTCCGCACAATTTAATCTTTTCGTCTAGAGAATTCTCTTCTAAGCTGTTTGTTTGTTTCTGTCGTTAATTTTCCTGGAACTCACATATTGTTTCCACGAATCCGCTATTCGTATTCGAATTCGTAGTTAGCAGCAAGTACGAATACGATTATCGGATTCCTGGAAACAAGACTGGATTCTTAAAATATAAATATAAAAGTGGTAATATGGTTATTGTTTTGGTAGAAATTTGATACTAAATTGACACTTCATTTTGTTCGCTCTTTCATAGAAATTAGATACTAAATTGTAAATTCTGTCGTTCTTATCAATATACTTTCTTGTACATTGTCCAAGATTGCAGTGATAACAGGTTTTAATAGGCATTTCTTGTTTCAGTTCTAAATTTCTGGATATATTTACTCCCTGTAGCAATAGTATTTGGATGCTATTATTGTACAATCCTGAATTATTTGGCTAAGTATTTGAAATACTGTATTTTTTTCCTCTCCATCTCTCTCTCTCTCTCTTACTCTCTCTCTCTCTCTCTGTCTCTCTCTCGTGAACGAATATTCCATCGACATGGTTATTTCACCTGCAACAAATATGCTCTTGCACAATTGTTATTTGCGGGTGTTTTCGTGTATATTTAACAAAGGCATTTTGCCGAAATATTTGTTTCCTTTTTTGTTTTCAATTT
Organism: Achatina immaculata; assembly: GCA_009760885.1. Lineage (NCBI taxonomy): Eukaryota > Metazoa > Mollusca > Gastropoda > Stylommatophora > Achatinidae > Lissachatina > Lissachatina immaculata. Next base: position 10,476,341 of record CM019694.1, read on the forward strand.
AAACGTGCTCGTTGTTAGTTTCGACTGCTGCCGTTTTTCCTTCTTCTTCTTCTTCTTCCTCTTTATTTTCTGTTTGTTTGTTGTAAAATTGAACCATGCATTTTTTTTCTCAACATGTACTACCAACAGAAGGAAAGTAAAATGTGCCTACATGTACTATTACCAAAAAATGAAAGTAAGATGTGTGGGTACCATTACTCCCATTTGTTTCCCCTGATACCTCCATGGGATTTAGAAAGCTCCTGAGTTAGAGTGACGAGATCCGCAAGTTAGATCTGACATAGAATGCAGTGTCACATGTAACATTTAGAGTGACGAGATCCGCAAGTTAGATCTGACCTAGAATGCAGTGTCACATGTAAAATTTAGAGTGACGAGATCCGCAAGTTAGATCTGACCTAGAATGCAGGTTTTCGTGTAAAGTTTAGGGTGACGAGATCCGCAAGTTAGATCTGACCTAGAATGCAGTTTTTCGTGTAAATTTTAGAGTGACGAGATCCGCAAGTTAGATCTGACCTAGAATGCAGTTTTTCATGTAAAGTTTAGAGTGACGAGATCCGCAAGTTAGATCTGACCTAGAATGCAGTTTTTCATGTAAAGTTTGAGTGACGAGATCCGCAAGTTAGGTGTAAGCTAGGGTACAATGTTTCACGTAAGGTATCTGATTTTTTTTTTTTTTTTTGCCATCGTCCACCTGGACTGGGAAGAAGTCTTGAAACACTGTGCCACAAGAAAGGCCAATGTGCGCCAAGGTGCAGCATTATCTGAGGAGGGAACGAGGTCCAGGAATGAAAGACACGAGACGCAAGAGTGAAGAAACGGTAACACAAACATCGTTCGGTATTATGGCGGATTATGCCAGTCAAATATTGGCAGCATCAGCAGCCCCAGGGCAAACTATTGTTCGGCTGGTAGGTGCCTACCTCATGAACGTCTTCTAAGAGAAAAAGAGATTTGATTGACTGATTGATCTCAGCAGGTAGCGTCATATTTGATTGACTGATTGATCTCTGAAGGTAGCGTCATATTCCCATATCTGTTCCGCTGCGTGTTTCAGAAACCGACGTGAGATATGTACTGATTGCCGCTGTCACGCGTTGATTATGGGTTCATCATCTCCGTTCACAGATTATTCTTATCTCGTATTGCCTCACTCCCCAGTTCCTTAACTCGACGGATGTGGGGATTCTCCATTTCCAGCACTTCATCCCCGCCGAAGTTGTCCATAACAGCTTTCAGGATGTCTGACTTGTCCTGTATCAGCACCTCTTGCTTAGGGGCCTCTCCGGATCAGTAGATGCACGAGAGGTCTGCAGCCTGACGGTTTGCTTATAGGTTGGCCCACTGTCTGCGAAGCCATTAGTAGCAGTGCATGTTCCAGAGTGTAGCATATGTTTCAGATATGATAGGGTCTCGGCGGGTTCCGGTTGACACGATCATCTTGGTTCCATGTCTGAAATAAAAGCTGTGGCGGTGGACTTGATGGCAAGACATGATTTTTCTAAGAACTAAGGTATTAAAGTTGTTGTACTGAAATTATTATAATGAATAATCCCAAATATTCGTGTTGATGACGCAGATGAAAGCTATAATCTATCTTTGAAAGATTAAATCAGTGGCTCTAGTGCTTTAGTGACTTTCAAAAGACTTGACAGATGAAATCACTGGTTGTACCGCGTCCATGACCTTCCAGAGAAGGTTTTAATGACCTAGTATGTCGCAGGCGTCCAATTTTCAGAACAGATCTGTCACTCCCTACACAACATTTAACATCTCCGCATTCCGTGAGCGAAAGGTTACCCTAGGCTTTGTTCTCCCTATATGTTTGTGAAATATTTCAAAGCAGTAATGATTAAGCTACGGATTTAGTGGTTTGTCATTTTATCATAAAAAAAAAGAGTTTCTCTGTTCTTCTGTTTGATTACATGCTACAGCCCATCAAAAGTTAGAGGTCTTTATTGGAATGAGTTAATTTCCCTCACTAGTAACGGAGCAGTATTGTATGGTACGACCTCGAAAAACCATAAACAAAGCACTTTGAGACGTGAGAGAAAAGAAAATGGCAAGAGAATATCTCTCTCTCTCTCTCTCTCTTTCTCTCTTTCTCTCTCTGAACCTTAAGTGCCCAGGGCACATGGGGCTTCCGCAAGGGTTTTCCACAAATGCCTGTCCTTCGCCTTTTTTTCTGCTCTTGCCCAGGTGAGCCCTCTGTTGCTCAACATCCTTTCTGTTGTTCTTCTCCATGTCTCTTTTGGTCTACCCTTACTTCTGTTCCTCTGTGGTGTCCATATTAGTGCTATTTTTGGTAGGGAGTTGTCAGTCATTCGGAGCACATGTCCCAACCATCGCCAGCGTCTTTCCTCAGTAATTGTTGTCAGTGGCTTCATCTGCATTTCTGCTAATAAGATGTTATTTCTTATGGTGTTTGGCCAAAATATTTGTCTAATTCTTCGTAAACATTTAGTCTGGAAAGAATTCAACTTGTTTTCTATGGTTTTGGTGATTTTCCAGCATTCATTTCCATAGAGTAGTACACTTAGAACATTACTATTAAATATCCTGATTTTAATATTTATGCTTAGTTTTTTTGATTTCCATATAGTCTGCAGCATTGCAAAAGCCTGGTTTGCTCTAGTAAGTCTACTGTTGATGTCCTCTGTGCTGTCTCCATTTTCTACTACTCTGCTGCCAAGGTATACAAATTCGTTGACCTCCTCCACTAACTTGTTATCTAATGTGAGTACATTTCTGTTGTTCACATTTTGCTTCATTAACTTTGTCTTTCCTATGTTGATCTTTAGTCCTATGTTATTTGCATTATGAGTTAGCTTGTTTATTTTATCTTGCATATCTTTGTAACTGCTTGATAATAGACAAATGTCGTCCGCAAAGTCAAGGTCCTCCAGCACTGTGTCAAGGGTCCATTGTAATCCTCTGCGTTTGTCTGATGTTGCCCAAGAGAATATACCCGGGGATTAAACTACGGGGCTCCGGTAGGACGAGTAACTGTCCAGCCACGAGAGTACAGCGCACTGATAAACTTCACTAGCTCGCACCACCTTAAAGAAAAAAAAAGGAAAACCTTTTTTTTTCTGCTAACATTTAATAGCGCTCAAAATTGAATAACTTAATATTGCAGTAAATAAATATCACGCGTCAGTAAGCGTCAGGAAACGAAACAAACAAGACTATCGAATGATGTGCTGCTGGCTGTTATTAAAAAATTTGCTATTATTTTGGTGTGCAGTCATAATTTAATAAATTTATAATAAATGTTGCATTCTGGGGTCGTCAGGAGACTAGCGTATTAAACATGGGTGTTAGTCTAGTACCAATAACTTCCACCCTAGGGTCTACCTAAACTTCACCATCAGGGTCTAGTGCCACTAACTTCCACCCTAGGGTCTACCTAAACTTCACCATCAGGGTCTAGTACCACTAACTTCCACCCTGGGGTCTACCTAAACTTCACATCTGGGTATAGGACGCAGAAAGATATAAATATATATATATTTTTTTTTTCATTTCCATCAGATCTGTATCTGTTGTCATCAGCCACTCTTGTTTATACTTTCGATCTTAGTTGTATACAGTTTCTTCCTGTTTTTTTTTAAACATGTTATTTATTACACTTATTCGCTGATACTTATTACTCTTTCTAGCTCAGAGTTCAGACACAGAAGCCTCATTTTCTCCCTGTTCGTATCCCGTTATAATTTACCCCGGTAACATTCTCTAGGTTTCGTGATTTACTCATTACCCGGAAGCCTTCCTCGCCGTTGTCATTCGCATTCGCCGTTTTCATCCCAAGATTTCGTGATGATCCGACGGATAAACTTTTTTGTGGGTTTTTTCCCCCATAATTTCGCCCATGACCTACCTTTTGTCATTTTGTTTCTTTGTGTTGTTGTCCTTTGTTTCCAAGCGAAAGCCTATCATAAACATCCTCTGGACTTCACACTCTGCTGTAATAAGATCACGCGAAACGGCTCCTTTGTTTTCTTCTCGTAGACCTCCTTTTTGCCCTAGTTTTCACGCGGGCACACATAAACAGTCGATTAAAGGCTGCTGCTGTTGTTGGTAATAAATATTGCTACAAAGTGCGGATTGATTATACCTCTCACTGTCTGTTGTTGTTTGTTTCCTTGACTCGCTGATTGGTCAGACAGAAAATCAAGAAACACAGAAACACGACGCGTTGGAACGATGGTTCTCAGCCCGTCCTCAAGACATGGGGCCCCTGAAACTGAGTGATAAATTCATGGCGGCCTAGCACACTCGCTCGCAGCTTGGTATTAAATTAAAAGCCTTTTGAATGTTTTGTGTGTTTTTTTTTTATAACTTTTGGGATTGGGCTTGTTGTGTTGTTAAAAAAGAAGGGGAAAGGAAAAAAAGATTAAACGTATCGTTAAAATATAGTCTTTAGTTCACAGACCTTCATATGACCGTTTGCGAACCTCTATATGACTATCAGCGGACCTTCAAATGACCTTTCTCACATGATCCTTCGTAGAAACGATATATTTAGAGCAATGGTTCCCAAGTTGTGATTGGCGGACGACAACTGATCCATGGTGTAATATTGGGTGATAAACAAGTGCATTATTAATGTGGTATTAAGTCCCATGTGTTGAATAAGCACAGTTAAGGGTTTTGGTACTGCGATATTGCAATGATCCATAACTTTTATATTGTTGAAAAAGAGGTCCTGGGAAGTAAAAAAAAAAATATTGGAAACCACTGCTAGAAGAAAGCACCGTTATCACGGCCAGTGAACCATAAGACAGGACCTTGTCGAATCCCGATTCATTGTTCACTGAATAAACTATTCTATTGCCTGATATAGGCCATGCTAGCGTCGTAGATATCAGTGCGTTTCTCGAATGCTGATTGGGTTGAATGGTTAGAAATAATTGACAGATCCCACATTAAAAATATCACATGGATGTGGTGTCCGAGTCATGATGGAGTCAAAGGAAACAAGCTGACCAGCTAGCAGCAGGAGCCAAACCGGAGGGCTTCATCAAACAGGACAAATCGGACTTATACAAATCTATCAAACAACTACAGGAGGAACAGTCTTCCTCCTCCTCCTTCTTCTTCTTGAGCCATAAGGCTCATTGCTGCAGATAAAGTTAGCCTCCATTCATCTCTATTCCTAATCGTTTCTCTCCAGTTGGTGACACCAATTTCTTTTATATCCTCTTCTGTGTTGTCATTTCATCTCTGTTTTGGACCTCCCCTTGGTCTTATTTCCCTCATCTCTTGTGCATACATCATTTTCGTTCGTCTGTTCTCTTTCATTCTTTCTACATGGCCCAACCAGCGTAGTCTGTTCAGTTTCAAGACATTTATAATTCGTTAGGATTTAAATACTGTCCAGTTCAGCGTTCTTTATAGCTCTCCATTCTGTCACATGGTGCGGGTGCCTTGTCGTGGCCTGACAGCTTGCCTACCCTGACCACCCCCAGAGCTATACCAGCGGGAGGTTTGCTCCTGGCAGGTCCAGCTAAGCTGGGAAGGTCTGCCCGGGTAGGGGTCAGACGAAGCTTGCACCCTGTCCTCAAGGTTGGGGAGTTGGAGCATGGGGTGAACCACTCCACCTCCTTTTTAAAAAAAAAGATTAGTATTACAGAATAGATTGAGAAGCCTCGAAACTGGACGGATAAAAGTGGATTATAACCTTGGAACGTAAAAAAAAAATATGAGATTTGGAGCATGGAATGTGAGAAACTTGTACAGACAAGGAGCAGCTAAAGAATTAGCAGATGAATTAAGTAGGTATGACATGGACGTTACAACATTACAGGAAATCAGATAGCTTGGAGAAAGTATAACAGTCATAGGAGAAATGGTACTAGTATACGGAGGTATTACCAATGGAAGACATAACTTGGGACAGGTTTTTGCTGTCAAGAGAAAAGTACGGGACTTGATGATGGACTTCAGTTGCCACCAATGAAAGAATCAGCAGCCTCCACATCACGGGAACAAAGAAAAAATATAACAGTGATTAATGTGCATGGAGCCAACAGAAGATACAGAGGATGAAGTCAAAGAAGAATTTTACGGCACGTTAGAGAGAGTAATAGAGAAGACCCAGAAACATGATATACTGATAATATGCAAAGATAGGAAAGGAGGAACAGACACAAAGTGATTTCCTCCAAAACACCTACCACACATGATCACTGTGTTACATGTAGCCAAGGCCGGTGGATGCACGATACCAACGAAATGCTAGATCACGTGCAATACACAACCAACACAACATTGAAGGACATCCTGATGTCAAAGACCGAACACATGTGGGCATGGCCAGAATGTGATGAGGCTACTCCCAAGACCAAGCAACAGACCTAGACCCTTTTTTTTTTACAGGATTTTTCCCCCTTAGATTTTAAAGACAAAAGTAATAATAGATAGGCAATTATTTTAAATGTCGATGGGGTTTTTATTTTAAGGATTATTTGTGAGAAGACATTTTTTCGTGTATTGATTGTTGGTAATACTTGATCAGTGTTAATTAGGTCTTACGTGGAGATTTCCTCCAGGTGGAGCTGCCTCTTCAGTGTGAGATAAGTAGAGGAACTTGTGAAAGTTTCTTTCTCCTCCTCCTCCTCCTCCCCGTTTTTTTCCGCCATTTTTTTTATTAATGACTGCGTATTCGTTGTCTGTTCTTGTACTTGGTACTTCTACTGTTCAGTGGCTTGCATCTGCGGTCAGTCTGACCATATTCGGTTTTTCTTTGCAGCTGTGCGAAATACCAGCTCCACGCGTTTTTTTACTATCTCAGATCTTTATTTCTCGTTTCTTCTTTTTGCTTATTGTTACTTCTCATACCTTCATTTCAGAGTACTTCGTAACTCGTATATTCTTTTCTCATAACTCCATTTCTCGCTTATATATTTCTCTGATACCTTCTTTTTCAGACATCTTTATGACATGTGGTAATTTCTCGTGCTGTGTTTTTCAAGCCTTCATTCCTCACCTTCATTTATCCGTGTCTTCAGCGTGTTCATTTTCCATATATTCATTTCTCACTTTCATATATGCGTGTTAATGCTCTATATCTTCATGTCTCTGTGAAATTACCTTCTTTTAAAAAATGTTCAGTTCTCCACATCTCATTCATTCATTCATTCATTCATATGTCCCTTGCGGAACTGTGCCTCCCTAACAGCACTCCTGTAGGCCTATATGTTGTGAGCAAGATGGCCTGCTGCTGATGCATCCATTTGCAGATCATCAACGATATCTTGCAGCCATCTTCGCCTTGGTCTTCCTCTCTTTCTTTTTCCCATTATGTATCCTTCCAAGATGGTTTTCTCTATATTATCATGATGTTTAATGTGTCCAGAATATTTAAGTTTTCTGTCTTTAATTCTCTTTACTAGCCAGCCGTCTTCAACATTAAGTTCTTGTAGTATGAATATATTTGTTCTTTTTTGTGTCCATGATATTTGAAGAAGTCTTCTGTAGCATTTACATTCAAAAGCATTTATATGTTTCTCAGCTGTTTTGTTAAGTGTCCAGGTCTCACAGGCATATGTTGCGATGGGAAAGATGGAAGCCCTTAAAAATCTTATTTTTGTAGTTCTGTCTGTTCTTTTCCACAGATTCTTTAGTTGTTTTACTTTCTGAAGAGCAATAGATGTCATCCTTTTAATTTCCCTCATTGTATCTCCATTATTAGTTACCAGTGATCCAAAATATTCAAAACTCTCCACTTCTTCCAGTTTTTCCTCATTGATATATCAGCTGCCTTGTTTGTTTTGTCAGTTGTCATCAATTTAGTTTTCTTCGCATTAAGATAGAGGTTCTGCTCTTCGCTGTTCTTACGGACTGACGTAATTAGTTTTTCCATTCTTTTTTTTGTGTGTTTTGTGGACAGTAGTACTGTGTCATCAGCATATCTAATCTCTGGTATTTCATAACCACCATTTGTTATGGAATACCAGATCTCAACATCTACCTACTGAAAATTTCCTATCGATCATTTCTAAGGCCACATATTTTTCACACTGCCCAGAATCACAAGAAAACACAACAGTTGCAATCACAATTCAAGTTTCACTTTCAGTGTTCATAGGTTAGACTACTTTGCTGAAGCCACATGTCACAGCAACACGACGATGTGTTTGCAAAACTTCCGAACATAAGACTACATACAGGGGGCGGCACCTGCGATTATTTCTCATTACATCTCACCAGCTTGATCTAAAAATACAACCGACTGTTGCCTCACGCCAAGTTTTTAAAAAGGTGTTCTTTAAATTACTTGGTGAAATTTATAACAGTAATTTTGAACTAGTAACTTGATCTGAAAAAATTATTTTTGGCTTCCAACTCATAATTAACAATACCGTTTGTATATTTCAAAAGAGCCATCTCTTAACTAAAACATTCACAAAAGATTGGAAAGCCAGTTTTGGCAGACTAATAAATATTTCAGACAGTGTAAGGAAAATAAGGTTTTGAAATTGGAGTGATAATTGTGTGTAGTTTATAAGATGTTATTATAATGTATTTTTATGGTATGGTTGGAAGGTGATTTACAGCTACACGTCGACATCTCACACAAAAGAAAAGAAACACAATTAAGAACAATTCTTCTTCAAATTAACCATGAACTTGTTGCTGTTTATCAGTTTAACACAGCAAAATCAGACAAATGAATCATCAGTTTACATTATCGTTAACAACATAATCATTAAAATGATTTCCTTAAATATTCAGATTCCTATATTATCTTGATCGATAGTGACACTTCTAAAGAATCAGTTTTAACAATTTGTACATAATCATACAAAATCTCTAATCTTCATCATTAAACGATCGAGTATCTGATAAGGAACTAACTGGCAATAATTGTTGCAACATACATATTCATAAATTTCATCAATACGTATTTTTGTGCACACATGAGCCGTCATTGCACATTACCAAAAACCTGAATCATACATAGACAGATATATTACACTAGAATAATAATTATTCATTTACCTTTCAGTTATCCTAATCATACCTAAGTGGGTCGGGGTGGGTCGGAGGAGTCGACAGCACAGCTATGCACACGTCCACATGACAGAATTACAAACGCGGATATTAACTTCATATCCACAGACAAAATACACTCTCATACGCTCTCGAACGACAACGTGACCACCCCCAATCCGCTCAGCGTACATCATGTTATCTTTGTATACTGGGCCAGTAAGTCGATTTTTTTTCTCAAGAGTTGCGCACCTCTGAAAATTGACTAGTAACTGACACATTATTCCTACTCTTAGTGTTGCCAACCAACCCAGGTAACTGTGAGCTTATCTATTCCCTACAGTATGGGAAAGGGTTTTATAAAATAATTCGGGAAAAAAACAGACATTATCTTCCATACACTTTTAATATTACCATCATAAGTACACTGAGACATATACTACGGGCTGCAGTAAGTTTATATTAGAATCTGAGAACATATTCAGAAACATGTTTAGCACGCAGTGATTAATTACTGGGGGTAGGTGAGACATTAAGTGCAGTTCATTACAAAATATGTTTATCGTCACTGTAACAGAATCCAAATTAGAACAGTAACTGTGTGGATCACCATCCTCATCAGTCCTCTGTGTTTCCAACTGCTCTTGTCACATTGTATGGGATCTGTGACAGAGCTTCAAATATTTTTCCTGTTTTCCACTCTTCAAATGTTGCGCAGACGAATAAAACCGAATCTCTGGAAGAGCGTCAAGTGAAAGGTAAAACAAGAGAACTTATTGATGTTAAAAAAATATGAGTATAGTAATCTGACGTTCATTTTCCTTTTACGACAAAAGGGCTAATATAGTGGTAGAAAATGCAGATTTAGGAAATTATGTAATGTAAGTATCTTTTATTTTAGTGTTTACAATACATCTGTATGCAGGTGACATTGCCTCGAAGTTGAGCAGTAAAATTGGTCTGTGATCGGTGGAGTTTGGCAGTCAGAAAAGTAAATAACAAAGGTCCTATGATGACTCAATCCGACATTAATCCTTCACACCGTGGCTAGTGTAAAGTACCAGGTATTACCTCGGGTTGTGTGGGAGACGAGCCAGGGACGTAAAAGCTTTTCACTGTTGGTATCTTTGATAAACAGCTCTCCACCACGATTTGGTGGTGACAACGTGAAGGATTTGGTGGTGACATCGTGGAGGATTTAGTGGTGACAACGTGAAGGATTTGGTGGTGACATCGTGGAGGATTTGGTGGTGACAACGTGAAGGATTTGGTGGTGACAACGTGAAGGATTTAGTGGTGACAACGTGAAGGATTTGGTGGTGACATCGTGGAGGATTTAGTGGTGACAACGTGAAGGATTTGGTGGTGACGTGGAGGATTTAGTGGTGACAACGTGAAGGATTTGGTGGTGACATCGTGGAGGATTTAGTGGTGACAACGTGAAGGATTTGGTGGTGACAACGTGAAGGATTTGGTGGTGACATCGTGGAGGATTTAGTGGTGACAACGTGAAGGATTTGGTGATGACATCGTGGAGGATTTAGTGGTGACAACGTGAAGGATTTGGTGGTGACATCGTGGAGGATTTAGTGGTGACAACGTGAAGGATTTGGTGGTGACAACGTGAAGGATTTGGTGGTGACAACGTGAATGATTTGGTGGTGATAACGTGAAGGATTTGGTGGTGACAACGTGAATGATTTGGTGGTGACATCGTGGAGGATTTGGTGGTGACAACGTGAATGATTTGGTGGTGACAACGTGAAGGATTTGGTGGTGACAACGTGAAGGATTTGGTGGTGACATCGTGGAGGATTTGGTGGTGACAGCGTGGAGGATTTGGCAATGAGCAGTATACATTTGGGCAGGGGAGAGAGAAGCAGAGGTGCTGCGTTAGCGAATACATTAGAATGTTAACGCAGTAGTAAAAGCTTTTGCACGGCCACGTCAACAGGAATATCATCTCTCGGTGTTTATTTCATATTCTTATGCTGTGATTCGAATCAGTATATAAAGGGTTAGAGTTGTACTTCTGGTTTGGTAACGGTAGTGGTAGCCGTATTGTGCCGTGGAGACACCTAGGGGGAATATGGTGTTAGGGCCCATATATCTTCCTGTTAGCACAATAGAGGGTGATGTGGTCAGCATCACGCCCGGCAGCTTTTTCCTTCCTCCCCTCCAAAAGAAGCCAGTAGTAGCTGCGTGGCTGGGGCGCCTCCGGCCGGATTCGAATCGCCGACCTTCGCCACGAGAGGCTAACGCACAGACTACTTCGCCATTCAGACTCCTCCTGCTTGGGTTCCCGAATGTAATCCTGGGGAGATTGTTAAATCGGTGGATGAAACTTATTCACAAGTTTATCATGAAACTTTTAGCAAGTGTTACTTATTTACTGTCTGTAAGCGACTGAACGAGCGAAATAGAGACAGCGGGCGTATTTATCTGATAACAGATAAACAACAGCAGTAAACACATTTGTTGTGTGTGGCATTATATAACACCGCTATCTGGGACCTGTTTATTGTTTCACGCTGCTCACTTATATTGTGATTAAGAAGAGGTGGCAAGTAAACTAGCAGTATGCTGACCGGTCAGTAAACTTGTAGAACGTGTTTTCTATCTCGTATGGCGTTCACTTGAGAATTTTTTTTTTAGTTTTGTGAAGTCTTCACAATATTTTCAATGCCCCCCTCTTCTCATTGCATGTCCTATGTACTTTCATAGGACATGCAATGAGAAGAGGGGGCATTGAAAATATTATAACAACAGGAAAAGGGAAGAAGATCAAGAGGAAGACCAAGAGAAATGATACTGGACAGTCTGACGGGATGGTGTGAGAGGAGATCACCAACTGAACTGATGGCCTGCATGAAGGATCGGATACTCTGGAGAAGCATAATAGCCAGCGCCAGTCGGCAAGGCACATGATGACGATGATGATGATGAAGTCTTCACCTAATGAGTATTGTTAAAAAAAAAAAGTTTAAAAATTGTTACCACAGAAACTGAACAGTATATAACGTTGTCAGAAATGGAGTTAAAAATATCCACTGCGGAATTATTGTTCATATTTATATAAATGTACTTTATTCTTTATTCTTCATACTTATATAAATGTACTTTATCGGTCATATTTATATTGTACTTTGTTCTTTATTGTTCTTATTTATATAAATATACTTTCTTATTGTTCATATTTATATAAATGTACTTTATTCTTTATTGTTCATATTTATATAAATGTGCTTAGTTCTTCATTGTTCATATTTACATAAATGTACTTTATTCTTTATTGTTATTATTTCAACATTAACTTTATAACGTGGAGGGTCAGCCCGTAAAGTCGACTTTTCCACATGTCGGCCGTTACTAGGAGTAGGTGAGACACTCAATGCAGTTCGTTACAAAACTTGTTTATCGTCGCTGTAACATACTAACAGGTTCGAAACTGGAACAGTAACTGTATGGATCATCATCATCATCATCATCATAATCGTCAGTCGTCTGTACTTCCAGTGGAGCATAAGGCATCAACAAAGGTTCTCTAGCCAATCCTGGTCTTGAGCAAGCCGGGATACCTCATACCATGTCTTTCCCACTTCCTTTAGTTCTTCCTGCATTGTGCGTCTCCATGTCCCCAGTGGCCTGCCCCTGTCACTTTCCCCTTGAGGTGTCCAAGCCAGGGCGGTATAGTGCTGTCTTGTTCACAGCGTATTAAGTAAAGAATCATACTCTTAGTAACTTTTTTTTAGCGACTCAACAGAATTGTATATACACACACTTAAAGAACCACACGTGTACATGATGGTGGTGGTGATGGTGATGATGATGATGATGATACAGATACAGTGTTCTTGGTTATCTTCTCTTGTGCTGAATTTTACGGAGTGTGTATAACAGCAAGTGTTTGCAAAAGAATGACACCAAAAAAAATAATAAAAAAAATGGCAACGCACTAAACAGTCCTATGGGACTTCTCAAACCGGCGCATGACTGTATTTTGTATGTTCTCATAGGCAGGTTTACGACAGAGTTTCCCAACCTTTTTTGGATCATGCTCTATCTCAAAGATTTTTGATGCCGCCCTCTCTTCACCCCCCCCCCCCCCAACCCCAGGGTAATAGTGAACCAAATTCTGAAAAAAAAAATATGATATAAATATATTCTCATCCCCTCCTCCCAACAAAATTCAAACCCCCCTCTCCCAATATAGGACTTGACGCACTACGTTGGAAAACACTGGATTACGGCCTCTTCACTTTGGCTGGTAGGCCCTGATACTGCCTAATTCTTCTTACTACAATAAGATCGCCGTCTCCGGTCGTGAACCCAGAGTACCAAGATGTGGCCCGGGCGATAGACGCCATCAGAAAAGTCTCTCTTCAAACCACTGAGACAGACACTTCCACTCTCCGCCTCTCTTGTCTGCTCTCCCCCCCCCCCCCGGGGGTGGGGGGTGGGGAATGTTACCACATTTTAAAAAAATCCACTTTCTTTGTGTTTAAGCCGAGACGAGACTGTTGCACAATGCTTTGTCTAGCTAATCTGTCCAGATATTTCATCATTTTATTTGTATTTTTGTGTTATTTTAATATTGATTTCATTATATATATATATATATAGATATAGCTGAGTTTTGAGTTTTTTTTTTCTTTTGGTTATAAATGTGTTTGTGTTGCATGTATTTTGCTGTTATTTTCCGATGTTTTGTTTCATAATTACATATCAGTTTTTCAATTTTTTCGCGTAATTAAAAGCAGTTGTTTTGTTTTGTATAGGTTTTCTTTTTCAGTGAGATTTTCTTTTTCAGTGAGGTTTTCTTTTTCAGTGGGGTTTTCTTTTTCGGTAGGGTTTTCTTTTTCAGTGGGGTTTTCTTTTTCAGTGGGGGTTTCTTTTTTTTAGTATTTTTGATTCTTGTAGTTTTATGTTCAGAAAATGCGATTATGTTGTTTAATCATTGGAAAGTAAACCCTTTTATTTAAATGACGTCCACTTGTGTGTGTGTGGTTCAGCCGGTTTTAGGAAGATAGTGACTTGGCGAACGAAGGAAGAAAGTATATTTTCAGAGGAGAATTGATCACACACAGACCCGTCTGACGTTCTCCTCATTATCAGTCATACAGCCTTCATGCTATACCAGATATTCTACATCAGTTTGGCTTGGGGGGCCTTTCCACGTAAAACTAGAGCACAACGTTTACAGGACAAGAGCAGATGATGACATTCGCTGCCATTTTATTTTGATAAAGGAGCGAAGTGATCAGTTTTCAGGGCTTATCACAGTAACAAAAACAACAACAAAGATACAAATGATTCAGCCGACAGCAACCGCTCGTCCGGCATGCTGAGGATTTTGGGTCGCCAGCCCCTCGATTTCAAGAACAAAAACCCGAGGCGAATACCAGGCTAAGTATGTCACGTGAAGAGTCGGTCACTGGAGCGAAATTGTTCCTGGAGATGGTCTGGAGGGCGTGTTGCTTTTGTATGTGTGTGTGTACGTGTGTCTGAGAGAGAGAGAGAAGAGAGAGAGAGAGAGATTTCAGACTTGGCACAATGTGTTCTCTTTACAAAATGAAATAAGGAATTGAGCAGCGGTTTTCAAACTAGCAGTCACCGGATCACGTCACGGCCAGCGATGACTAACATTTCATGAAGAATCTGTCGCTGTCGTTTCAGTCCCAGCATTTAATTGACACTTTGTTATAATGATGTGGAAAACATTTTAAAATCTTCCTTTAATTTAGTTTAGTTTCTCTCTCTCTCTCTCTCTCCTCTCTCTCTCTCTCTCTCTCTCTCTCTCCTCTTTTTGTGTAATCACTCGATCTATAATTTATAATGGGTGTGAAAACGTTTTGAGTGATCACCCAGTTTTTATAATGGGTATGAAAACGATTTGAATGATCTCCCAGTTTATAATGGGCATGAAAACGTTTTGAATGATCTCCCAGTTTATAATGGGCTTGAAAACGTTTTGAGTGATCTCCCATTTTATAATGGGCTTGAAGACGTTTTTTAATAGAGTGATCATCCAGGGCGGTGTTGTTTCGGCAGATGTGCGAGAATTTTCCTTGATGACTGCAAACACTGATGCAACTTCGTGTTATTAATTAATTAATTTATTTATTTATTTATGAGAGTTCAGTCATCGTAAAAAAGACACATGCTACAGTTAGCAGAGAGAGAGAGAGAAGAGAGAGAGAGAGAGATCATTACTGAGTCAGTATGTACATGGGAACATGATAAAATCAAGAGAGATTGGAACTGGTAGAATCAGTAGAGATAAGGCATTATGGTAGAGTCACTGAAGATATGACAGTATGGTGGAATCAGTAGAGATATTGCAGTATGGTAGAGTCAGTATAGATATGATAGTGAGATATGACGATAAGATATGACACTATGGTAGAGAAAATAGAGAATATGGTAGAGTTAGTACATATGCCTGTGAGACCAAGACACTTAACAAAACAGCCGAAAAATACATAAATGCCTTTAAATGGAAATGCTACAGAAGAGTCATTCAAATATCATGGACACAAAAAAAGAACAAATATATCTACACTACAAGAACTTAATGATGAAGAAGGTTGGCTATTAAGGAAGATTAAACAGATAAAACATAAATATTTTAGACATAGTAAACGTCATGATAATTTATAAAAGCCAATCTTGAAAGGGTACATAAAGAAAGATAGGAAGACAAGGCGAAGATGGCTGCAGGACATCGTAGATCATAGATCTGCGAATGGACGCATCAGCAGCAGGGCATTTTGTTTACAAGTGAAAGACCTACAGCAGAGCTGTTAGGGAGGCGAAGTTAATCAAGGGACACACAAATGACTGACTGACTGACTGACTAGTAGAGTCAGTAGAAATTGGGGAATATGGTAGTCAGAGTCAGTAGATATGATAGAATCAGTAGAAATAAAGGCAGTATGTTATAGTCAGTAGAGATATGGCAATATGATAAGAGTCATAGGGGTATGTGAATGGATTGACAGATGATAGAATCAGTACAGATGCAAGGTACAGGAATTTGTTATTATAGGGCCAGAGAAAAGAGCTGATGGTAGAAACAGTATAGATTTCTGGGGAAGTGGAGGGGGGGGGGGGAGTGGTGAAAAGAGGGTGAGCACGGATTGACAGAATGTGTTATGTAGGTCAGTGAAAACCTGTGCACTAATGCCCTATTCCGTATATATGTTTCATTGTTTTCAGAGTTGTATTTATCTTGTGTGTGTGTGTAACTGTCTATCATATAACTATTTAGCTCGTATTTTCTCGTCTGTCTGCGCCCACCCTTTGTTCCCCGTGTCCAGATACTGCCTCTCCTTCGCCTTAATGTGTCACTTGCATATACTTGATCGAATGGCAGCGATGTAATAATGTGTCACTTGCATATACTTGATCGAATGGCAGCGATGTAATACCCCACATCTTCATGTCCCTCCTGATCGCCAGGGGTCACCAAGACCCAGCCAGTTCTTGCTGTTCTCATTAACAGACGTTTATCTCCAGTGAGCCTGTCTCAAGCAACTGGCTTCGATCGGGCGCAGGCAGCACTATTCTTGTGCTGAAGCAGGGGTTGGCAGCCTGCAGGACGGCTGCAACTCTCTCATATTGCATCTAGTGACCATAGATGTCTCCACTTTTTTCCCCTTCATTCTCCACCATTCCCCCGTTTAAAAATAGTGAAAATATTTAATAACTTATGAAATGTAATTGATTTATGAAATTTAACTTCTGGCGTGGGACGTTAGGTTTATATAAAATAACTTGCCAACCCCTGAACAATTAATATCCTTTCCCATTCATTTGCATTGGGAACATCAGATCTCATGATCCTGTATTTAGTGTATATATTTGAAGCTTACAAGTAGTAATTGTTTTCAGTTGCTTATATCCCTTCAGTTTTTATTTATAGATTTGTTGCTTTCTTTCTTTTTGGAAGGGGCATTGTGTTAGTTGTTCTCACGGTTATATTTTTATGTTTACTATTTCAGAAGATTGGGTCTCTTTTGTTGGTGATGGTGAGCTTACGTTTCTGTTGTTATTGCTGGGGTAGCGTAAGTTTGTACTGTTGTTGTTGCTGAAGCTTAGGTTTGTATTTCTGTTGTTGCTGAAGCTTATTTTTGTATTGTGAGTGTGATCCTTAGGTTTGTATTGTTGGTGGTGAAGCTTAGGTTTATATTGCTGTTGGTGCTGAAATTTAGGTTTATATTGTTGTTGGTGCTGAAATTTAGGTTTATATTGTTGTTGGTGCTGAAATTTAGGTTTATATTGTTGTTGGTGCTGAAATTTAGGTTTATATTGTTGTTGGTGCTGAAATTTAGGTTTACATTTTTGTTGGTGCTGAAGTTTAGGTTTATTTTGTTGTTGCTGCTGAAGCTTAGGTTGATACGGTGATAGTGCTAAAGCCTAGATTTGTATTGTTGTTGGTGGCGAAGCTTAGGTTTATATTCTTGCTGGTTGCAAAGCTCAGGTTTATATAGTTTGTTTTTGGTTGCGAAGCGTAGGTTTGTATACTTTGTTGTTGGTGGCGAAGCTTAGATGTGTATAGTTTTTTTTTCTTGGTTTTGAACCTTAGGTTTTTATACTTTTACTTAAATTGGTATTGTTGGTGGAGAAATTTAGGTTTGCATTGTTGTGGGTGATGAAGCTTATATTTGTGTTGTTTGCTGGTAATGCCGAAATTTATGTTTGCGTTGTTGTTTGTGGAGAACTTAGATTTGTGTTTTTGCTACTATGAAAGCTAAGGTTTGTATTGCTGTTGGTGAAGAAAACTTGGTTTCTATTGTTGCGCTTCTGTTGCTGGTGATGGTGATACTTAGGTTTGTGTTGTTGGTGGTAGTGAAGCTTATGCGTCTATTACTGTTGGCGCCGAAGCATAGATTTGGTATGCTGTTATTGGTGAATCTCTGCTTTGTATCGTCGGTGGCAAAGCTTAGGTTTGTGTTGTTGGTTGTAGTGAAGTTTAGGCTTGTGTTGTTGGTTGTAGTGAAGTTTAGGTTTGTGTTGTTGGTTGTAGTGAAGTTTAGGTTTGTGTTGTTGGTTGTAGTGAAGTTTAGGTTTGTGTTGTTGGTTGTAGTGAAGTTTAGGTTTGTGTTGTTGGTTGTAGTGAAGTTTAGGTTTGTGTTGTTGGTTGTAGTGAAGTTTAGGTTTGTGTTGTTGGTTGCAGTGAAGTTTAGGTTTGTGTTGTTGGTTGTAGTGAAGTTTAGGTTTGTGTTGTTGGTTGTAGTGAAGTTTAGGTTTGTGTTGTTGGTTGTAGTGAAGTTTAGGCTTGTGTTGTTGGTTGTAGTGAAGTTTAGGCTTGTGTTGTTGGTTGTAGTGAAGTCTAGGCTTGTGTTGTTGGTTGTAGTGAAGTTTAGGTTTGTGTTGTTGGTTGTAGTGAAGTCTAGGCTTGTGTTGTTGGTTGTAGTGAAGTTTAGGTTTGTGTTGTTGGTTGTAGTGAAGTCTAGGATTGTGTTGTTGTTAACGGAGCTGTTGTTAAAATCCAAACAGAGATCTTCGCTTTGTTGACACCCGTTCAGAAATTCTGATTTAAGAAAACTAAAAAAAAAATATTCAGTGCGAATGACCTGTCGGTCTAAGCCTTATCTAGACCTGTGTTCGCGGATTACAGTATTTAGCAGGATAATATCTGGATTTTACGTCATTGGAAGAAGATACATGGACTTGCGTAGGAGACAGCATTCTTGACTGGCCAATGGAAGTTATCAGTCCAGTAATTTTTTTATTGTTGTTATAGTAAATGACCTGGGATGTGTTTTGAGAATTTTCATAGTTTTTGTGCTACAAAATTATATGCTTGTAAAAATATGTCCGTCTGTCCTGTTGACTGTCAGTCGATCTGTATGTCTGTTCATCTGTCAGTGTGACTCTGTTTGAATGACTGGCTGTCTATCTGACTGCCCATAGACCATCGATTGTCTGTCTGACTGTCTGGTAAACAGTCAGTCTGATTGTCTGTCTGATTGACCGTCAGTCTATTTGACAAACCCTTTGAAACGTGTGCAGGAATCTGAGGCACTGATAGTATATGTAAAAATTTATCACAGCGATATGTTGTATGTAAAAATATAGCGCAAAGATATGGTGTATGTAAAAATATAGTGCAACGATATGTTGTATATAAAAATATAGTGCAAAGATATAGTGTATGTAAAAATTTAGCGCAATGATAAGGTCTATATAAATTATACAGCGCCGGGATAAGGTGTATGTTAAAAAATATATAGTGTATTGATAAAATGTATAAAAAGGCAAAGTGATAAAAATTACTGTATTACCATTAAAAAAAAACCAACTGGAAAAAAAGACCTCCTGCCGAGCTCTAGAAATAATTGCCCTCGGGCAGTGGGAGTATGAAGATTCGGAGACTGGAGCAACGATATCTTCTCAAAGACTCGCAAAAAAACAACAACAAAATCTATGAAATAACGTATTTGTAATCTTGCGCAATAGGAAAGTGCACTTTGAATTTAAAGATATAAAGACGTGAAATATTACATATGAAAAGGATGATGCGGTACAGGGATGACATTTGGGCGATTATGAAAAAAAAATATGAAGACAGATAACGGCTCCGAAAATAAGGTTGTTGAAATGTTGTTTTAGTACATTGTGTACGTTTTGCACCTTGTGGTTGATGAGTGTATTCACGTTGTAAGTGGTGACAGTTCAACATACAACAACATCCAGACAAACGAATACTTCGTGTATGATAGGTCATACTGCCATTCAGAAGCGACCACTGCATTTAAAGAACAGGTCCAAGCGTAAGTCCGGCTCCAGAATCTCGCATATATACTCCACATTTAACAATTTTCACAGCACTGATGTAGACAGATAAAGACCTCGCATACTTCCGTAATGTGCACCAACACCATATCCCTATGTGTCTCTAAGGCATGACAGGATTACCTTTACCTTTTTACTTTTTTTTTATACTTCCGTAAGTTCATCCACTATCTTCCACACGGCTGTTCTCTTTCCAAAAGTCGGCCAAAAGACCTCCCCCCCCCCCTCCCTCCTCGTCACAGAATTCTGTAACATGACCAAATGGCAAACGTTTGCGTCGTTACTTGCTTAAAACACAACTTTTAAGGCCTGAACAACCACGACACACCTAGTAACCCAGATATATGCAGTATGTATCTCCTAAGTCCGTGAAGAAAGTCTTGAGTACGAGTTAGGAGCGGACTGAGGTAACACGTTATGGACTTTTCGGAGTGGACCCTTCTAAGCAGTCTTCGGCTACTTAGGGGAAACACGTGTAAACGGGCTCGTTGGTCTAGAGGGCGAGGGGAAGTAAGTAACGCTACGGCGTTTCCTGCACTACAGCTATGAGATAGTAGAGTGGCTGCCCCTGGCACTTGTTGTCTTCCCTTATTATTGGGTCAAATCTTCCATTATTATTGGGTCAAATCTTCCCTTATTATTGGATCAAATCTTCCCTTATTACTGGATCAGATCTTCCCTTATTATTGGGTCAAATCTTCCATTATTATTGGGTCAAATGTATTCTTTTCAAAGTGTAAAAGATATGTGAAGAACGCAGTTAAAACCATAACTCTTCACAGATTTTACAGCCGTGTGTGATCAGCTTTCGGCTGTTTTTGTCGTGTACATCAGCAGACCGGACGTTCTCCTGACAGCCTGCCGCTGATACTACTCCTACCTCTTTCTCTACCATGTCGTTTGAATGGCTTCACAGACAGTTTTAAAATGCTCTGTCAATCTGTTGTTGTTCTTCTTCTTCTTTTCTCCTCCTTCTCTTTCTCGTCCTCCTCCTTCTCTTTCTCTTTCTCCTCCTCCACCCTCTTCTTCTTCTCCTACTCTTCCTCCTCCTCCACCTTCTTCTTCTCCTCCTCCACTTTCTTCTTCTTCTCCTCCTCCACTTTTTCTTCTCCTCCACCTTCTTCTTCTTCTCCTCCTCCTCCTCCTTCTTCTCCTCCTTCTTCTTCTTCTCTTCCTCCTTCTCCTTCTTCTTCTTCTCCTCCACCTCCTTCTTCTCATTCTTCTTCTTCTTCTCCTTCTTCTTCATTTCCTTCTTCTTCTTCTCCTCCTCCAGCTTCTTCGTCTTCTTCTTCTTCTCCTTCTTCTTCATTTCCTTCTTCTTCTTCTTCTCCTCTCCTCCTCCAGCTTCTTCGTCTTCTTCTTCTCCTTCTCTTCCTCCTCCTCCTCTTTCTTCTTCTTCTTCTTCACCTTCTTCTTCTTCTCCATCATCTTCTTCTTCTTCTCCTCCTCCTCCTCCACTGTCTTCTTCTCCTCCACTTTCTCTTCCTTCTTCTCCTCCTTCTCCTCCTCATCCTTCTTCTTCTTCTTCTCCTTCTTCTCCTCCTCCTCCTCCTTCTTCTTGTTCTTTTTCTTCTTCACCGTCTCCTCCTCCTTCTTCTCCACTTTCTTCTTCTCCCCCACCTTCTTCTTCTCCTCCCCCACCTTCTTCTTCTCCTCCTCCTCCTTCTCCTCCACTTTTTTCTTCTCCTCCACTTTTTTCTTCTCCTCCACTTTTTTCTTCTCCTCCACCTTCTTCTTTTCCTTCTTCTCCGCCTGCTTCTTCTTCTTATCCTCCACCTACTGCCTCTTCTTCTTCTCTTCCTCCTTTTTCCCTCCTCCTTCGCCAGTCTTCTATAAGTTCAGCCATGTACTCGAAGTGATGATTGCCTGCATGATTGTCGTCGTCAGTAGGAGTTCTTTATGTGACTCCTCATAGTTTTCCATGCATGCTGCTTTCTTAGAACTGGGTTTGGGTTTTATGTCTGATGTAGGTTTGTTCTAAAGTGATCCGTGAAAAAGGCTTTTGCTGAAATATTGGATTCTTGTGTGTTCTTCATTTACACGTGCTCCTCCCACTTTCTGTCATTCTTTTTCCTGTCCGCTTCCCCCCACACTTTCTATCTTTTGTTGGTCACCTCTGTCTATTACTAGGACCAGTTTTACCGCAATTGTCATTTCTCTTGTCTCTCACCATACCCCCAGTAACTGGCATAGCCTGGCTAACCTATCAGGGATCACCATATTTCCTGTGGCGGTGGAGTCTGCTAAAGAAGCGTTGCCGAACCCCCCACCCCAACTGTTTTGATCCACTCTTTAACCCGCCCCCCCCCCCACCCGACATGATGTTGTGCCTCATCATCTTCATAGCATCAGCAGCGAAGAACACCAGCTCGCAGTTACAGGGGAGATTTTTTTTAAAAAGAAGAATAATTAATGAAGGATCTTTATTTTTTATAGGGTAAAAAATTGGGCACGCATGCCCGTCTTACATTCTGCCTTTCATCACTCAAATCTTTCATTCTTCCCACACACTCGATTTTTAAAAGTATACAAATTACATTAGGAAAAAGAGCATATCAAAAGAGTGCATAATTAAAGTTTATTACATTCACAATATAAGAGGGGTCTCTGGCGTTCCTTGTAAATTCTAATATCGTTCGACGGTAATTCTGTAGTAATATCTGACTTTTCTTCTTTAAGATTCAGATTTTTAAACTGCTCAGAGCAAAAAACATATGTCTCTGCTTATTTTCCAGTAAAAACATGTGCTAATATGTTTATTATGATTTTGTGATGCTGTTTTCAAATTTATATTTCGCAGCGACGGCGCTGATATTTGTCGTTCATGTTTGTACTACTGCTACTACTACCACCACGCATTTTATAAATGCGACGTAGTATTAGACTAGCCTGCTCTGTTATCTGTACTTTTATATTCCTAATATTTTCTTATTGAAAATAACGAAAACAAACGACCGAAATGTGAAAAGCCTTTTAACGTCAGTAACCAACTTGTCATTTACTTCACTTGTGAAGTGTAATTACGATGTATAGTATGAAGCAGAGTACACTCGGAAGTGTACTGAAAAACTAATTTGATTTGCAAAGAGACAAATTTGTCAGTTTTGTTTGTTTGTTCTTTTCCCCCCGAGACTTCATCAGAAGTCATACAGCACGCTAGCAGAGAAACTTTACCGTGCCAACTTATGACTGTCAGTGTACTATCAGAAAGCCTTCAGATATTACACAAAAGACATTTAATATATCACTGGCAGACTTTCAAAACAATTTCAGCATATCACCGAAAGACTGCCAACATCAGAAACCGTTAAACAATCACAACGGCCTGTCGGCTTATCACCAAGAGAACTGCTGCACGTCATCAGGCAGACTTTACACCAGCCACCAAAAGACTGAACATATGAGCAAACGATTTTCATCGCATCACCAACAGACTTTCAACATACCATCAGAATACTCTCAAAATCTCACTGGAATGTGTTGAACAAAATCACCAGCAGACTGTCAACACACAATCAGAAGACCCCCCCCCCCCCCAAATGTCCGTGGAATACTTTGAACACATCAGTGAAAGACTTTCAGCACACCATCAAGAGAGCCTCAGATGTCAATGGAATACTTTGAACATGTCATCAACAGACTTTCCACACACCATCAGGAGACCCTCATATGTCAGTGGAATACTTTGAAGAAATCACCAGCAGACTGTCAACACACAGCCAAATGAACCTCAAATGTCAGTGGAATACCTTGAACATGTCATCAACAGACTATCAACACACCATTAGATATCCTCATATGTCAGTGGAATACTTTGAACATGTCATCAACAGACTTTCCACACACTATCAAAAGACCATCAAAATGTTAGTGGAATACTTTGAACAAATCAGCATCAGACTTTCAGCATATAACTAAGACGATTGTTATTTTATTGCTTATTGAGTAACACAAACGTGTAATAGTGCCAGCGAATTTTTTTCCCATTTGTTCTCAAATGGACCTTTTCGCTGTTCTCTGCACATTTCGTTTTTCTTTACGAATTCCTTCTCTGTCTGTTTCTGCTTCCTTATCCCACCCCCGCCCCCATTTACAATCATGCACCAACTTACGGCCATAATCAGAACCTGCCACCCAGCCGTTAGTCGATTTGGCCGTATGTTGGCCGTTATAGGGAGAGGTCAAACACTAAGTACAGTACACTATTATAACATGTTACAAGATGAGTAAAATATGTTTATTATTATTTAAAATACAAGGTCCGACAATTAAGTAATGAGACTAATTCCATTAAAAATAAAATAAACAGCAGTTGAAGATATAACCTGTATTTTATTCAAAGTAAGCCCCTTGTTCATTGATACAGTGAATGGCAATGGTTGAGAACACACTTATTTTTTGGGCCAAAAATTCCTGTACAACTACCGCCGGTGAGCCGGTGCATTATCATGAAGAAGGAAAAAACTGCCAGGTGTTGAATACTCGGGTCGGACTCGGAGAATCCTTTTTAATTGGCGTTTCGAAATATTTAATTAAACTTTGGCAGTGACAGTCTGTCCCCTTGGAATAAATTCTTTGTGATTAACTCCTCTGCTGTTGTAGAAGCACACCAACATTATCTTCACTTTCGACTTTTGAATACTAAAGTTGTTTGCCTTTTGGTGATGATGATGACTTCCACTGAGCACTTTGGCGTTTTGTTGTGGGATCACAGCGGAAAATCCATGTTTCATCCTCTGCGACAATCAAATTTAAGAAATGTTTATTTTTACAACACGTTTTGATTATGCCTTTTGCATACTGAACACGTGATGTTTTTTTTGGGTCATCAGACAACGCATGTGGTACAAACCGGCAAGCACCTTTTTTCTTGCCCAAATCTTCCACTAAAATTTTACGAATGGTGTCTCGGTTAACACCAAATTCATTTGCCGTCATCCTCACAGTCAGACAACGATATTCGTGTATCCGTTCTCTGACTTTTGCAATGAGTTTCTCATTACAAAAAGAAATTGGGCGCCCATGTCTAGTTGCATTTGTAATCGCTTCCACACCACTTTTGAATTGTGAATACCACCTGAATATCTGTGCACAAGATAAACAATTATCCACATAAACTTGTCGCATCAACCCAGCTGTCTCAGTGGCACTTTTCTGAGTTTTAAACAGAATTTAATGTTAGCTTTTGTGCTCCATGCTGATTTCGTGACAGTGCACCTCCAACTAGGTCAATAAAATGGCGGTTTGTTTGTCGTCTGCTTATCGGGCTGCGATGAAAAGTTGCCAGATCATAGATGAAGGTTGCCTTGCTTTGCTTCATAGATGCCATTTTTGTCTTGGCCATAATAAAATCAGTTTCATTACTTAATTGTCGGACCTTGTACTATCAGAACGCAAATGTGCAAGTAGCCGTATGGAAATCAGTCACAAAATACGAAAGAAAGTCAGTAAGTACGTCGCAAAGCCGCACAGACATTTAAAAAAGTCCATTGATCATTTTGGCGGTATGTAGCAGCTCCAGTTGGCGCGAAACTGGCACCAGAGCTATAACAGCGATGAGCTGTGCGTTATCTGTGGGCTAGTTCGTCCATTATTGAATGTGTATCCCATTATGAGTATGCCACGGCCTTTTTTTGGACGTATACTTTTCACCGTACACTTGAAGAATTTCTTGATGCACTTCCTCTGTGTGAACTTCCTTTGTGCTAAGTCCTTGGCCCACAGAAAACACACAACTCCGCGCTGTTCGCGCATGTAATACACTCGCCGTATTAAAACGGTTGCAGTTAAATAACCGTGGCATGCTGGGATATAGCTTTGGTTTCAGTCCCCCCCAACAAACAAAAAAAACATCCTGGATCTGCTACATACAGCCAAAGAATTTTCAATTGTTTTCAGTCCTGTGTGGATTTGCGACTTATTTATGGATTTGCACTGGTATGAATCAAAACACATCTATTCAGATTTCAGTGACAAACAAACATGCACTTATACACACTATATACGCCCACGTGCATACATTTTATGTTCACCAAATCAGAGCATTTAGGGCACGTGATGGTGTTGATTGTATTAAAAATGAAATATCACTTCACAAGTTAAAAAGTTCCACAGTAGCAAGACAGCTGAAAATAGGAAGCGGACAATTTAGGGACGCAGTGCCAGAATGAAGGTGTAGTTTATTTCTTTAATAAAATATACCTTTGAGATTTCGGCTGTAAGCCTTACTTGCATCTTACATCCTTCCCGTGCCGTTAAACGTCACATAGAGCTCGCATAGTTGTTTACCAAGTTTTCCTGTTCTCGCCGAGTCTTTCACCTTCATCAAGGGATATTATACCTACTAAACTGGCCTCTCTTAACAATGTCATCTTTAGAGTTTCACGTGGTCTGCCTCTTTTTCTTCGGCCTGTTGTGCTCCACTTGCTAACTTGTTTTCGTATTCTCTGATTGTTTCTTCTCATCATTTGGCCTACATATATCCATCTTCTTTTTCTGATCACCCATGAGACAGGTGGTTGTTTGCTCATCTGTCTTATCTCTGCGTAGTTCTTGAATTCGTTCCACTTTATACCATGTATTTTTCTGAGGCATTTGTTTTCAAAAGAGTCTAATTTCGGCTGTAAATATGACAGCTGTAACTCGATCGGCTGTAATTACGAACGGCCTTAAGTCGAGAGCACGTGAGCGTTCTTTCTTTGCTATATTCACTTTGTCGTCACCAAAACTTTGGTCCACCTGTTTGTTTTGATTTTCTGTACATTAGTCTGCGTTTAAATATACAGTTCATTAAACTGTATCTTGAAAGCTGTGTCCATGGAAAAATAAAGGAAGCGAATAATTTTCATTTTAAGTTTAAAGAAATAAAACTTGTCTATAAAAATTAATGCTGCTGTGGGTTATTTCTGTTGTGATAATGTACTTTTTTTACAGTCTCATTTCGATGAACTCTGGCAAAAGTGAAGGAGAAAGAAAGGTATTTTATTAAAGCTAAGAAAATAACAATAGTGAAATTTCATCTGATGGTTGAAATGGGAAGAGATAAGAAAGTGGGGTGTGGAGGAGTGGGCAGGGAGGGGTGGGGGCTTGAAAACATAAAAACATAAAAAAGGGGGTAGGAGAGACATTAAAAGACGAAAGAGTGTGTAACGGACAGTTTGACATAACGGTATGATAGAAGTTTATTGAAAGCATCCTTATCTGTGAAGCCAGTCATCATAACGGTATGATAGAAGTTGAAAGCACCTTTATCTGTGAAGCCAGTCATCATAACGGTATGATAGAAGTTGAAAGCACCCTTATCTGTGAAGCCAGTCATCATAACGGTATGATAGAAGTTGAAAGCACCCTTATCTGTGAAGCCAGTCATCATAACGGTATGATAGACGTTTATTGAAAGCATCCTTATCTGTGAAGCCAGTCATCATAACGGTATGATAAAGTTTATTGAAAGCATCCTTATCTGTGAAGCCAGTCATCATAACGGTATGATAGAAGTTTATTGAAAGCATCCTTATCTGTGAAGCCAGTCATCATAACGGTATGATAGAAGTTGAAAGCACCTTTATCTGTGAAGCCAGTCATCATAACGGTATGATAGAAGTTGAAAGCACCCTTATCTGTGAAGCCAGTCATCATAACGGTATGATAGAAGTTTATTGAAAGCATCCTTATCTGTGAAGCCAGTCATCATAACGGTATGATAGAAGTTTATTGAAAGCATCCTTATCTGTGAAGCCAGTCATCATAACGGTATGATAGAAGTTTATTGAAAGCATCCTTATCTGTGAAGCCAGTCATCAGCATCTCACATAACAGCTTGTAAAGGAGGAAGCATCTTTTTTTTATCTCCATAATCTCCTATATCCTCCCTCGTCCGTTCTCCTGGCTCCCCTCATACCTCAGCTACTTTCTTCTCAGGCTTTTTTCTCCCATAACACAGTAACCTCATTACGGCTAGACTGAAGAAACTCCAGCCAGGACTTGTCGAACATACTGTGCCAAAAGGCCGAAAGCTGTCCGTACGTGAGCTTGCGTTGTCTGCCAACCGGCATTCCTGGCATTTCCGTAATTGTTGGTTTTAGTGCTCCGAAGTCAGTGCTTCTCAAACGTTGATCGGAAGTATCTGTTGCCGATTTTTTTAAAATGTACGATGTACAGATGTACAAGCACTTTAAACATGCACTATGCGATAATGCCACAGCGATTCACGGTTTTCCAGCACTGAGTAGAGAAAGGTAGCCAAGCGCCATTGAGACACATAAAGGGATACTATGGAGGTACCCGGCATTTACAGGGTAGTTAATATGTTTGTCGACCAGTCGGTCAATTTCTATGGTTATCATCTGTCTGTTTCTCTATCCCCATTCATCTGTACAGTATCGATCGAACGTATAATATTTTAAGAGTTGTGGAACAGCGGAAGAAGGCAGGAAACAAGTGAAACGAATTGTCTTAAATAAATAACTCATCTGCCGAGAATAGAGCCCTAGCCGCTGTAATGAAACTATTATACCGCAACACCAATGTTTTAGAGTCTGTATACGTGTCAGTTTTAAACTCCGTTAAATATTTCTAAAAGTAAATGACGAAAGCACTGCCGAAAGTTACAGGTCATGTACGAATGCGGTTTTGCCTGATTATCATAATTTATTAAAAGAAGGAGAAAAAGGGGCGGAATAGAAAGTTTTGTTGAATTTTGACCCACATTGTTCAAATTTTATCATTTTCAATTCGTTGATTATTGTCTAAGCATTTTTTTCATGATGAGATTTATCTTTTTTTTTTTCAATTGCATATTGCTCAAGGGTGTATTTGATTCTTGCTTTGTACTGTGGCTGCACTGTCAGTCAGTATCACACCTGATATCTTTCCTTCCATGGCTTTAGTATTCAGCCGGATTGACTAACGCGCCTCGTCCCAAACTAGAACCACAGCCACTTCCCTACTCAGTTGCTCCTTTCTCTAGCTTTGACCACCGGAAAATCAGATGGACAAACAGTGATCAGGATTATCACTGGAAGATTTTCAGTATACCACCGAAAGACTTTCAACATATCACAGAGACTTTCGGTTATAAAATATATTTGCAGAATCACCAAGGAACTTTCAGCTTATCGCTAACAGACCAGCAAGGCATCACCAGCAGACTTTACACCTGCCACCAAAAGATTCAGCATATCACCAAAGGACTTTCAACTTGTCACCAATATGCTGCAAACACCCTACTAAAAGACCATCACAGTTTCACCAGAATACCTTGAACATGTCACCAATAGACTTTCAACGTATTGTAACAAAGTTGGGGTTGTGAACTCTTATTATAATATTGATGAAGTCTAAGTTCTTTGTTCTTATTATAGTAATGATTTCAGAAGAAGTGTTCTTTAATCAACGCATCACACATCGAGGTTTCACAAACATTACATCTTTGTCTAGACCAAGTCCGATGAGAAGTTCACTGTCCGTTTTCATCATCATCATCGTCATCATCATCCTTTTTATTCTGACAGATAAGATCAAGATGTATCGTTGACAACGTCACTTGAAATTAAATGTATTATGACATAAACTTCGTTAGTTTAGTTGCTGAAGCACATAATCATCTGTTCACTATATCAAACTCTATCATATTCTACATGCAGCATTTCGGCAATGTTCTCAGCTTCAAGATATTCTACATGTGATACTAGGACTATTCTAAACTATGTTTTTTAATATATCTGCAACACGTGGTCAAGTAATTTCTCGTCTGAAATCTCTTTACTCGAAGTTTCAAAAGTATCAATCTTCTTAATCACGTTACTCACTTGAAACACATCTTCAGTCTAACACTACTACTGATTCTATATCGTGTCGTTCTCTTTCTTGTTCTTCTGTGTTTCTGTCCTCTCCGTGTCTCTCTGGTGACTGTTCTTTGTGTTTCGTCTCTCTCGCCGGTGTTCTCTTGTGTTTCGTCTCTCTCGCAGGTGTTCTCTTGTGTTTCGTCTCTCTCGCAGGTGTTCTCTTGTGTTTCGTCTCTCTCGCTGGTGTTCTCTTGTGTTTCGTCTCTCTCGCTAGTGTTCTCTTGTGTTTCGTCTCTCTCGCTAGTGTTCTCTTGTGTTTCGTCTCTCTCGCTGGTGTTCTCTTGTGTTTCGTGTCCCTTCTAAAATTGCCCCGTGGCTTATGTGTCCTAAGTCCAATTTGTCCAATAGGCCACGCTTCTAAATATTTTTATTTGGTCAGCTGGCCGAGTCGGTCACTCCTTATTTCAAAACCGTGTGCAAATAGCATCCTGAGATGAGTAAACATGCCATACATGTCAATGTGCGTGAAATCCGTCTATACAGTTGTCATTTATCTAAGTCATTTATCTTTCTCTTTCATGTCGGAGGTTTTATTGTGTCCCCGCTTTTCATTGTGTATGTCTCTTCTGCACTATTGTTATCCGAGCATATATACATATTATGTGCATATAGACGATGTATTCCGTACCGTTAACATTCTGATTAAAAACAAGAGGAGTTGACTGCAAAGTTTTTTTTTTTTACTACCTATCTCTGGCTCCATAAACTACATTTCTACCGACTGTAACCTGTCAGAAATTTGATGGAATAAGAAATGGGCTATAACTTGTATAAAGTTTCTTCGTCAATGAAATTTTCTATGCTAAGCTACAATCTGTTGAATCAAACATGAGGAACAAAACCAGCAATATCCATTACAACTACCAAGATTCTGCAGGGCAGAGTTGAAGGTTTGTGGTATGTGCAAGTTGGGATATCTTCATCTTCTTCTTCTTCGTTCGCTTCTACCACCAAGACCGTCCCGTGATCCTATTGAATTTACTCCTGTGGTCCTCGATAGGTCCCGTGGTCACCCTGTTGTCCCCGAAAAGACCACGAGATCCCCGAGAGGACCACAAAAGGTTCAGAGTATCGCAGGGCTTGAGCCTGTATTCTCGGTGGGTCTCAGAAGCGGTATTGAGTGACACCGTGGTTTTCATTGCACCAGTTTAATCTAGAGTTGGACTTTCTCACTGGAAAACCTCGGCGTGTTTTGGATATCAGTATATCCCCGCTGGGTGAGAGGTAGTTGCCCATCCAGGCTAGAGTTAGAATTTCTCACCGGAAAACCTCAACGTGTTTTGGGATACCCGTGTATCCCTGCCGGGTGAGAGGTGGTTGCCCAACCAGTCCAGCGTTGGACTTTCTCACCGGAAAACCTCAGCGTGATTAGGATACGCATACGTCCCCGCCGGGTGAGAGGTGGTTGCCTATCTAGACTACTCTGGTCCAGTGTCTCCGACTTCAGCATTTTGTGGTCGTGACCGCAACCCTTCCCAGTTGTGACCAGGACGGAGCTTTTGTCCAGGAGGACGAATCCTCGCCACTACGTTTCACCCTTCGGTTAAGCCGGTTTAGTCGTATTATACCAGTATGGGCGTGTTTAGGACGTGACCTACCTCTAGAGCGGAGGTACCGTGACATGAGTAGTCATCAAGTTTCACCCCTGGTTTAAGCCGATTTCACCAGTATGGGTGTATATTGGACGTGGCCGGCCTCTAGAGCAGAGGTGCCGTGGTATGAGTATCTCTCGCCGCGAGGCTACTGGACATAGCGATTAAGCTTCACTTTATCCTTTCTATCACCTTTTCACATCGGCGTCTCACGGCAACTCTAATTGCTGTTTCGCATTTTCTTCATTGGCCGGGAGGAGTTTCACTCCACGCGCGGCATCAGAAGAATCTCGCCAGCAGTGTCTTAACACCCCTGGGTTAAGCTGGTTCAGACAATTCGCTAAGTATGAGTGCACATAGGACGTGGCCAACCTCCAGAGCAGAAGTGCCTTGCTTGGAGCAGTCCTGACCTGATTACTTCACGTAATCCTTTCTTTCACCTTTTCCACAGTGGCGCCGCGCGGCAACCCCATTTGCACCTTTCCTCACTGGCCGGGAGGAGCCCCACTCCATGCAAACAGCTGAAGAATCTCGCCAGCAGCGGGTTTTAAATCAGTTTTCCTTCTCTCAGATGAGCTACCAAACAAGACATCTACCCGAAACGTCTGGCTTTCAGGCGCCAGATATTCACCTTCGCCCCTTCTCCTATCAGTTTGATCAATTCCACCACGAGAAGGCCAGGAGCTGGACTTGACTGTCAGAGGCTATTTGAGACACACGCCTTGGAGACATTTAATTGGAGTGGAGAGCGTATCCTCCAACCCACTTCCGGCTATGACAGTCCTTAGAACCAAAGTTGGGATATGAATTTTAATGTTTCACTATTTAAGTTAGTAAATCATCTTTTTTCTGGCGGGTGGAGCTTATACAGAAGACCGGCATTGCAGTGTATCTTTAGGGACATGCTCACTCTCTGTAATTCCCCGAACAAAAAAACTGTACCAAATATTTTCCTTGACAAACTAAACCACTTGGTTTTACTAGTCTTCCAAAAGCAATAGGCATGTTTGATTGAGGTTGGGCTAAATCATTCATACAAGTGAACTAATGTAAGAAGTCCTATCTCCTTCCTGCTCCCCTTGTTTCAGTTTCATCTTAAATATCCTTCAGCACACAACACACACCTTTCACCAAATAATTTGTTTTTCAACCACAAAGAAAATAAAGCCTATTAAATGACAAAAGCAAGGATGCTGTGCTTCTTCCTCCCACATTTGTATTTCCTCCAAAGAATGATAACTATCATTTATTTTGAAAATCACACTGAATGCCAAGAACACATAATTTATATGAAGATGCACACACTCTATAGCCCAACAGGAGAACACTGATGAAGAGATCAGTAGAAGTAAAGATGGACCTGTACTTATGCTTCATAGTCTGTTGTAAAGCATTTGATAAAGTGAGACATACAGAAATTATGAGAATGCTGGAAGACATCAACATAGATGAGAGTGATCTGAAACTTATCAAAAACATATAGTGGCAGCAATCAGCAGCAGTGAGGGTTGAGAACCAAATAAGAGCATTCCAATACATAAAATTGGGAGTGAGACAAGGATGTGTTCTATCTCCTGACCTCTTCTCCTTGTACAGCGAAAACATAATGAGAAATATAGAGAACATGCCAGGAATATAAATTGGCGGTACAACCTTAAC
Source organism: Achatina immaculata (assembly GCA_009760885.1). Taxonomy (NCBI): domain Eukaryota; kingdom Metazoa; phylum Mollusca; class Gastropoda; order Stylommatophora; family Achatinidae; genus Lissachatina; species Lissachatina immaculata. Next base: position 10,509,234 of record CM019694.1, read on the forward strand.
AACTAGATATGCAGACGACACAGTCCTGATTGCTAAAAGTGAAGGGGAACTACAGTCTCTTCTGGACGTCGTGGTTCGTGAAAGTAAAGGTCTCAGCCTGAATAAAAAGAAGACTGAAGTGATGGTCATCTCAAAGAAAAGAATACCACCAAAATATAACATCACCATCGATGGCACAAATCTGAAACAAGTTGATAGATTCAAGTACTTGGGAACAATTATAACAGCTGATGGGAAATGTCACAATGAAATAAAAAATAAACGCGCTCACGACAAGTCAGCATTCCAGACAATGAGACACATCTTGTGCAACAGATCCATATCAATGGAAACAAGATTCCGAGTACTTAAATGTTACATCGAGCCAATTTTGTTTTACGGGTGTGAAGCATGGTCTATGAATAAGAGAGTACAGCGAGAAATGGAGGCCATGGAGATGTGGTTTATAAGAAGGATGTTGAAGGTACCATGGACAGCCAAGAAAACCAATGAAGAAGTCTTAAGAGAAGCTGGAGTTAAAAAGCAAATTATAGCAAAGATCAGAGGCAGACAAGCGAGATTTATAGGACATTTTCTGAGAAGGGGAAAATTGGAACACATTGTGGCAACTGGAAAAATTGAGGGAAGAAGAGACAGAGGAAGACAGAGAGAAAAGTTATTGGAAGGGCTGTCAGTGTGGATAGGAAGAAAGTCACCGGCGGATCTCATAATCAACGCAAAAGACGGAATTGTAGAGAGAAATGATCGCCTACGTCACGCGGCATGGCACTTAGATTACATTAGATAGTCCAGCAGAAAAATACTAAGAATTTCAGTCAAAGCTCTGTAAAAATATGGTCACACAGTCTGTTCACTCTTTGCATGTACAAACATCAGAGAAAACTTATTTCTGTTTTCAACACAGAGACACTGCCAGAAGCACCACTGTTTATTTCCACTTTGTTTTTATCCCCTTTGCTTTCAATAGAGCTTTCTACTGACAGTTTGAAATGATTACCTGCCTTCAAAACATTTGTCTTATAGGAGCTTGGTGTAATAGGTTTTAATATGACCTTCGGTTTACTTAAGCTGGTACTAAAACCTGAACTGTTAATGTCATGTACTTCTGTGGATGGAACATCTCTTCGTTTAAGAATAGGCACTGGGAGACTATCATCTGTCTTCTCAGGAACATCTGGCTCTCCGGTCAAAGCTGATGCAAAGGATTTAGGTTTTTTTTTCTTTGCTAGAAAAGGGATCCTTTTCATCATGTTTATCACCAGTGTTTTTCCTCATAAATTTCTTGTTAGCTAAAATATGCTTGCCTCATTACTTAGTACTTGAACGTGGGTAGACTTCATGTGCAAGTTGAAATCTTATCATATGAACAAAAGCTTTATTGCACATATGACATCGCATTAGCTTATCTTTGGCATGAGTTTTACGATGGACAGAAAGAGAAGTCCTTTCAGTAAAAAAAAAAAACCATGTGGCATATATCACATTCAGATGGCTTTTCAGTAGTGTGGTCGCGAACATGATCCAGCAGACCATGCTCTGAATCGCCAGAACCGACTGCAGTGGACGAATCACCATCGTCAATGGAACGTTGCGAGTGATTGGAGAAGGATTTGGTTTAGTGATGAATCATTCTTTCTGCTCCAGCGACACGGTAGATGGAGAAGAGTTTAGCGCAGAGTCCATGAGCGCTACGCCAAGAACTGCGTGGATGAGGCTTCTCCACATGATACTGGAGGTGTGCTGGTGTGGGGGAACGATCACCTTCATGGGAAGAAGTGACCTGGTGCAAATTTGAAGGAGGCCTGAATGCCCAGTGATACGTCGCTAAAATTCTTCGTCATCGCTTCCCTCCACTTCTGGCTGCACCAGGGTCGATTTTTCAGAAGGATAAATCTCATCCTCATGTGGCACAACCCATCATCCAGCTCCTCGCTGATAACAACGCCCAGACCATTCCGTGGCCATCCATGTTATCAGACATGAACCCAGTAGAACGCTTATGGGATGAACTCAACAGACAAGTCCGCCAGCGAGACGTGGCGCCAACCAGTCTCCGAAGTTGTCTCTGCACTGCGGGAAGAATGGGCAGCCATCCCAACGGCTAATCGGATCCATGTCAAGGCGATGTCGTTCTCTGATACAGGTCAGAGGAGGACATACACCTTACTGAAACGGAGGCCTCAGTCGCAGAGAATAAAAGTCCAAACCAAATTTAATGAACATCATTTCATTGTTAAAGTCTTAAAGTTTCTTCATGCCACGATTGAAACATTAATTCCGTAAATTAAAATTTTGATACAAGTTTGAACTTTAGTGACCATTATAGTAGTGTTGCATTTTTTAAAAAGCAGTATAATATAAAAAGGTCACAAGAATATCTGTAAAGAAAACATATAAGGGCTGTCATCAGTCTATGGAGCGTTCAAGAGTATCTTTAAAGAGAAGATCGAAACACATTTAAACTTTCTGAATGCATGGATGATAATCCTAAATTTGACCTCAACAACTGACGAAATGAATGGATAATAAACCTAACATAAATCTAACCTCAAGAAATGACTACATGCATGGATGATAAACCTAAGATGTGTATTTTGCAACAGCACATTTCTTGGAATCACCTCTGATTCTGTGGCAAGCTCTGGCTCTGAGCTGTGTGTTGATAACAGATGGGACTATTTTCAGTGGTCCAGTAATCTTGATCTATAGCAAACTAGCTGTTACACATCTTACATTCGAGGCAACTGATATGAAAAAGCATGAGCCTATTACATATACTCAGTCTTCCTCTGCGCCAGTTCTTGATGAAAATTTACGACAGAGCTGCCTTAATCGTGTCATAATCCAATACAAAATATGTAGGTCAACACGAAAACATTGTTTGCATCGATATTTGGAAATGTTTTTGATATCTGATAAATCTAACAGGTCTACAACTGCAAGAAACGCATATAGTAAGATAGGTCTAGTCTCTTGGTGTGACCATTCTACAAACCGATCTCGAAAAATACTTGAAAATTACACTCCAGTCTGTGAATTTCAAAATGTCCTCTATAAACAGGCATGACGGGAAGTTAAACTTTGGATTGAGAAGACCTCTCACTGGTTAAATGAAAAGTTACACCAAGTTTTCAACGAAAAAAAAAAAAAACGAGAAGCCTTATGGGGCGGGACGGCATCAGACATGTCTACCGGTAGCGGCCCTGTAGGGCGGGATGGCAACAGAAAAATAAAAAGTATCATGGCCATATCTAAGAAAGAAACACCAGCAGAATGTAACATCAAAGTGAAAGGCACATAATTAAAGAAAGTACATAAATTAAAGTACCTATGAACAATAATAACACGAGGCGGAAGATGCAAAGCCGAAATAAAGAACAGAATAGTCCAGGCCAAGTCAGCATTTATGAGAATGAAAAACGTGCTGTGCAGCAAACCTCTGTCAATGAATACCGGAGAGAGAGAGAGAGAGAGAGAGAGAGTTAAATGCTAAATCGAACCCGTAATCTTACATGAATGCAAAGCATGGACAACAAACAAGAGCTCTCAAAATCTACTTATAGCAGCGGTGTGTTGTTCCTAATAAGAATGATGAGAATATCATGGACAGGTAAGAAACTAGGACATGTTTTGAGAAGAGGCAAACTGGAACACATAGAGACGATAAAACTGGAGGGGAAAAAGGGACAGAGGAAGACAAAGAAACAAGATACTTAACGGACTAAAAGAGTGGCACAAAGAGCACGGTCCAGCACATATCTTATAGAAAGAGTAAATGATAGATGGTTGTGGAAATCAGTGACTTTTTTTTTCAAATCATTTCCAACAAATTCACAACATGTCACATCTCTCTCTGAGCCTTAAGTGTCAAGGGCACATGAGGCTTCCGCAAGGGTTTTCCACAATGGCTGTCCTTTGCCTTTTTTTCTGCTCTTGCCCAGGTGAGCCCTCTATTGCTCAACATCCTTTCTTTTGTTCTTCTCCATGTCTCTTTTGGTCTACCCTTACTTCTGTTCCCTTGTGGTGTCCATCTTAATGCTATTTTTGGTAGTGAATTGTCAGTCATTCGGAGCACATATCCCAACCATCGCCAGCGTCTTTCCTCAATAATTGCTGTCTGTAGCTTCATCTGCATTTCTGCCAACAAGATGTTATTTCTTATGGTGTTTGTCCATAATATTTTTCTAATTCTTCGTAAACATTTAGTCTGGAAAGAATTCAGCTTGTTTTTCCTCGTTTGGAACCCGGGATCTGCAAAGAATAGGACCACAGTACCCTACCACGCATGATCGTAAAAGGCGACTAAGTTCGACATAGGGCCAGCAACCCTGTCTGGTAAAAAAAAAACTATCAGACTACAGAAACAGGAGCAAGGAAAAAAAAACATGTCACATAAGGGACTTTAAATGTAGTACTTTATATATGTGTGTGTGTATATATATATATATATATATATATATATATATATATATATAGCTAACTCAGTATGCAAACAACATAGGACTAAAGATCAACGTAGGAAAAAGAAAGTTAATGAAGCAAAATGTGAACATCAGAAATGTACTCAGAGTAGATAGCAAGTTAGTGGAGGAGGTCAATGAATTTGTATATCTTGGCAGCAGAGTAGTAGACGATGGAGACACCACAGAGGACATCAACAGCAGACTTACTACTGCAAACCAGGCTTTTTCTTTTGCAGTGTTGCAGACTATATGGAAATCTAAAAAAAACTAAGCGGGAATACGAAAATCAGTATATTTAAGATTAATATTCTAAGTGTACTACTCTATGGAAGTGAATGCTGGAAAATCACCAGAACATTAGAAAACAAGTTGAATTCTTTCCAGACTAAATGTTTACGAAGAATTAGAAAAATATTTTGGCCAGACACTATAAGAAATAACATCTTGTCGGCAGAAATGCAGATGAAGCTACAGACAGCAATTATTGAGGAAAGATGCTGGCGATGGTTGGGACATGTGCTCCGAATGACTGACAACTCACTACCAAAAATAGCACTAAGATGGACACCACAGGGGAACAGAAGTAAGGGTAGACCAAAAGAGACATGGAGAACAACAACAGAGAGGATGTTGAGCAATAGAGGGCTCACCTGGGCAAGAGCAGAAAAAAAAGGCAAAGGACAGGCATTTGTGGAAAAGCCTCACGGAAGCCCCATGTGCCCTGGGCACTTAAGGTTCAGACATATATACACACATACATGCATGGTAGTACAATAAAAGAATATTTGAACTATGCATACAACATTGTAATGTAGTCCGGAAAAGGGAAATTATTATCCCAGATAATGTAAATATTAATGGATTGATGAAACGATTTGTGTATTCGGGTATGCCAGAAATGACCACTCAAAAAGATTTTGTCAAAAATTTATAAAGAATCGGCAACAGTAAATATACGAATGAGCAGAATTTCTCATAGCTGCGATAAAAGAATTTATCGTATGCTAAGTGATTTGATGTATTCAGAGATATGGCCGATTTAAGAAAAAATGAGAAATATACTGCTTAAAGTAAATTTCAAAATAAGAGTTACAACAGAGAAGATCGCTTCATGGCCTTTTGGCTAAGGTCAGAGTGTAGTTCTGCGCTGTGTAGTATCTAGACTTTGATCGTTATTTTGGAACAAACGAGATGCCCGAGGCCTGCCCTGCACGTTGAGTGCCGAGGGTATGGTCCACATCTCGTTACGGGTGGACCTGGTTTTCAGTACCACCGGGTCGCGGTCTCTTGTTTTCGTCGTCGTAAAAAAAAAAAAAAGCAAAGGAATAGAATAATCATTACATTTTTGTAATAATGGGAAAAATCAAGAGATGATGTATACTTTCTTGCTGTTTACCATACTGGTTTACTAACTTTCCCTCTTATAAATGCTCATAGTTGTTGACGGAAGCACAGTTCAGAGGTTGCTATTTTTTTTTTTTTATTGGTAGTACATAGGTTTCAAATTGATGTGCATACATGTATACATAATTGAAGGATAATGTGACTTAATTTTGTTTTCTATGTTTATGAAACGAGACTAATATGTTTCGCATTGATGATGTAATATTTGTGTATTACTAATATTAATACCCAGAAATTGTGAGTGTCGATATTATACCACTCTAGATTTGTTTTTATATTATTTGCTTCCAAATTTTGAGATACTGAGACAAACCTTTGCGTATAAGATACATTAGAGTAAAATACTTGAGTTTGCCATATTGTTTAGTGGAACGGAGAAGATTGTATTAGGATTAACAATACGAGTGTTTATTCAACACTAAAGAGAAAAGATTGGCATAGAGGGATTGAGACCCAAGAATTATCACGGATATTTGAGGTACTTGGGGGTAGAATAATTGATGTCAGTGGAAGAATTTCGTTCAGGGTATGATGGGAGTAGTGTGGTTTCCAAGGCGTTGGTATATCACTTTTCACACTGAGTATGTTTGTGTTATATCCATTGTTACCACTAGAGATGAGCATCGGGAGGATAGCCAGTGTAAATCCATCGTTAGAATAGTGATGCGACTTGTTTTGAGGCTAGACTTCAAATGTTCTGACGTTATATATATATATATATATATATATATATATATATATATACACACAACACAAAAAGGAATGGAAAACTAAAAACTAATTATGTCAGTCCGTAAGAGCAGCGAAGAGCAAAACCTCTATCTTAATGCAAAGAAAACTAAATTGATGACAACTGACAAAACAAACAAGGCAGCTGAAATATGTATCAATGAGGAAAAACTGGAAGAAGTGGAGAGTTTTGAATATCTTGAATCACTACTAACTAGTAATGGAGATACAATGAGGGAAATTAAAAGGAGGACATCTATCGCTCTTCAGAAAATAAAACAACTAAAGAATCTGTAGAGAAGAGCAGACAGAACCACAAAAAAAGATTTTTAAGGGCATGCATCTTTCCCATGGCAACATATGCCTGTGAGACCTGGACACTTAACAAAACAGCTGAGAAACACATAAATGCCTTTGAATGTAAATGCTACAGAAGCGTTCTTTAAATATGGACACAAAAAGAACAAATATATCCATACTACAAGAACTTAATATTGAAGAAGGTTGGCTAGTAAATAGGATAATGGAGAGAAAACTTAAAATATGTTGGACGCATTAAACGTCATGATAGTCTAGAGAAGACCGTCTTGGAGGGGTACATAATGGGAAAAAGAAGGAGAGGAAGACCAAGGCAAAGATGGCTGCAAGACGTCGTTGATGATCTGCAAATGGATGCATCAGCTGCAGGTCATCTTGCTCACAACCGAGAGGCCTACAGGAGAACTGTTAGGGAGGCAAAATTCCGCAAGGGACATGCAAATGAATGAATGAATTTTTTTTTTGGTCATTTGAAAGAACGTACGTCCCTTGCGGAATTTTGCCTCCCAAACAGAACTCCTGTAGGCCTCTCGGTTGTGAGCAAGATGACCTGCAGCTGATGCATCCATTTGCAGATCATCAACGACGTCTTGCAGCCATCTTTGCCTTGGTCTTCCTCTCCTTCTTTTTCCCATTATGTACCCCTCTAAGACGGTCTTCTCTAGACTATCATGACGTTTAATGTGACCAAAATATTTTATGTTTTCTCTCCATTATCCTAAAAGAAGAACTGTGAGTTAATGTATTATGGGCAAATTGTTGAACGAGATGTAAATATTGTTATGCATATTTGTGTGTGTTTTCTCCGTGACAGTGATGAACGATGATGTGAGAGAAATTAATTACCGTGTACCTAGATGATGTAGTCAGTGTGGGTTACCGTTAGCATTCTGACTGGAGCAGAGAGAGGGAAGAGCAAAGTGATAGTTTTTTAGCTGTGTTTGTATAAGAAAATTCTATGTCGTGTGCTAGTTACAAGGCACTTTGCTCGTTTTTTTTTCTTTTTTAGTCAAAATGTTTACAATCTGACTAATGACATGGGGATGTACGTAGCACAGTCTCTCGTGACTAGGGTTATGCATATGATTTTGAATGTGATTATTAGTATGATTATGAATATGATTTTGACTGTGATTATGAGTATGATTGTGAACATGATTTGAATGTTATTATGGGTATGATTATGAAAATATTGTAGGCACAATAGTAACATGGAATAGCAATAGAAAAGTAGATAGGAGATGTAGAGAAAGGTATAAAACAAACTTCCATGACACTAGCACGGCAAGACGCAGACATAAGTAAACAGAGGAGACAGACAGACTGCACAGGCGTACACATTGACGCTGAGATAAGAGAAATACTAGGGAAGGACGCCAGAAAGTAGGATGATCCAGTGATAACAACGCAATGATACACAAACAACTAGCCCGAGGTGATAGAACAGAAATTGAAACTAGACGGATTTAGGAAGGGCCAAAGGTCTTGTTGGCAACAGTCTACGCAGCGGCATGACAAATAAGTAAACGGACTAACCGTTAGCAAATACAACACAGGGTTGCCCCAAGCAAAAGGGATGGACACTATACAACGCTAACCTGACAGGTTATGAAGTGAGAACCAATCGGGATGCTCATAGTGGACACTAGAGGAGGAGCCAAAATACCTGTTGGTCAGCCATCAGAACGGATTTTAAGATAAAAAGGTCAGTTAGAACAGCAGAGACACGGAGGAACAAGGGCGGTTAGTGGGCAGAGGCCGGTTCAGACGTCAGAGGAAGACCGTCAGAATAAATTAGGAAAGAGACGGAAGTGTCAACGAAGAGGCAAAGGGACCCGGACTTAATAGTGTCCTGTAATTGAAGACAGCATATACTGTACGACGAGGACAGTCAAAATTTACAATTCTTGGAGTCTTTGTAGACACAGATAACCAGAGAAAGAGAGCACTGGGCTCCGAGACGTAGATAGCTGTACCCAAGTGATGAACTTACGAACTAGGGGAACTAGAGTTTTAGAAATCAAGGCTAGACGGCAGTGGTTCGCATGCTTATTAAAGGGCGAAATTCTGTTGCTTATGTCAATTCCTGGTGAAAGGTTTGATGAAATTCCTACAATACGCTACCTACGATATCGATATAGAAGTGTAAATAAACTGTATATTTAGCATGTTGGACAAAGGGACTTCCTCACATCACTGCATTTGTGTAAGCCGTGCTGTCTTCGTGACCATGTGTTCTCTTCATTCATGGACCAGTGAAGTTTCTTATTGTGTGAAAAAGTTTTAAATGTATATGAAAATATACAACCAATATAAACCTTATAAGAACTCTTGAAGATAAACAATTTAGAAAGACAATTTAGAAAGATATTAAAGTAACATTTAACGTCTGATGATAGACACTGATAAAATGTCACCAGTATACTTTCAACATGCCACCAACAGACTTTCGACATGCCACCAACAGACTTTCAGCATGCCGCCAACAGACTTTCGACATGACACAAACAGACTTTCAGCATGCCGCCAACAGACTTTCGACATGACACCAACAGACTTTCAACATGCCACCAACAGACTTTCGACATGACACCAACAGACTTTCAACATGCCACCAACAGACTTTCGACATGCCACCAACAGACTTTCAGCATGCCGCCAACAGACTTTCGACATGACACCAACAGACTTTCAACATGCCACCAACAGACTTTCGACATGCCACCAAGAGACTTTCAACATGCCACCAACAGACTTTCAGCATGTCACCAACAGACTTTCAACATGCCACCAGAAGACCCTTAACTTTCTTGCTGCTTTCGAAGATAAAAAGCATATTGAACGAGAGCATAAAAAACCAAGGCGATGTTTTTCAGTAATTGCACGAAACCTTTTATTTTAATGAGTAACTCTTTACCTACCTGCGCCCATACATTGTGTATCTGTATCTTATTTCTGTGTATCATCAAAATGTGACCAAAGAGGAAAGTGAAATGGATCTATACTGGGCACCTATAGCCTGAAGAAAAGCCACACACCACCACATGATGACTATCACATTCATTCATTCGTTCATTCATTTGCATGTCCCTTGCGGAACTTTGCCTCCATAACAGCTCTCCTGTAGGCCTCTCGGTTGTGAGAAAGATGGCCTGCTGCTGAGGCATTGGTAAATTGAAATGAACGAGTTATCGTTTTCCGCCTCAGAACATACCACAGCCAACTCCAGTGTCACAGGTAACAGCCGACTCCAGTGTCACAGGTAACAGCCGACTCCATTGTCACAGGTAACAGCCAACTCCAGTGTCACAGGTAACAGGCGACTCCAGTATCATAGATAACAGCCGACTCCAGTGTCACAGGTAACAGCCAACTCCAGTGTCACAGGTAACAGCCAACTACAGTGTCACAGGTAACAGCCAACTCAGTGTCACAGGTAACGGCCAACTCCAATGTCACAGGTAACATCAGACTCCAATGTCACAGGTAACAGCCGACTCCATTGTCACAGGTAAGAGCCGACTCCAGTGTCACAGGTAACAGCAGACTCCAGTGTCACAGGTAACAGCAGACTCCAGTGTCACAGGTAACAGCAGACTCCAGTGTCACATGTATGTACGCAGAATTTAAGGTTTGTAGTTCTCTTTGTGCAAGTGCCCACGCGCCACAAATTGTAATACACATACTCCAAAGCTGGCGCCAACTAACTGTGACACTGAGAGGCACATTGAAAACACCCAAAAAGTTCATCTCTGTAGTTCCATTCTACACAAAACAGTCGGATTTATCCAAGAGACAGTGCTGCAGATGTAGACAGAAAATGCCAAAGAAGAACAAGGAACACAATAACGAGGAAGAGGAAAAAACAGTTTTGCCCTCTTCATTATGTGTAATCTTCATTGATTTATGAGAAATACGAATACGGATAATCGAAGTGTTGACTGCTCATTAAAATTAAATGGCGTTGTAAAACTGAATTAGGTACCATAACTGATTACACGACCTTGCAGGATCCATTTCTCATTAAATTTGAATCTATTGTTACTTCCTCTTATCGGAATAAAGACAAGTGTTTGTTACATACATGTTGGAAAAAAAGAATCTTCGCGTGTACTTTTTGCTGTATACAGCTGATACAAAATTGGCTTATTAAAAAACAAGAGAACAACCCACGCATTTCTCAGTACTGGAGATAAGATTTGGCTAATCTTAAACATCGCTCAGATACATCCAGCTATTTCCAAGCCGTGCCTTGCTGTCGTCATACCCTACATATACTACAGGAATGTCGCAAGAGGATGCTAATCCACAGAAGCTCAGTTTTTTTTTGTTTGTTTGTGTGTTGTTGTTTGTTATTTTCCGCGTCCTTTCACTCTCAGTTGAAGCGTCGTTAAAGACGACGTGAAACCTTGATCTTTTTCTATTTTTGTTTTCTTTCTCTACCTTCTCTCCGCGACAAGGCAGTAACTGCATACCTAAATATGGGTTCTCTCTTTAGCTGTGTTTAGCCATATTCGAACGCTGCACAGGACAAATTTAGTACATTCTGTGTCGTCAGAGCTCGTAATTGTACGCAAAAATAATCCAGGATTCATTCATAAATTTACTACAGCTTGTTACTGCTAATGGCCGCGCCAGAAGTGGCTCTGTACTGTAGCAGACGGTGATGTTTCTTCCGGCGAAGACTGCTATTTTTATTTCTGGAAAATGAATATTTTTTTTAATGTACATATTTAAAGTTTTGCCGTAGAGGTCACGTAAAAAGTGATGATGTTTTTTTTTTTTTTTTGGGCCAGTTACATGCATTCGATCAGTACTCATTAACATATGTCACACTTTTATAAGCTGGAACCCAAAGTGAAGTTTCTGTCAATTTTTTTTTTTTAACCCAAGTTGTAACCCGTGAAGAATTGACGGGAGAAGAAGTGAAATATCATTTTTACTCGAATTATACATCTTTTTTTTTTTTCCAAATTTCGTTTCACCGTCGTCCATGTATAAACAATAACTGGATTTTCTGTTTAACCTAACAGTACGTCACGTGAGTGGTTATTACTACAGAAAATCCCTCCTTGGGGAAGTAATAATGAGGCGTGACAACACTTCATTAGAAAAAGTAACAAACTCACTTAAAAATAACAGTTTCTTTTTTTTTAAATCACTGCTTGGAGAAGGCGTGACAAAATTTCATTACAAAAAAACAAACAAACAAAAAACAAGAAACTCGAAAATAAGTTTCTTTTTTTTTAAAATTATATTTTGTAGATCTTGTTGTCGCTGCTATCTAACTGCCAATCTATTCATAGGATATTTACGATTGCCTACATCGGGATAAATAAATGAAGAAACAAACGCGGCAGTGAGAGTTTTGAATACTCTTCAGTGTGTGGTAATGTTAATCTAGAGAACATCAGGGAGGGGATGGCGTTGTTCTCCTTTCAAGGTGAGAGAAATACTGTCATTAGAACAAGTGAAACTGGAGCTTAAACTCGTCTCTGGCAGTTTCTGTCGTATGTGTACCTCACCATTCTCCGCCGCAGACAATAACACGTTCTGGGTTTATTGTCCATCGCTAGGAGTTTTATTCTGTGGTAAACAAGTTGGATCCTTTAGTTATCAGAGATTCGTGGTCAAGTTTCAGCAGCAGTAGCAGTTAAAAAACGGACGTAACACCCATAGCAACGCTCGACAGCAGGCTGTCAGTTAGAGAAGTTTTTTTTTTTTTGTATACGCAGGTCTCTCCGGCACCAGCTGTCTGACCACACCACAAAACCAGGTACTTGACCAGCTCACAGCATGAGGTATCTGATCACATCACAATACCAGGTATTTGAACAGCCCACAGTATGAGATATCTGATCACATCACAATACCAGGTATTTGAACAGCCCACAGTATGAGGTATCTGATCATATCACAATACCAGGTATTTGAACAGCCCACAGTATGAGGTATCTGATCAGCACAAAGTATCTGATCACTCCACACCACAGGTATCTGACAAGCCCAAAGCAGTAGGTATCTCAACAGCCCATAACACTAAATATCTGACCAACCCACAGCACCAAGTGTCTGATATGTCCACAACGTCAAGTATCTGACCAGCCTACAGCGCCAGGTATCCGACTAGCCCACAGCACCTTAATATATCTTATGCTTCCTATAAGCAATGTCATCGAGAGGATTTTTGTAAGGCGGTGAGTAACTATTTCTCCTCTTCCCTACCCGTCCCGCGTATCCGACTAATCTGCCATTCTGTTTTCACGAGTGTGAGCGCCCTTAAAATAAAATAAAAAACGGGCACCCATCTGGATCCCGGAGCCATGTACGTTTCATTGGGCCTCCCTGTAAGGACCGAACTCGTGTACGGAGAGTGAAAGGCGTCACAGATGATAGTTTTCGCTTCTTGATAGTTTACTGGATGAGTTGTTTGATCCTGATTGCTGCCAGCTTTGGACAGGCTGTGAGCTATTTCAATGCCAGCTATTCCACAGTGGGACGGTACCCATTGTAGGGCCGCGGTTGTTGACAGTGTAAGATGCTTCAGTTTTGGTGAAGAAGGCTATTTTGTGTGGTGGGTGCTGGTTTTCTGTTTTAAGTGTTCTATGGCTTCAAGGAGGGCTATTGTTTTTTGCCCTGTAGTTGGAGGAAATCTTTCCCGTCTATAATCCGTAACTCGTGCAGATCTGAATTGAAAAAGCAACTGAAATGCAACAATAAACCAGATTCAATACACCATCTTCTTCCGCCTAAGGACAGGCCACTGCATGCTTACTAAGCCACCTACATCGATTTAAAATGTCTCACAGAACATATCCTACAAGTGTGCCTAAACCATGCATACCTGAGGCATACGTGAGACATGGCCAGAGGACACAAGCTTGGGGCAAAAGCTTTGGGGCTCCTATCAGGATCTTGAGAGGATTGCGGGCTTTGCCATGTCGATAGGGATCAGGATCTGATATGACCAACAACCTCGAACGCAGAAGAAGAAAGTTGTCACGGTTAAGCTTGGGGATCAGAGACCCGTCCTGTGCCGTTAGCCGGAAAGCACTGTTACTGGGGGTACCAGCAGAGAGATGGGACAGGACTTTGGTCAGCCATGCTGTGCCAACCTTAACGCTAGCATTTCAGCTGTGGTCCTGTTTATTGCCAAAATCGGACAGCGCTTGTGTCCCCAGCAAAGAGTTGAGAAACACTGAGTGGCTTGAGTAGAACTGTCTGCGTGCGACGCCAAAGAGTTTTTAGAGGAGTCGTTTAAAGCCCGGCGCACGTGGAACTGGATGAAAGCTCACGCGCGTGTGTGTATACTTACTTTATCCATCTCTCTCCAGTCGTCACTGTTTTTCTAATGGCGTTGTGAGCTGTCGGCGCAGAAACGCTAACACAAGCCCCTGCCGCGTGTCCTCGCGGCCCCTGACGGCACAACACCGGAATCGTCAGACGGCGATATATAAGGCAGGAGCCAGAAGACGGTTGTCAAGACAGTTAAGATTTTCCAGTCGCGGAGGCGGTCGTGTCTCGTTCCCCGAACGAGTGCGTTTGTTTACACTAAATTGATAGTATAGAAACAGAATATCGACCTGGTCTGGATAGAGAGCGCTAGATAATGGATCCTGTTTGACAGCAGTGGCTTTAAGCGGGATGTCATCTGGTTGGTGTAACACAATAAGATATACTCATTTCGCAGAATTTATTGCAAAGAGTGTGCTGTATACCGCAGAGTAAGAGTTAAACATGTGACAGCGAGTATATTAGCACAGACTGAATTCAGGTTTCATTTATGTAATTTTTTTTAAAAAAGGTATAATTTGCGCAGGTAATAAACTGTTTTGAAGAGGACCTAGTTTTGTTTTCTTTTACTGCAGCCGTGGGAATGTATGTATCATGAAAGTAGAAGCACGTTTATCGTAAGCCGTCATGGGTAATAGAAATATTTATCGCAAGTCATCGGAAGCAGTTGCCACGCTTATTATACGGTGTCAGAAGTGATGGTCACGTTTATTATAAGTTGTCAGAAGTAAATAGTCACGTTTGTTGCAAGTCATAAAAAGTAATAGCAACTTTTACGCTCGTCTAAGTTACTTATTTTTTCACGTATCGACAAGGCGTATCCCCTCCTCTACCCTTCTTTCCACCCTCACCCCACCCTCCCGATCCTATACAGCCTCCTTTCTAATGGCGTAGCAACCATATGAGCCTATAGAAACGTTAACACTCCTGGCAGCTAGATTCCATCTGTTTTTATATTAGCTCTTATCTGGATCAACATCTCGTTCACACAACTTCACTTAAATGTTGTAAATAGAAGTCTTTCTATAGGATATATTTGAGGGCAGTACTCTTCTTGAACTACCTTCAGTAGCTTGTGCCCTGTCTTATCTGTAGGTCTCAGTTCCTCGTTCACTGTTTTCATGTTTTGGGAAGCTGCAACACGTTATGTATAGTTTCAGTGTAAAGTATTCAGGCAACACCGTCTATATCGTTTCGTTAAGAATATGTAGGCAACACGTTCTGTATAGTTTCTATGTGTTCAGGCAAAATGTGTTGTATAGTTTCTGTATAAGTATTCAGCCAACACGTTCTGTATCGTTTTTTGTATAAGTATCCAGGCAATATGTTTTTGTATGGTACCTATACATTTTATATTCGGAACACATACGCCTCCAGCATACGTAGTCTGTTACATGTTCTGTATGGTTTCTTTCAGTGTAGGTATTCTCTTCTTTTTGTGAGTTTGGATCGGCGCGCTGTCCTCTCAGTGCGCCTCACCACTGTCTTGTATACTATTCTGGTTTAATCTCTGTGTGCTGTCATCCACTCTGTCCGCGAGATCCGGCTATCTCGTTTTGTTTTGTTTGGTGTTTTTTCCCCCCTTCAAGAACAGAGCCATAATCATTATGGAGATTTCGGGGAAAATAGGTGGGAAAAGTTTGGTTGGGGGTGGGGGAGGGGGGTTGTGTTCGACCATGACCTCTCTAGAACATGGACAGATCCGTGTTATAACATCTCCAGTTGAAGCCGTCGGAGAACTTAAATGAACAGTGATGTACGTTACTTTCGGAGATAAAACAAAGCCATTGTTTCAGATTTTAAAAAAAAATTATTACAAAAACCTTTTTATTTATTCACATATTTATGTTTTTTTTTCTTTAGTATCATTACCTTTATTGTAGCCTTGATCTTTTGGCAGTATGGCCGAACTGAAAATCTTATAAACAGACATGTTTTCTTCTTGTACCCAAGGACATAAATAGCAGCAAGGGTGGGCAGGTGTCATCAAGAGAGGGAAAGACAAACAAAAAATAAACAAACTTTGCGCGCCTTATAGATGAAGTGGCTGACTGAGAGATGAGAGCAGAGATAACGAAGCGTGAGTGCTGAAAGTTATTTCATTGCGTGCGGACATATTTTTAGTAATTATCTTAGCTGTTTGAAATCACAAGCTTGGACCTCTGTGCGATGTCTGTTGGAAGATTTTATTAGAGTTGTTCTGTAGTGATCTGTGCCTTCAGTCGCTCGGCGGGGATTAGTATAGCAACGAAGAAGACAATGTCCAGGACTAGAGGTAAGTGTGTTTTTAGCAATAGCGTTAGAGTTTCGTGTTTTGTTGTTGTTGTTGTTGTTTGTTTGTTTGTTTGTTTTGTTGTTATTTGTCTGGATTGATTGATAATACTGCCTCATCCTTGATATACCCCCCCTCCCACATTAATGTGTAGTAGCAGGTGACGCTGGTTTATCTGTTTGTTATTCCTTATTTCGCCTCGGTTAAGTGTAGACATTGATGCTGATGATGAACTTGCAGGATGTCAAGATAGCTTCTGATGGTTGGGTGTTGACAACAGGGTATATTTAAGGGGAAAGATGTGTCGCTTTGGGGGCTTAGGATTTTGCACAGTTTTAACAGTGGGCTTTGAGGGCTCAGGAAAAGGGGGGGGGGGTGTTGTAGATTAAAACAGATAAGCGTTAATTTTCCACGGCTTGCAAAATTTCCCTTGGCGATCCTTGTTGGCAGACGTCTGAAAGCGACAGTCTGTAAACAGTCTACGAGACAGCGCTGTTTTACCTACAGCTGTTGGGCTGTGGGGAACGTGTGGTATCAGCTGTGGATTTATGTTTGTGTTAAATTTCTGGGATGTAAATTGACGTGTGGTTATAGAATATAAGCGTGGCATTTGTTGTCAATGCGTTAAGGGAGGTGAGGTCTGGAATCGTACCACGTGTTGTTGGTATTTGAAACCCGCTGGCCTAAATTATGAGATAAAGAGGACTCTCTCTCTCCCAGCTTATTTGTTACTGCCCATTTAGCCACCATCCTAACGAACGTAGATTGAGGGCAGACAGAAACTTCAGTGATAGAAGCACTGGATGCATTGAGCTACTAACTACTTTGTATAATGGATGCCTCTTATATAGATGTGGCGCATACAGACAAATGTGACACCTCCGCCTTTTTTTACAATAAATGTTATTTTGAAAATTAAAGAAAAAAAACTTTTTGTTCAATTAAAAAGGAAACAATTAAAAAAGTTCCCCCTTATATTTTGTTTTCTTCACTATATACTATATTCTGACATAAACTAACAGTACATCAGGAAATTTTTACGTGCATCGACAGTACAAGGTAAAGGTAAACTTCCCGTTTCCATGTCATTAAGGCACATTGGTGCATTAGCACATTTTTGCGTGTATCAACTGTCAGCAGTGGTTCTTAATCAGGAGTCCATGGACACCCATGAGGTCTGCGGAAGAATTTTTGGGTTTCCACGCACCAGTAAATTACATGTCATCGATTAAAACAAAAAAAAATCATCCAGGGTATATTTATTTCTTTATTTTTAATGACAAGTCTAGAGCTATTCTCAGGCTGGAAAAGGGGGTCCACGTGAAGGAAAAGGTTAAGAACCACTGTGTTAGAGTGAGCTGAAGTGTCACATATTGGCTAGACTACCCCAGTATCGACAAATCTATCTGGCGCGTCTCGTGGTGTCCCTCGCTCGTCTTTCTAGCGCATGGCACCGGAAAGAAAAAAGGTGGTTAAGTCGTCGCTTTTGGTCAGTGTGCAGTGATTCTCGGGTTGTGGGGGCTGGTAGATAAGTCGTCGCAAAATTTGGTCAGTTTGCAGTGATTCTCGGGTTGTGGGGGGCTGGTAGCTAAGTCGTCACAAAATTTGGTCACTGTGCAGTGATTCTCGGGTTGTGGGGGCAGTTAGCTAAGTTGTCGCAAAATTTGGTCAGTTTGCAGTGATTCTCGGGTTGTGGGAGCAGGTAGCTAAGTCTTCGCAAAATGTGGTCATTGTGCAGTGATTCTCGGGTTGTGGGGGCTGATAGATAAGTCGTCGCAAAATTTGGTCAGTTTACAGTGATTTTCGATTTCTAGGGGCTGGTAGATAAGTCGTTGCAAAATGTGGTCAGTGTGCAGTGATTCTCGGGTTGTGGGGGCTGGTAGATAAGTCGTTTCAAAATTTGGTCAGTTTGCAATGATTCTCGGGTTGTGGGAGCAGATAGATAAGTCTTTTCAAAATTTGGTCAGTGTGCAATGATTCTCGAGTTGAGGGGGCTGGTAGCTAAGTCTTCGCAAAATGTGGTCATGTTGCAGTGATTTTCGGGTTATGGGGCCATTTAGCTAAGTCTTCGCAAAATGTGGTCATTGTGCAGTGATTCTCAGCGGGGGGTGGCGTCCCAAGTCATCGTAAAATATGGTAAATATGCAGGGATTTTCTGCAGGGGCCGGGGGAGGTGTCCCAACTCATCGCAAAATTTGGTAAATGTGCAGTGATTTTCTGCGGGGGCCAGGGGAGGTGTCCCAAGTCATCGCAAAATTTGGTAAATGTGCAGTGATTTTCTGCGGGGGCCGGGGGGTGTCCCAAGTCATCGCAAAATTTGGTAAATGTGCAGTGATTCTCATCGAGGAGGCAGGTGGCTCTCTGGAAAGTTATTCCAACCTAAGGGGAGGAATATTTTATTCAAGGAAAAAACTTTATTCTATATAAAAAAGCGTATAATGGTGATTATCATTTTTAGGTAATTTAATATGTAGGCGAAAATTCGGGCAATACCAGGTTTGAAAAGAGAAGACTGTGATGTGGGACATTTAAAAGCATTACAGCACCAATTTTGTCTCATTAAAATCTAAACGACTTTTATTTTTACCTGCGTTCAGAAGAAAATAAAAGCATTACTGACAAAGTCTCTGTTATTAAGACATCCGTGTGAGACGGATCAAAGGCCTGTTCTACTGGTACGCTCCCTCTTGGAAATTATATCCTCATGATCGATATTCTTAGGTTGAATAAATGTCGTGTCCATTGTATTCATAACATGAAAATGATCTTCGTATTCAGTGGGTTTTTTTTTTTTTTTTGGCATTAAAATAATTTTCGTGTCAGATGTTCTTTAAGATGCTAATACATTTTTTCGACCATGTTGTGTGCTATATGAGATGATCTTCTGCGAGTTACTTTATTGATATTGCTCCTCCGCTGTTGGCGAGATCTTCAGCTGCCGTGCGTGGAGCGGTGCTCTTCCCGGCCAATGAAGAAATTTGCAAATGAGGTTGCCGCGCAGCATCACTGCGGAAAAGGTGGTTGAAAGAATAAAGCGAAGCAAACAGTCAAATCACGGCACCTCTGGTCTGGAGGTCGGCCACGTCCTGAGTGCAGTCATATCGTGTGAAATGCATGAACCGGTTTGTCCCAGAGGTTAAGTCACTGCTGGCTTGACTTTTCAAATGCCGCGCGTGGAGTGAAGCTCCTCCCGGTTAAGGAAGTAAATGCGGAAATAAAGGTTGCTGTGCGGCGCCGATGGGAAAAGGTGGTGGAAAGTGAAGTTTAACCTGGTATGTCCAGTAGTATCGCTACGAGAGCTATACCACGGCACCTCTGCTCTAGAGGCCGCCTACGTCCGAAATACACCTACACTGGTGAAATATGCCTAAACCGGCACACACCAGGGGTGGAACTCGATGGCTAGACATGTCATGCCACCTCCGCTCTAGAGGTCGGTAACGCCTGATAAACACCCATACTGGTGAATTTTGCCTAAACCGGCTCATACCAGGGGTGAATCTTGAAGGCTATGAATGTCACAGTACCTCTGCCCTAGAGGTCGGTCCCGTCCCAAACATGCCCATACTGGGAAATGCCTAAACCGGCTCAACCCAGGGGTAGAAGTCACTAGTGGCGAGGATTCGTCCTCCTGGACAAAAGCTCCATCCTGGTCACAACTAGGAAGGGTAGCGGCCACGACCGCAAAATGCTGAAGTCGGAGACACTGGACCAGGGAAGTCTAGATAGGCAACCACCTCTCACCCGGCGGGGATGTCTGTGTATCCTAATCACGCTGAGGTTTTCCGGTGAGAAAGTCCAACCCTGGACTGGATGGGCAACCACCTCTCACCCGGCGGTGATACACGGGTATCTCATAACACGTCGAGGTTTTCCGGTGAGAAAGTCCAACTCTGTCCTGGGTGGGCTAACGCCTCTCACCCAGCGGGGATGCACTGATATTCCAAACACGTCGAGGTCTTCCGGTGAGAAAGTCCAACCCTAGACCAAACTGGTGCAATGAAAACCACGGTGTCACGCAATCCCGCTTCCGAGACCCACCAAGAATACAGGCTAAAGCACTGTGATACTCTGAACCCCTTGTGGTCCTTCGTGGAACTCTTGTGGTCTATTTTGGACCACACAGGGGACCACCAGACCTAACGAGGACCACATGTGTGAATTCAGTAGGTTCACAGTGCGGTTTTTGGTGGTAGAAGTGAACGAAGAAGAAGAAGAAGAAGAAGATATTGCTCCTATTTAGTCGACTTGTTATTTCGTTCAGTAGTTCTTCCACAGATAGCACTGCTTCTATTTAATGGACTTTTTTTTATTTCGTTCAGTAGTTCTTCCACAGATAGCACTGCTCCTATTTAGTCGACTTTTGTTATTTCGTTCAGTAGTTCTTCCACGGATAGCACTGCTTCTATTTAATCGACTTTTTTATTTCGTTCAGTAGTTCTTCCACTGATAGCACTGCTCCTATTTAGTCGATTTTTGTTATTTCGTCCGGTAGTTCTTCCACGGATAGCACAGTTCCGCAGTTCTTCAATCAAAAATACTGAAACCTGAAAAGCTCTGAAAACTTAGAATTTGTTGTGAAGCAAGCAAACTTTATTGTGAAAGTAGTGTTTCTTCGTTTGCTTTTCTTTTTTTTTTGTTCTTGCTAACAACTGTATCATCATGGTGCCAGTCATATTACTAACTCGTCTTAGAAGGCAAGTTTCCATTTCATGCGGTTAGATGTTGTTAAGGGTTTCTCTTAGCATTATTTGGCATTGTTGATTCTGTCAGTACTGGATTTGTATAATCGGTCACAGTGAGTGTGGCAGCAAGCATTGTTTGTATGGCAGCATCCAGCCCCTTAATCCCCTGCATCTTTTGTCGTGTACATAAGTGTTTGTGTGAGTATTTAGCCTAGTATTTTTACATTTATATGTTTCTCTGAGTATTTCCTTGTAAACGAAAATAACGAGGGTTGCTACACTCTGTATTTTTCTCATTTAAATTCACAACCGCAGTATAGAGTACCTATGCATTGCAGAACACAGCCATCATACAAACCCAAAATAGGCTGTGGCCCAGAGTCGTTTCCAATTAAACGGTCTCATATAGCTGACTTTCCACTTTCGCTTTCATTGAGAAGTCGGCGACATAGAATACACGGACATACATTGAAGATTTTAAAAGCAGTGAGACTCACATTTAAAGTAAAGTCTAAGGTAGAAATGATTGGGAAATGTTTTTCTGTGGCTTATACTCCGGGAAGATGGGATACGTCTCCTTCCGTCTGCCTGTTCACTACTTTCTTGTCTCCGTCATTTTCTTTGAGTTATCTACTTTAGATTGCAGCCTGCTCTGGAGTTAACTTTGCCATTTCTGAAACATCATATTTGTCTTAGTACAGTGTAACTCTGGCATGTCTTCCCCCCCCCCCCTTGTTTTTCTGTAAAAAGTAAGTTCTCTCAGTCTTACTGCCTGTTTGTCTTGATGTTGAACTGTATGTCTGACTGACTGCCTGTCTGTCTGTGATGTTGAAGTGTCTGTCTGACTGACTGCTTGTCTGTTTGACTGTCCTCTTGTCTGTGATGTTGAAGTGTCTGTCTGACTGACTGCTTGTCTGTTTGACTGTCCTCTTGTCTGTGATGTTGAAGTGTCTGTCTGACTGACTGCTTGTCTGTCTGATTGTCTGTGATGTTGAAGTGTATGTCTGACTGACTGCCTGTTTGTGATGTTGAAGTGTCTGCCTGCCTGTCTGCCTGCCTGCCTGTTTGTGATGTTGAAGTGTCTGACTGACTGCCTGCCTGTGATGTTGAAGAATAGGTATCATTTCCTGATAAAGGAAGTGTTGTGTGGTGGTTTGTTTGAAGACACATAGTAGACTTATAAAATGATCTAATCAGCATAATCCACTGTCTTGTGCGCTGGAGACCTACTTCATTTGCTAGACAGAACGGTATTAGTCTGTTACTAGGAGCACCACAGAGAGGTAGACTATAGTTTTGACTGGATTTGGTTTGCTGGCCTTGATTACTTTGATTTGCCAGCCCTGGTTGCTGTAACAAAGTGACCTCTGCTTCTGTTATTACACTTCAAAATAACACATTCTGTTGTCGTATTCTTGGTGAAAGATAAAATTATTTCTGTCATGCTGTAGACACACCTAAGAGATATAGTGTTGGCACCCATATTTTCCTGTACCTGTTGGAGCTCTATGGTGGATTGTGGGGTCAGCATCGCACCTGACAGCCTTTCCTTGCTGAGTTCCAAATGGGGCCAGGTATCAGTTTCTACACTTGAGTGATTGGAGTGTATTCATCTGGATTCAAACCACCAGTCTTCACTATAAGAGGCAAATATACAAACCATGGCATTGTTCAGGGATCTTGTCATTAAGAGTTGTGTATAGGTATCATGCAAACTTCTGTCATTCTTGACAGAATCATACAAGCATTGTTTTCCTGGTCTATAAAGATAACTGTTGTTTGGAGACATGAGGCATTTTTTTTGTCTTTCAGGTTGGTTATACTACACAGTCAACCAACTGGCTAACAAAAACACAAGGGACAATCTGGCCATCCAGCACCTCAAGGCTTCAGTTGATATAGATGCTTCAAATGGGCAAGCATGGTACCTTTTAGGACGGTTAGTAATGATAATCATTTTTTTCCCTTTGTCTTAGTTTGATATTAGTTATCTATTGCATATGATGACTGTATTTGTCTTAGAGGATGTTTATGAACCAGTCGGATATCAGACTGTATTTATCTTAGAAGATGTTTATGAAGCAGGCAGATATCAGCTTTTTGTGAATACTAAATGTAAGAAGATATGCATGTCATAATAGCAACAACAAAAAAACGTTGGAAATGGATTGGTCATGTGCTCCGAAGAAACCCTAGCAACATCGCTTAAACTGCCATGCGATGGACACCCGAGGGAAAAAGAAAGAGAGGATGACCAAAAGCTATCTGGTGGAGAAATATAGAAGTGGAAAGGAGAAATATGCAGCACAGCTGGGGCACAATATAATGGCTGGCGGCGGATTGTGACAGGTGGAGAGAGTTTGTTGTTGCTCTAAAGACACTGGGGAGGGGGGGTACTGCGTAGTGATTGTGATTGTTTAGTCAATCACCAACCAAGGACATGGATGGATGGACGGACGGACGGAGTCTAAGGGTTAATAGACTCACTCTAGTGTGTTTTAAACTGAGTCCAACAGGATAAATTGTGTTTTGTTTCCTTTTTATGTTTACTTTCACAGATACTTCAGCTGCAGTTTGTTTTTTTAATTACTCTCTGCTCTCCAGTATTTATTTTACCTTTCATTTTCCATTAGTGTGTTTTTTTTTTTTTTGTTCTTTAAATTTAGTATTGTATCACTTTCATTATCACTCTTACTAGCGTCTTTTGTTTTTAACCGTTTTTGTTCACATTTAAAAAAAATTATACCATTTCTCATTTTCATTTGTTTCATGTTTCTGCTGTTGTCACCTTGTTTAGCTATAAAGTTAATGTTAATCTGTGCCTTTTTTAAGCAAACATATCTGCAGTTTAAGCTGCCCATCATTTTATGTATTTAACACCATTTCAGGTAAGTTTTGTATTTTCATTAAATGTCTTGATTAAGTTCATTGAATCTGATTTTGTTATTTATTTATTTTTTAAATATAAATCTACAATTTAATTTCCTTTTTAATGATACTATGTTTATTTATAGATGCTTTTCTGGGGTGGGCCGTGTGCATGATGCATTTGATGCCTACCGCCAGTCCATTGACAAGTCAGAGGCCAATGCCGACACTTGGTGCTCCATAGGGTATGTTTACATGTTGTTTTAGATATTGTCACACAGTTACAATGTGAAGGTGGAGCACTATTTGTTACAAAAGTTCTTGTGATGTCCTGTCACATTTTTTTTTATGGTCCTAGCACCAAATCATTACTTGCAAGCTTCTCATCATTAGATGGCTAGCTGAGTCTTCTTATCAGTATATGGCTATCTGAGTCTTCTCATCATTAGATGGCTAGTTGAGTCATCTTATCAGTATATGGCTATCTGAGTCTTCTCATCATTAGATGGCTAGCTGAGTCTTCTTATCAGTATATGGCTATCTGAGTCTTCTCATCATTAGATGGCTAGTTGAGTCTTCTTATCAGTATATGGCTATCTGAGTCTTCTCATCATTAGATGGCTAGTTGAGTCTTCTTATCAATAGATGGTTAACTGAATTTTCTCATCAATAGATGGTTAACTGAGTCTTCTCATCAGTAGATGGTTAACTGAGTCTTCTCATCAATAGATGGTTAACTGAGTCTTCTCATCAGTAGATGGTTAACTGAGTCTTCTCATCAGTAGATGGTTAACTGAGTCTTCTCATCAGTAGATGGTTAACTGAGTCTTCTCATCAGTAGATGGTTAACTGAGTCTTCTCATTAGCAGATGACCATCTGAGTCTTCTCATCAGTAGATGGTAACTTTAGTTTTATCTGTGATGTAAATCCTGACTTTCTGACATATTTTTTTAAGCTTTTTATATTGCTAATTTAATCTAATGTTTTTATATTCCTAATTTAATATAATGTCCCTCAGTCATACATTGTTTAATTTCTTGTAAGTGTGATTTAAAATGAAAAAAAATTGTGTATCCTGTTGCTAGATAGCTTAACTGTCCCATATCATCATCTGTTACCAGTTATCTTTATAAGATAGTTTAACTGTTTCATATCATCTCCTGTAATCTGTTATCTCTTAACTATCCTATGTCATTTCCAATTATTGGTTATCTCTTTTATTTTATCCACAGCTATTGTTTGTTATATTTTTGGTGTTATCTGAAACAGATCTCTTTCATCAGTGCTCTGAAATTTTTATTTTTTATAATGCTTCCTTTGTCCCATGTACACTTTATTTATAAGTTATTGTGAATTTATGAAACCCATCTTTCACTTTGAGCACATTCCATTTGAAGTAGCCCTCAAATATGGCCTAACTTGAGCATTCAATAGATGAGATAAAAGTTCAGAATTCAGACTCCAGCTTCACTGCATTCGGAACAACCCCATATATGCTCCGGCGCATGGCGCATCATCCATCCAAGAGTGTGTTTGCTAATAGTTCCTGTCAAATGTTGGTTGTTTACGATGTGTGTTCCGCGACACAGTTCAGATTTCTGGCCAGCACCTTTCATTTGTCCTAGCTCCAGCAGTCTCTTCACAGCTACATTGTTCTTCTGTTCCCACTCTTCATTCTCCCGCAGAGATGAGTTAACTTATCCCAGTGTTCATTTCAGTTGTCTTGAGCTTTATCTGTCTGTCAGCTGTTCATTTCTCCTTTTTTGTTGAGTTCATTTGTTTGCTTTCCCTGTCCAAATGTTGCCTGGGTTTCTCCTTCTTCTTCTTCTTTTGAAATAAAGATCAGTCAATCAATCAATCAATCATTCTTCTTCTTTTGTTGGTTGCTTTTTTTTTTTTTTTTGCTTTCATCATTATTTTTTTGGTGTCCTGATTCTCCACTGGTTCTTCTCTGACTGGCTGTTATTTGGCAGTTCTGATCTTCTTTGACTTCTTGTTGGCAGTTCTTTTCTTCTCTAACTTGTAGTTGGCAGTTCTTTTCGTCTCTGACTTGTAGTTGGCAGTTCTTAGTTCTTATCTTCTTTGACTGATTGTTGTTTTCTTATCTTCTCTGACTGGCTGTTAT
The DNA here is from genome assembly GCA_009760885.1 of Achatina immaculata. NCBI lineage: Eukaryota > Metazoa > Mollusca > Gastropoda > Stylommatophora > Achatinidae > Lissachatina > Lissachatina immaculata. Next base: position 10,535,392 of record CM019694.1, read on the forward strand.
TGGCAGTTTATCTTCTTTGACTGATTGTTTTTAGCAGTTCTCCTCTGGCTATTTCATGATTGTTATCATTTCACAACTGTTATGTGGCCGCCATGTTTTATTCTGTCCCTGATGCAATTTCTCAAGTTCCCTATCACTATCACGAGTTTTGATTATTATCAGATGGTCTAATCCAGTCACATCGATCTTTATTCCCTTGACCAGAGTGCTCTACCAGCAGCAGAACCAGCCAATGGATGCCCTCCAAGCTTACATCTGTGCTGTACAGCTGGACAAGTCACATTCCGCAGCCTGGGCTGACCTGGGTGTGCTGTATGAGACCTGCAACCAGCCAAATGATGCCCTCACCTGCTACCTGAATGCTACTAGAAATTCAGGTCAGCTTCTTCAGTAGAGCTTTGGTTGTGTTTGGCTGTCTTTTCTCCTGCCTTTCTTTTCTTATTTGCATTTAAGTCTTGGTAGAATGTTCTGTCAGATTCCTTCCTGCATGTTGACATGTGTGTGACATTCACATTGCTGGCAGCAGGACTGTCTTTTCATTTGAGGCCAGTGGTGGGTATGTCTGACTAAATGATTCCAATATTTTAGTAAAACTGGTATACATTTTCTGCTGATGTGTTTTTTTTTCAGCCATTGGTTGAATTGTGACAATTTTAAACTAAAGATCTTCAAAAACGGCCAATGGTTGAATTGTGACAATTTTAAAATCTTCAGAGACAGCCATTGGTTGAATTGTGACAATTTTAAACTAAAGATCTTCAGAAACAGCCATTGCTGCTGCATGTCAGTTATCCTGGCCATTGCGATGGGCAAGAAAAATCAGATGTAGAAAATCAGTTGTCATTTTAATTGTGGAATTAACATGTATTTGACATAGAATTCTAGGATGGTATAAATTGCTTGATTTAAACAAGATTTCTGAGCTCATATAAATTGCTTTATTTAAAAAACAAAATATTGATTTCTGATCTGGTACAAATTGTGTGATTTAACACAGATTATGGTCTAGTATAAATTGTTTGATATGATAAAGATTTTATAGTCTAATATAAATGTATAAATTGTTTGATTTTGAAGAAGAAAAAAAAATTTCTGGTCTGATATAAATTGTTTGATTTGATAAAGATTTTTATGGTCAAGTATAAATGTACGATGAGAAGAAACAGTCAGAGAATTCCGAAATAAACTGTCAAGTGGAAACAGGAGGCCGAAGAAAAAAAGAGGTTGACCACGTGAAACTCTAAAGAGGACATTGTTGAGAAAGGCCAGTTTAATAGCATAGAATACCATGATGAGGTTGAAAAGCTCGCCAAAAACAGGAAAACTTGGCAAACAACCTTGCAAGCCCTATGTGACATTTAATGGCACAGGAAGCTGTCAGATAAATGTGTGAATTGCTTGATTTTGAAAAGAAAAGATTTCTATCTGATATGAATTGCTTGATTTTGAAAAGAAAAGATTTCTAGTCTGATACGAATTGCTTGACTTTGACAAATCTGATTTCTGTGTCATCAGAGTCCAACTTGAACTTGGCCACAAAAATTAAGTTTCTGCAGCAGAACCTGACAGCCATGCCACATCACTTTCAGAACAAGTAAGACATTTGACAAGATTGTGTTCCTCACATGATTTTATTTTTCTTTTGGCCTGTGGAACTAATTCTGTGAGCACATTCAAGATGTTAATGAAACTCAAAGAGTTATTGAGGAACTATGCAAAATAGTTGAAATGTAGAATAAGAAGGATCTTAAAGATGTCCTGCCAAGAGTAGAAGGTAAAGATAATGGTGGGCCCTTTTTTTTGCCATAAAGGTTTCTGTAAGACATGGTATTAGCATTGTTTTTGTTTTCTGACAATATCTTTCTTGACTGTAAACTAGAGCAGTGGTTCCCAACCTAGGGTACGTGGGACACCCCCTTCCCTCTGCCAGTGTGCTCACAGAAGGGGGCCCACAGACTAGCAAATGAATTTTTGATGTCGAGCATTAAAAAGACTTAACATCAAGTACTGTCATTATTTCTCTTTCAAAATATTTATAATTGTGATAGATCTGTTTGAAACTTTGATCTTCTGGACCGAAGAGTCAGTATTTTATGTGCTGTATCTTGCTATCATCTGAGTTCTGTTTATTGTTTTATTTTTAATGAGGAGTCCACAGCTGTTCTCGGTTCAGAAAGGGAAAGGTGGGTGGGTGGGGGGGGGGGGGGGGGTCTGTTGTCCAAAAAAACAGTTCAGAACCTCTGCACTGGAGAGTGATGTGGCCAACATGATGCCTTAATTACAGAATAAGCTCGGTACCCATTCCTACAGCAGAGTGGCTCCTAGACTTGAACCATGGACCTTGCTGTGAGAGCCTACTAGCACTGAGCACTTCACTTATTGGGCACACCGCCAACAGTAAGTTCTCTTAGTAAGTCATGAACTGGAGGCCTCTTATTAATAATTTCATAGTAAAACTTTGAGATACCTGATCTTTGTTAAGAAATTCAGAATCTTTTTTTTTTTCTCTTCTGTGTTTGTGACCAAGCAGCAGTTGTACTTTACAATATAATTTTTCATTACCAACTGTAAGGCTCCTGCCATTTCTGGCTGTATTTCTTCTTGTTTTTGTTTTGCTGGATGTTTTGAAATTCCAATATTTTCATGAATTTTCAGGTTTCACTTTACATTAGCCCTGGGCATCTCACCTGCTTGTATTTCTTAAAGAGAAACTGAGAGCAAAGATAAATGTTATGACTATACACATTCACCGGCAGTGAAGGAAGTTACCAGAAAATCTGTGTGAGGTGCATGGCTACCCACATCTGGAACAATATATATACTGAGTTTGAGGGAACTTTAACATCTTTGACATCAGGGCTCAAGAACTAGCTGGTCAAGATCTTATCCTAGCTCCTCACAGTTATTTTTTTTTTTTCATAACAGACTATGAGCAGACTGAGATGGCTGAAAACCCTGATAAATACAGTTTGGACTGAGGAACCTGATAAATACAGTTTGGACTGAGGAACCTGATAAATACAGTTTGGACTGAGGAACCTGATGAATACAGTTTGGACTGAGGAACCTGATAAATACAGTTTGGACTGAGGAACCTGATGAATACAGTTTGGACTGAGGAACCTGATAAATACAGTTTGGACTGAGGAACCTGATGAATACAGTTTGGACTGAGGAACCTGATAAATACAGTTTGGACTGAGGAACCTGATAAATACAGTTTGGACTGAGGAACCTGATAAATACAGTTTGGACTGAGGAACCTGATGAATACAGTTTGGACTGAGGAACCTGATAAATACAATTTGGACTGAGGAACCTGATAAGTGCAATTTGGACTGAGGAACCTGATAAATACTATTTGGACTGAGGAACCTGATAAATACAATTTGGACTGAGGAACCTGATAAATACTATTTGGACTGAGGAACCTGATAAATACAATTTGGACTGAGGAACCTGATAAATACAGTTTGGACTGAGGAACCTGATAAATACAGTTTGGACTGAGGAACCTGATAAATACAGTTTGGACTGAGGAACCTGATAAATACAATTTGGACTGAGGAACCTGATAAATACAGTTTGGACTGAGGAACCTGATAAATACAGTTTGGACTGAGGAACCTGATGAATACAGTTTGGACTGAGGAACCTGATAAATACAATTTGGACTGAGGAACCTGATAAGTGCAATTTGGACTGAGGAACCTGATAAATACTATTTGGACTGAGGAACCTGATAAATACAGTTTGGACTGAGGAACCTGATGAATACAGTTTGGACTGAGGAACCTGATAATTACAATTTGGGCTGAGGAACCTGATAAATACAATTTGGACTGAGGAACCTGATATTTACAATTTGGACTGAGGAACCTGATAAATACAATTTACACTGAGGAGCCTGATAAATACAGTTTGGACTGAGGAGCCTGATAAATACAGTTTTGCTGGAAGAGCACCATCACATCTTCTTAGGTGTGTCCAACATTTAAGGAAAACCATGACTGACGCCATCAGAACACAGAAGAACTAATTCCCCTGTAACATTTGGAACCTGACAGCTTAAATTGTTTTCTAAGATCCTCTGACCTCTTTCAGAGCTCACCAAACATTGCCTAGCATTGAAGAAGCCTGGCGCCTTCCCATCCCTGCCGAGCTGACATCCCGCCAAGGCAGCACTGGTCCTGCAGGGGGCTTGGCATCAGGCCGCGGTTCGGGGGTTGCAGGTCAGGATCAAGGTTCATCCATCAGGGAGGATGCAAAGAAGAGGAAAGGCGTAAAGAGGGTAAGAGCAGTTTCTGTAGCTTAAAGGATTTAATTTCTTGAAAAGCTTTGCGATTTCTAACAGTCCATTTCTGTGCTGATAAATCATGATCATTTCAGATTGTTTCTCTTGATATCATAATCCCTTGATACAGACTTCTTAGGGGAAATTTTTGTTGTCAAATTTATTATATTTTCTGTATAAATGTTTTTAGGCTCAGCCTTAAGTTGTCACATAACCATCTTAAAGTTGTCACAGCTGCCTCTGATTCAACCTTAAGTTGTCACATGACCATCTTAAAGTTGTCACAGCTGCCTCTGATTCAACCTTAAGTTATCAGATAAAGGCTTAGGTCAGACATGTCAAATGGATGAATATGCATACGGCCCTTTGCAAGCACCACTGCAGCCTGCACAAAGCATACATGAGCTGGCCTAAATTTTGTTTCAGTTTTTTAACCACTTATTTTCTTGTTAATTAAATTTTTTTTTATTTCTCAGATTCCATATTATTTTTAAAATGGCTGGTGCTCCTCCAGCTAAGAGAAAAAAGGAAACTGAATGAAGAAGGGCGAGTGTTTCAAGAAAAATGGCAATTACAGTATTTTTGCACATGGTGAATGGAAAGATGCATTATTTAATTTGCAACAACAGCACTGCCACACCAAAAGAGTACAACTTGAAAAGACATTATGAAACATTCGTTTCAGTCTTACGATAAATATGAAGGCCCAGTGCATGGCTCAAGACTCAAGGAATTGAAGGCTAACTTGAGACAGCAACAGACCTGTTTTACGAAAATTGAGAAGGGGAGTGTCGCTTCCGTTACTGCAAACTGTGAACTCGGCCGAATGATCACCGTGAGTGGGAAAACTTACAGTGAAGGAGATTTCGTAAAGCAATGGCTTGTAAAAACAGCTCACACTGTGTGTCCAGAGAAATCACTTATTCAAAGATATTTCATTAACCAGGAAGGCTGTTGTTGAATGGATTGGTGAAATGTCAAGTGATTTGAAACAACAGTTGAAGGCCACATCATCCAGATTTGAAAATTTTTTCTATTGCTATTGGCGGGACCGCTGACATCACTGAAACAGTACAGCTTGTGACAGTCAATTTAATATTTATGAAGAACTGATTGAACTGATCCCCATGCATGACACTACAAGAAGCCAGGACAAGAAATAATTATCTTTTTTGGAGATGAAAGGTCAAAACACAGATGAAATAAAAGATGAAAGTTGGCTCCAGGATCTGGCCTTTGGTGTGGACATTACCACACAATTAACTGATCTTAATTTGAAATTACAAGGTAAAAACAAACTCATCACTCAGTTGTGTGATGACATAAAGTGCTTCATTACAAAACTAAGCTTATGGAAGTCACAGTTGTCAAATGAAAATTTAGTTCATTTCCAAAGTGCAAAGAGCTGAAAAAGCACTGCCAATACTGAGTCTGTACTTAGCTTTGCTAATTATGACAGTCACCTGGAATTGTCAAAAGAATTTCAGGAAAGATTTCATGATTTCTCATCTTTTGAAAACCACTTTGCATTATTTTCAGCACCATTCAACTTTGATGTTGCCAAGCCAGAAGAAAGCCTGCAAATGGAACTATTAGAAATGCAGTCGGATTCTACACTCAGAGCAAAGTATCTTGAAGTGGGGATGCCTGGTTTCTTTTCATACCTTCCTGAAAAGTTTAAAAACTTCAGAAAGTTTGCCACAAGGATTATGACAATGTTCGGTTCTACTTATGTGTGTGAACAGTTATTTTCCTTCATGAAATCAACAAAAACTTCTCAGAGAACAAGGCTGACTGATCAACACTTGTCATCTCTGATCAGAGTCGGAACTGCATGGACATTTCAGCCAGACGTATAAAAAATTCTCATTAAAAAGAGGTTTCAAGCCTCAGGACAAAACACAAAAATAGTTGTAGATAAATGGTCATTTATTTGTTGCTGCTGCATACAAGTCTGTGTTGCCGTTTAAAATTTCTTTTTTTTTTCCTTTTGTTAAACTACTTCAGTACTTTGCATTCATGCATGTGGCTAGCCACTAAACCATTTGTATACACATTGTATGTTTCTAAGTTTAACTAATAAAAATATTCTGCTATAATTTTTAATTAAATGACTTCAGTTAGTTGTCGTGTGTGGCTCTCATGACGACAAATGGCCCTCGGGGGACCCTCAGTTTGACATGCCTGCCTTAGATGCTGTCATAAATTACCATGTAATCCACCTAAGGCACAGTTTTAAGCTGCCAAGCCACATAGCTGCCTTGGATTTAACTTCGAATTCTCACAAAACTATCTCAGGTTTCGTCTCAAGCTGTGACATGGCTTCCACTTTGCTTTGCATGTAGGAATTATCAAATGTATATAAATATTTTCATACATCTTCATACTTTATTCTCAGTGTCACAGATATGAGACTCCAATATAAACACTGATTTCCATATGTATTACTTCTGTGTCAGCATTTTATAAATAGTTTATGTTCCTCCTTATTCATGTTCAGCCATCTAGTGAAGCAATGGAAATGCCACCACCCCCACCACAACCACTGACTGTGCTATCCCCACAACAGTACCACCTGATGGAGCGGTTGTCAAAGAACGTGGCCTCCCTCAGCCAGCCACAGCAGCATCTACTTCAGCAACTACGGCAGCAACATAACTTAACACAGCAGATCACCAAAGTAAGGGTTCAGGTATAGGAGAGTAGACACTGTAGTTTTTAAATTAGTAGCAGAATGGGGTGAAGACCTGTTCGTTTGATCCGGCTGATTATATATATCAGTCATCTGCATCTGGGTCTTTCTTCTCCTCCTTATGGTGTCTGAGAAACTGCAGACTGTTGTCCTAGAAGCTGACACCGTGGTCTTTGTGGATTACGGTGGCATGACTGAAGTTCTGGAGTGAATCCAAGATAGACATGACTGCTTCTCATCATAATGCATCACATGGTTAAGTTCATCACTGTTGATCTAGGCTGAAGAAACATCATCAGAGCACATCTCTTGCTCACATTAAACCAAGTAGACACTCACAAACATAATCATCATTTGCTTTCATCTTATTAGACAGTTTGATCATATTTTTATTCCAGGAATGGTTTGTTTTTTTTTTAATAATACCAGTTTTTTTTTTTTTTCAAAATCTTGGAAAATGCCAGTGTTCAGAAAATGTCTGTACAAGTGTAACATGGTATTTCTTCTGTTGCGAGAAAGATTCCATGCATATAATTTTGACAAGACAAACTCTTTTAACTGTTCTTACTTTCTGGCACATGCCAAAATGGTCTGCAAAGTCCAGAACACATCCTGCCTCTCCACAAAGACTGAATAACCCAAATTTTTTGCCCGGGTGAAGAGTTTTCGTGGAAAGTTGTGATGCAGACAAGAACTGCTGACAGTGGAGTTTATGGCCTCCACTCGTCTCTTTCTACAAATGGCTGAGTAGAGGAAACTGAATGCAGAAGAATAATAGTTCCATACCTTCTCAGAGCTGATTTTAAGAAACTATCTTCACAGCAGGCTCCATCCCCACAGACAAAATGTAGATCTCTAAACCAGATTGACCAGGCTGCATATTACACCGGATCATTACTAGGAGTACTGTTTGAAGTCAAGATAGGGTATTCACCAGAGTCATGATAAAGCTGCACCAAGCTTGAAATAATAACCAGAGTAGAGCCCCTTACCTCAGTGTATACTTTTATGAGCATTGATCTTCTGTTCACAGCAACACAGCCCAGCCACTTCTCAAGTCAGATTTGGACAACAAAGTGAGTTCAGTATTTCTTAAAGAGATATTCTTTTAATGAGATTTGTTTTCTTTTTTTTTTCTAAAGCAAAAGTTGGTATATGTATGTGGTCAGAGATGAGATGATATTTAATATTTTGATTTAGTATAGATTGTGATAGACATTTTTAATTATCTGTTATTCTGTTCTTTATTTCAGGTGGACCATCCCTTCCTTCATCTGGCCTTTCTCCTTTGGCTATTGGAGGTCTCCAAGGTGTGCCTTCTTCAGCCCCTCACCCAAGCGTGACAGGGGGCTTCCTGACATCTACAAATACAAGCCCACCCAGAAACCTGGATGAAAAGTTTCCATTTTCTTCAAGGCAGCAAAGAACCCATCTCTGGTAACAGTAATATAGGAACTTCTAGCATTGGCAGCATCAACAATGGTGGTGGTAGCAGCAGCAGCAGCAGCAATGGTAACAGCAGCGTGCAGGGACGAATAACTCCAAGTGGCCTCGGGCGGGCAACACCCAGCTCAACTTCGGTACATTCCTCCTCTCCGCAGGGCTCCACACGTGGGGACGGTGAGAGCAATAATGATGAGGACGATGATGACAACAAGGACAGTAAATACTCAAAGGACATCTTCACAGTCTCTGCCACAAAAGAGCTTGGACTCGTCCTGAAGAGAAGTTCAGTTGATGCTTCTCTCCTGCAGAAGGAGGTGAGGCCAACAGCTGTTGCACTGGACGTCAGCATGAGCGGCGTCAAGATCATTGACCAGACAAAAGGTCAGGGACTTATCCACCGAAGCCTCAGCAGCATTCTTGGGGAGGAGCATCCACCACCTCAACCACCTCAGCCTCCATACCCTCCACTCCCCAAGAATTCCCTCAATCCACCAACACCTAGTGTTTATGTAAGTAATCTTCACTTTCTTATCTCATGAATAATTAGTGTGTAACTGTATAAAACTAAGTATACAACTATACACGAAGCCACCGCAGTAAAGCTGTGATAACAAAATGTATAAACTGGGAAAAAAGTAGGAACAGCTTTATTACTTAACAAGCATACAGTTGTGAAGTTTTATTTGTTTGCCTCTTAATAATACAAAAACCGCATTATGATGAGGAAATAGAGAAAGAAGATAAAATATTGACCTCTTACAAGTTACAGCTAAGTACTTCATTTTATTTTATTATATTTTTTCCATTACCACTTTTTACATAGCATTCATGTGAATTTATATTTTATCTTCTTTCTCTGTTTCTTTTTCCTATGTGGCTTTGTATGATTAAGGTGCAAACTGAAATGTCACAACTATGTGACTAAAGTAAAGCTGTTCCTTCTTTTCGTTTTTTTCTTCTAGTTTACACATTCAGTTTCTTATGCTTTCTTTCTTTCCAAATTGCTTTGAAGTTTTGATGTTCTTTAGGTCTTGGAAATGCAAAAAGCATTCAGATGTTTAGAGTATGAGGAATATCTTGGAACTGTCATCACATCTTGACTGCCCATCTCATCATTTCCCAGGTTTCCCTCTTCACCTACCGCCTACCTCTGTTGTTCTCTCTAGGCCACTGTGATCGAAGAACAGCTTTCTTTCCTTGGTGAGGTTAAGGGGCTGGTTTTCATCCGCGGCCAGTTCTTCTAAGATACTTTTGCAGCTTCTTTTATCATTTCAAGATATTCTGAGGAAACTTCTATAACATTTCATTTTAAAAAGATGATAATATTATGAGTACCATATTTTCATTAGACATATAATTTGAGATTATTATATTTGATCTGTATTTATCAGCCAATCACAGCCAACATTGCCACAGATATTAATAGCATGTTTTGCAGTATCTGTAACTACGGCATATATATTGGGTTTTTTTTCAGCTTGATAATAGGAAAGATGCGTTCTCCATTCAGTTGCAGCAGTTTTGCCATCAGCAGCCGGTTGTTGTTATACGTGGAATTGCTGGTGCTCTCAAATTAGGTCAGTGTTAATTTTAGCACAGTTCAGAAGTTGTGCTTTGGAGAAGCTGCGTACACTGTTTATTTCTTTGTGGTGCATAAGTGTGAAACTTTTGAAGATGTCAAATCCCAAGAGATTCATTCAGTTCTAAAGTTAGGCTGGGAACCATACCGGAGAAAAAAAGAATTATAATTCGAGATTATTACATTTAATCTACATTAGCTAATCAATGAGCCAGGAACCAATGAAAACATTCATATAGAACACTTTGTATATACCAATCAACAGGCCAGTATAAAAAGGCTACCTCTGTAGGAACATTTAAGTAGAAGTTGAACTAGGTTATCTGGATAGGCTTTGAGACAGGCACTGGAGCAGAAACCACAAAGAGAGGGAAGATGAAAGCAGCTTAGGAAAAAAATGGAAATGATAGAAAATGTGATGAATGTGAAAAAGAAAAAAACAAAAAGAGGAAAAAAAATGGGAGATAAATAAGACAACGTATTGCTATAGAAGAATGCCACATAAGCCCAGTGTCTAGCAAATGAATCGAGAGACATAACAGTTCATAAATTTAGTGTTGTTAGATATTAATGCACTGATCGCAGTGTTTTTAATCAGTAGTTGTATGTAAGGGTACATGAGTTCTTTGAAAAGGATAATAACATACTAAATGAGCAAGATGAAAGGTTTTGGCTAGCATAGCTGCTTTATATACTTATACTATACCTTAGCAGCTGGTAAACCATTTTTCTTAAATTATCCGCAGATTTAGGTCTGTTTTCCACAAAGTCTTTGGTAGAGGCAAACCCCGATCACCCAGTAGAAGTTCGCACACAGGTAAGTTTGTTTGTTCAGTAAAACCATGTGGTTCAGGCTCCTTCAGTTGCTCCCATTGTTCTGATGCTCCAGTTGTTCTGATGCTCCCATTGTTCTGATCCTCCCATTGTTCGGATGCTTCAATCACTTGTAGAGATAATGCTCTGTCATTGGTACATTCTGTCATACCACAGAACATTTTCTTTTAGCTGTCTTTGTTGTTGTTGTTTTTGTTGTTGTTAAAACATGGAACTGCAGGAAGGATGTTCTTTGCAGCTGATGCAGTGAGGATGTTGAAACACAACTTGGTATTTAATGGAGAGAGGGGTATGGGCAGCTGGGTTTTTTTTTTTTTTTTTGAGTCCCTAACTGTAGGTAACAATCAGGCTGGGTGCAGTACTTCTTTAGCTGCCTTTAAAGACACCAAAAAGACAGGCATGATTTTTCTACCCCTGTAAAAAAAAAATTTCAACCCTGAAGTATGGAAAGAATACATAGGAAAGCAAAGGATGAGAGAATTATTGGTCATTGATTGTTCTGAATGTATGGGAATCATTGATATTCCAGTTCTTCCTTACAGAGCTCCATCAGGAAGCTTAATAATGTTCTAAGTTTGTGTAAAGTTCTGCTTTCATTCACTGCATTTTATCTGTTAATGTTTTCAGAAACAGCAAGCTCCAGATGAGAATTTTGATTCCAATGGGAAACGACTCTGGTATTGTGACAGCACAAAGGGGGTAACCACTGTAGCTAAATATGCTCAGTACCAAGCTTCCTCATTCCAAGAGTCTTTAAGGGTGAGTGAGCAGAGAGGGAGAGAGGAGATGTGGATAAAAGAAGTGTACTGTGACAGTGTACATTTTTCTTGAGGGATGAGTGAGCAGAGAGGGAGAGAGGGGATGTGGATAAAAGAAGTGTACTGTGACAGTTTACATTTTTCTTGAGGGATGAGTGAGCAGAGAGGGGGGGGAGGAGATGTGGATAAAAGAAGTGTACTGTGACAGTTTACATTTTTCTTGAGGGATGAGTGAGCAGAGAGGGGGGGGAGGAGATGTGGATAAAAGAAGTGTACTGTGACAGTTTACATTTTTCTTGAGGGATGAGTGAGCAGAGAGTGGGGGGGGGGGGGGGAAAGAGGAGATGTGGATAAAAGAAGTGTACTGTGACAGTGTACATTTTTCTTGAGGGATGAGTGAGCAGAGAGGGGGGGGGGAGAGGAGATGTGGATAAAAGAAGTGTACTGTGACAGTTTACATTTTTCTTGAGGGATGAGTGAGCACGGAGCTAGGTTTAGGCTTGTTGAGGCTGTAAGCTGTGTAATGCTTGGAGCTCCCTTGTTGTGCCAGGAACCCCTGCAGAGTACGAGGCACTAAGCTGTAGCTTGTATAGCTTATTTAGCCTAAGTCCAAATCCAGCTCTGAGTAAGCATGAGTTAACACACTGCACATGGTGTATTTTATTGTTGTTAGTTACGAAAGTTAACTAGTTGACATCTTGTGAAACAGATCGGTATTGATTTGGAAACAAGATTCTGAGTACTTAAATGTTACATCGAGCCAATTCTGTTTTATGGGTGTGAAGCATGGTCTATGAATAAGAGAGTACAGCGAGAAATGGAGGCCATGGAAATGTGGTTTATAAGGAGAATGTTGAAGGTACCATGGACAGTTAAGAAAACCAACAAAGAAGTCTTAAGAGAGGCTGGAGTTAAAAAGCAAATTACAGCAAAGATCAGAGGCAGACAAGCGAGATTTATAGGACATTTCCTGAGATGAAGAAAATTAGAACACAATGTGGCAACTGGAAAAATTGAGGGAAGAAGAGACAGAGGAAGACAGAGAGAGAAGTACTGGATGGGCTGTCAGTGTGGCTAGGAAGAAAGTCACAGGCAGATCTCATAATCTTGTGTAAAGACAGGGAATTGTGGAGAGAAATGATCGCCTGTGCCACGTGGCACGGCACTTAGAAGAACTAGCGTTGAGGAGAAGAAAAAAAATATGACATAGAGATAGGTCAGTCTCACAGTGTGGATAGTGATGTTGTTTTTTAAACGTTTATAACAACTGACTTTTCTTAGTAATCTTCAGATTTTCAAACTGATTTTGAACACAACATTAACAACATTATTTTATCTTGACTTTTTGTGCAAGCCACTCTTGTTGCTATCTGCATTTCTGGTTGCCTGTGTGGGGAAGTGGTTAGTGCATTAGTCTCTCATGACAGAGGTTGGTAGTTCGAATCCAGCTAGAACATCCCAGTCACCTTGCTGTTAGAAATGGGTGCCTGGATTCATCTGAAGTTGGGGAAGGAAAAGCAACATGATGCTGGCCACATTACACTCCGACATGTCAAGGGAAATATCATATCCCTTTGAGTGCCTCAGCGGCGTATTAGGCTACCTTTACCTATTTTGCATTTCTCACTGCATGCATGATGCCCTCTCATCATTCTAACTTCCTTTGTTCATTATTCTAACTTCCTTTGTTCATTATTCTAACTTCCTTTGTTCATCATTCTAACTTCCTTTGTTCTTTATTCTAACTTCCTTTGTTCATTATTCTCACTTCCTTTGTTCATTATTCTAACTTCCTCTGTTCATTATTCTAACCTCCTCTGTTCATCATTCCTGCCAGGAAGAGCAAGAAAAGACAAAAGGAAATGTCAAGGAATCCGACAGTGACTCAAACTCCTCGGTGACCTCTAGGAAGTGAGTGAGACTTGACAGTTCCTGTTGATCGTGCTTTCAGTTTGTTTGTTTCTACCTTGTTTCAGCTTCAGTAACGTTTATTTATTGAGCCTTTGCTGTCATGTTTTGTTCTGTATATATACTTTTATTACTTTTTGTCTTTAGTTTCCATTTTTTTTACCATCATTTTTAACTGTTTTTCCTCATTTTATTTGAATACATTTACTATTTGATTCCTTCAGTTTTTGCATTTACTTTTATTATAAACATACGAGGGTTATACCGAAAGTCGTGAGCAAAAATTTTTTAAAACTCAAAATTTATAGATTGAGAAAATATAAATGTATCACCTTAAACTACATCTTTTGCACTTCATGTAGAGGTCACATGACCACACGAAGCATAAACAAAATGGCAGGTGCTGAAGTTTTGTTTTGTCAATGTGCTGTTATTGAGTTCCTCATTAAAGAGGAAATCCCCACTGTTGAAATTCACCAGAAACTTCAGCTTGCTTATGGAGATGTGTGTGTAGGTGCCAGCAGTGTTAGGAGGTGGGTGAAACATTTCAAAGATGGAAACACAAGCATCCAAGATATGCCTCACAGCGGTTGCCATCGACCTGTCTCTGCTGAAGGCAACATGGAAAGGGTTGACGACATCATTAAAGAAGACAGACGTGTCACAGTTTCTGAAATCACTGTAAATTGTGGAATAGGAACAATGCAGTACAGGAAATGATTGAAACCCTAGGCTACAGAGAAGTTTGTGCCAGCTGGGTCCCACAGGAGAAAACGTCCAGAAAGAAGTGCATCTGTGCCGTCGGTCAGCTGGAACAGAATTCTACCTGGAGGGTATTTTCAGACTTGCAGAGCGATGGGAAAAATGTGTGCAGAGAAATGGAGATTATGTTGAAAAGTGAAGAAAAGGTTGCAGCTTAAGGTGATACATTTAAATTTTCTCTATCTATAATTTCTGATTTTAAAAAAAAGTTTTTGCTCACAGCTTTTGGTATGACCCTCGTATGTTCTGTTTCTGTTCTCAGATTTCAGTACGTCAATCATTTACCACTTTTTAATTGTCCACATTGAAATAGGAAGAGGTTTAAGATGATCAAATTTGGGACAAATGTTGACCTGTCGGATGAGAAGAAGTGGCGAGCCCAGCTGCATGAACTCACCAAGCTGCCATCGTTTTGCCGTGTAGTGTCTGGAAACAACATGCTGAGTCACGTGGGTCACACGATTCTGGGCATGAATACGGTGCAGCTGTACATGAAGGTGCCAGGGTCAAGAACTCCAGGTGAGATTTTGTGTAAGCTCTATCTCATTGACTCTCAAAAGTGCTGAGAGAAACTTTCCAATTGTTTAATTCAGCTAGTGTCAGAAAGTAGTGAAATAATCCAGAACCATAGAACATACCATGCGGTTCATGAAATAGTCTGTCATAAATATGTACTTTTTTTTTAAATATAAAATCTGGACAACAGAAAAGACTTAGACATAAGGGCATGTTTTAGAACAGTTGTCCTCTGTTTGATCTCATGATTTATATGGGTGGAAAATGCCTTGGCCAGTTTTCACTTACAGTCAAATAAAACTTTCAACAGCTTTTTTTTTTACTTTTTTGCTTCTTCAGTTACTGCAGTATATCTTTCTCTGTTTACTGGCATCTTTTTTCTCCATGCCAGTTCTTAGAAGCACCAGGAAGCTACTACATGACGCAAGCTAATTAAAGCCATAATGAAAGACAGACAATTTTTACATCAACTATTTGGCCTCCCCTGAAAAGACAGGAGTTGTGTAACCTGAAAACATATTGAAGATGGAGAGAAAACAGGGGAAGATTAAAAAGAAACAAGTAGATAGAGCATAGATCTAATTATAGATTTCAAGAAGTACATGAAATTGAAAAGCATAATAGCTCATAATGCTTTCTAGCAGAACATCTAATGTTTCTTTTATATGTTTTTGTCAAGATATCTTAGATACCAACAGCAGAATGCATTACAATTCACATACTCACTGCAATAAACCTTTATACCTCCTGTGACATCAAGACCACCCTACAGTATGAGGACACATAGATATCAGAGGAAATGAGCAAACTGGCAAAGAGTGGAGCCACCGTGTCACAGCTTCACATCCTCTCCAACATAAGAACAGTAAAACACATTATACTTCTTAACATCTGCAAGCAGAAGTGGATGGACAGCTGGGCTAGCAACCCAGTTTGGAAGATCCCTATAAACATACCTACCAAAAGTCCAACCCCCGGAGACCACATAAATAGCTTATGTTGTAGAGATCAATGCACAATCTTCGGGTTGCACACAGGACACATCACCCTCAATAAGCATTTATACAGAGTGACCGCTGAATACACACTATTTACTGCATCACTCCAATAGACAAGAAGAAGAAATTGTTAAGCGCCACCTGTTGGACTGCAATGTACTGAAAAATCTCTCAGAAGAACCTGAACCAAGTTCTCCATCAGCGACATTCTGTACAGATATGAAGAGCAGCTGAAAAAGACTTGTACATTCTGCTATCTAGCACATGGGGGAAAAAGAGTGAAGACTTGTAAATCCAGGGATCGGAAAAGTCAGGTCAAATTGTCAAGATCTCTCTTTGGGTAACTGTAATGCTTAATCAATAGACCATTTATTTCTTATTTGTATATAGGATAATGTGGCCTGATTTTCAAGGAGATCACCAGCCTTATTTGTTCAAAGACTAACAATGTGAGGTCAAATCTTTGATTGTTTTTGTGATGTTTCTTCTTTCAGGACACCAAGAAAACAACAATTTTTGTTCTGTGAACATCAACATTGGCCCTGGCGACTGTGAGTGGTTCTCTGTGCCAGAGCAGTACTGGGGAGTTATACAAGAGATGTGTGAGAGGTGAGCAAATCTTTAAGTTTGTTGGATGTTGACTATGAACATTGTTAGACAAAATTGTAGAAAAAAAAGCAAGGAGAATGGAGTTAGTTTAAATAAAAAGAAGACAGAGGTCATGGTCATGTCCAAGAAAGACGCACCAGCAAATGCTTCACCAAAGTAAAAGGCACAGAATTAAAGCACGTGAATAAAGTCAAGAATTTAGAAACAATAACAACACAAAACAGAAGATTAGAAGCTGAAGTAAGAAGCAGAACAGCCCAGGCTGAGTTGGCATTTATGAAAAAAGAAGAAGCAAATGCGGTAAATCTGTGTGTGTGACTACCAGACGGAGAGTTATTCAGTGCTACATTGAACCCATATTGTTATATAGATGTGAAGCATGGACAGTAACCAAGAGCACTCAGAATCTACTGGACGCAGTGGAGATGTGGTTCCTAAGAAGAATAATGAGAATACCATGAATGGCCAACAAAATAAATAACAGGATTCTGAGTGAGCAATTATGGCAAAATTCAGACCACAACAGTCCAGATTTGTAGGACATGTTTAGGGAAGAGGCAAACTGGGACACCTAGTGACAACAGGAAAACTGGAGGAAAAACGGACAGAGGAAGACAAAGAAACAAGATACTTGACAGACTAAAAGAGCGGCACAGAGCACAGTCCAGCACACATCGTATAGAAAGAGCATAGGATAGATGGGTGTGGAAATCAGTGACGACCAGCAGTTGACTGGCATGGACCAAAAAGGGATGTTGACTATCTCAAAAGTTGTGTGGGAGGTGAAGCAGAGTTTAACTTATCATTTATCAATCATGGAAGTTTTACAATACAGATACAAGTTGCTTGATGGTTAAATATGTTATATGTTAACTTTATAATGACAGCTGGATGAGTGGAGCTGTGAAAACAGATCCTGCGTATAAATGTATTATTTTAATTAAATAATCAGTTCACTGTGAATCCAGAGAATGGAACATTTTGAAAAAAGTCTTTAATTTGTCACATGGTAATTTTGTTTATATCTTAAAACAAGCCATGTTCCGTATTGTTAAAACAGGAAATTTGGTGTTAATGTCAGTATTCTCCTTTGCTTTTTACCACAGTAAAGGATGATAGAAGGTAAAAAAAAAAGGTAAAATTCCCTTTTGCATGCCATTGTGTTAGGTCCATATTTCCATCTCCTTTGCCACATGAAGCGTGATGTGGTCAGTTTCACGCCTGGCTGCATTTATTTTTCCAGATTACTCTGGTACCCATTATTAGAGGCAGAGTGGATGCAGAGGCCTTTTTGGTGCATACTAGAAAAAAATCCCACTGCTGGGACTAGAACCTCATCAAAGGATGAGGTAGTCAGTATTATACCTTAGCTAAATTTACATTCCCAATTCCAAGAGGAGCAAGGTGCCTGTTTTTTTTTTTTTTCAGCTATGATGACTGGAGCACCTCATATTTATGCATGATTTTCCTGGTTGATGTTTTTTAAAGTTCAGTATAAGGTCGTTACCTCATTATTAGGCTATTACCTCACTATAAAATCTTTGCTTCATTGCAAGAGCTTTAGTTTACTTATTACTCAAAGATATTACTACTCCACCGTAAGGTAATCACCCCTCTGTAAGATCATTACTATAAAGTGGAACGAATTCAAGAACAGCGCAGAGATAAGGCAGATGAGTGAACAACAGCCTGTCTCATGAGTGATCAGGAAGATGGGCATATGCCGCTCATGTGATGAGAAGAAACAGTCAGAGAATCTCAGAACAAGCTATCAAGTGGAACACAACAGGCTGAAGAAAAAGAGGTTGGCCACATGAAAATCTAAAGAGGACATTGTTAAGAGAAGCCAAATAAGTAAGCTTAAAATCCCTCGATGAGGTTGAAAAGCTCGCCGAAAACCGGAAAACTTGGCAAACTACTATGTGAACCCTATGTGACGTTTAAGGGAAGGATGTAAGATGTAATAAGATCATTATCCCACTATAAGGTCATTACCCCTTTATAATGTAATACCCCCCCCCCCACGTGAGGTAATTACCCCTCCAAAAGGTTATTACCCCTCTATAAGGTCATTACATCATCTTAAAGTATCTCACTATAAAGTATTTAATTCTCCATGTTTCTTGTTTCCAAGGAATGGTGTGAACTACTTGCATGGCTCCTGGTGGCCCATCTTAGAGGACCTATATGAGGAAGATGTCCCAGTATACAGATTTATACAGAAACCTGGGGACTTGGTCTGGATAGGACCTGGGACAGTTCACTGGGTACAGGCAATTGTAAGTTTTCCTTTTTTGTTTCTGGTAACCATATTACCTTTTATCAGCTTTCTGATCCTTTATATCAGCTTTCTGATCCCTTTTATCAGCTTTCTTATCCCTTTTATATCAGCTTTCTGATTTTTTCCCCTCCAATTCTTATATTGCCACATCTGATATACTAACCCTTATTTCTTATATCTGATAATTTTGTGTCTTTTTTTTCAGCTTTTTTTTTCTTTTTTTTTTTTTTTTTACCACTTCTTCTCATATGTTATCTATTGAAACTTAATATGTTTGCTTTCTGTTGTCGGTGAAGGCACATGCCAAAATATTACATAATTTTGTTGCAAGGTAGAATCTGTTCTCACCAATTCATTTTGCATTAAAATAAAATTAATTTCATATTCTGCTACAAAATATAACGCAGAAATAGTTTTGAATTTATTAGTGTGTAAAACTAAAGAAAGCTATTAAGTGGAACACAACAAAACAGGCACCTTGCTCCTCTTGGAATTGAGAATGTAAATTTAGCTAAGGTATAATACTGACAACCTCATCCTTTGATGAGGTTCAAGTCCTAGCAATGGGATTTTTTTCTAGTATGCACCAAAAAGGCCTCTGCATCCGCTCTGCCTCTAATAATGGGTACCAGAGTAATCTGGAAAAAGAGGCAGACCGCGTGAAACTCTGAAGAGGTCATTGTTAAGAGAGGCCAAATTAAAAGGCATGCATAAAATCCCCTGATGAGGTTGAAAGACTTGCCAAAGACAGGAAAAATTGGCGAACTGCTTTGCGAGCCCTATGTGATGTTTAACGGCACAGGAAGGATATAAGATAAGATATAAGAAAACTAAAGAAGATCTAGAAACATCTGGTGAAGGAGTCTTGAAGCAAAGATCAAGATGATCAATTAAACCTGGAGACAGATAGAAGAAACAGCCCAGGACAGAAATAAATGGAGAGCCCTTGTTGATGGCCTCCGCCCCAGATAGGGGTAGAGAAGATGAGAAAGGAAGGATATGAAACTAAATATATTATTACAGGCACATTTCTTTACTGCTTTAAAGCTGTAATATCAGATATTTAGACAAGAAAAACATGTGCTACAGTTTTGTTAATATAGAGTGGAGATGTAAAAGGTTCTTTGGAAAAAAGCATTAACATGTTCTTGGAAAAACTGGTTCTTTGTAGATTATCTCATTTAACAAGCACATAACACAGTCATTTAGATTGAATGATGATAAACTCTTTCAAGCTAAATCCATGATAAATTGTAAACTCTTTCAAGATTTTGCATCCGTGAGAAATGATAAAATCTTTCAAGTTTTTGCTTTTATGAGAAATAAGGTAAGGTAGGTAAAATTCCCATTTCCATGCCATTAAGGCATATTGGGGAACACGGTGTTAGGCCCGTATTTTCCATGACCTTCGGCACATGAACGTATGACGTGATCAGTATCATGTCTGGCCGCTTTACCTTCCCAGATTTCTCTGGTACCCATGTTTTAGAGGCTGCGTGAACCCCGGGGCCATTTTGGTGTGTACCAGAAAAAAATCCCACTGCTGGAACTGAATCCAGTACCACCGGATTATGAGAAATAAAAGTTTTTAACTGTCATATCTCTCTCCAGGGATGGTGCAATAACATTGCATGGAATGTTGGTCCCATGACGTACCGCCAGTACACTCTTGGAGTAGAGCGTTATGAGTACAACAAACTTCAAAGCTACAAGTCCATTGTGCCTATGGTCACCTTGTCCTGGAATCTTGCCCAGAATGTTGGCTTCTCAGACCCAAAGCTCTACAATGCTATCAAGTAAGTGGAATATAAGCAGTTTTTATTTATAGAGCAAGACATTTTATTGAGCAAGACTTCCTGTTGAGGGTTATTATCTCATGAAGGTAGTTTGTTTTTGATCCTAAATAAATGCTTGCTGTTGTTGATAGATTCTAGCAGATGATGTGGAGATAGATCAGGAATACTGATTATGACAAACTCAAGTGTTGTCTGTCTGATAATCATATCATGGAGCCCAAAGTCAGAATCTATAGAAATGTACCATTTATGTTGAAGATATAATTGCAACCAGTTATGGGTCAAATTGGTTAATCTTAGTCAGAAAATAGAGGAATCAGAGTGGAAGGTTTAAAATACTGACCCCATAGTTGGAACATGCAAGGAGAAGAAGAGCAGAATCAAAATTAAGAAATTCTTGGAAGGAACAGTATGAACAGGAGAACTGGTGGGATTACTTCTAAAAGAGCCTGTCTTGTCTCCTTCTTTGCATATACTTTTCAGAGTGGGGAGGGGGGAACGACAGACTTCTTAATAGTGCTCAGCAATTTCTTTCTAAGAGGAGATTTATCTCCACCTTTTGCCTTCTGCGTGCTGTGAGAGCAGTAGAAGAAATTCAGTTCTCAGAGATTGATTTTGGCCTCAGATACAAATTCTGCTGTTGATTTCTAGAGGTATGGTGTCTCCGAGTAACTTTTCTTTCACAGAGACTGCTTCCTGCTGTCTTGTAAGGTATATTCCACTGTTATTTTAGATTCAGTTGATGTATTATTTCAATTTTTTATTTTTTTTTTTTTTTTTGTTACAGGACAACTTTGATGCAGTCGCTGCGTCAGGTGCGGATGACCCTTGACCTTGTAGAAGAATTGAAGAAAGAAGTCAAATGGCACGGGCGAACCCCAGAGGAAGCGGCTCATTATTGTGAAGAGTGTGAGGTCAGTTCTTTTTGTATTCTTTCACAGACTGTAGATAAGGCAGCATTTTGTTTTCTTGGAATGTAGACTCTTACAACCAGGTGTTGTGAATGTGGAGATGATAAATTGATCTGTGGTTGTCAAATTAAGACCCGAACACTCTATTTTGTTTTCTCTTTGAAGAAGAATATGGCATCCTTGCTGATTGACTAACATATATGGCATTTTTTTTTCTCTCTCAGAGAGACACTACTTCATTCATTCATTCATTCATTCATTTGCATGTCCCTTGCTGAACTTTGCCTCCCAAACAGCACTCCTGTAGGCCTCTCGGTTGTGAGCAAGATGGCCTGCCGCTACTGCATCCATTTGCAGATCATCAACGATGTCTTGCTGCCATCTTCGTTTTGGTTTTCCTCTTTTTCTTTTTCCCATTACGTATCCTTCCAATACGGTCTTCTCTAAATTATCATGACGTTTAATGTGTCCAAAATATTTCAGTTTTCTCTCTTTAATCCTCTTTACTAGCCAGCCTTCTTCAATATTAAGCTCTTGCAGTATAGATATATTTGTTCTTTTTTGTGTCCATGATATTTGGAGAACTCTTCTGTAGCATTTACATTCAAAGGCATTTATGTGTTTCTCAGCTGTTTTGTTAAGTGTCCAGGTCTCACAGGCATATGTTGCGATGGGAAAGATGCATGCCCTTAAAAATCTTATTTTTGTGGTTCTGTCTGCTCCTCTCCACAGATTCTTCATTTGTTTTACTTTCTGAAGAGCGATAGATGTTCTCCTTTTAATTTCTCTCATTGTATCTCCATTATTAGTTAGTAGTGATCCAAGATATTCAAAACTCTCCACTTCTTCCAATTTTTCCTCATTGATATATATTTCAGCTGCCTTGTTTGTTTTGTCAGTTGTCATCAATTTAGTTTTCTTTGCATTAAGATAGAGGTTCTGCTCTTCGCTGTTCTTACAGACTGACATAATTAGTTTTTCCATTCCTCTTAGTTCAAGTAATTGAAATTATAATCCAAACAGAGATGAATGAAGCAGAAAGATAGCTCAAATTGTCCATATTTAAACACGTAACTGATATAAAATGGCAGAGGTCAGAACTCTTTAGTTTGGATTTTGAATGAGATATTATGGCTCTGAACAGTGTAGCAGCCTGTAATGGATGGACGTGCCATCTTTTTTCTTTTTTTTTTTCAAAAATAATTATGATTTGTAAGTTATTTTTCACACAACTGAATCTTTTTTTTTTCCCTTACATATCATGAAAATAACTTGAACATTTTTCTGATTATGTATATTTTTATTTAGAAATCTATGTTGTTGAATACAAATTTTGTTGATATTTCAGGTGGAAGTGTTCAACATTTTGTTTGTGACAGAGAGCGACGGTCAGTTTCTTGTCCACTGTCAGGACTGCGCTCGGAAAGCCAGTGCCACACTTGACAAGTTTGTTGTACTAAACCAGTACACGTTAGAGGAACTTATACAGATCTATGACAAGTTCAAAGTTCATACTGTAAGTTCATGAATGTGACAGAAGGAGTTATGGACTTGTATTGTGACAGTGGAAAGTTGTAGAGTTGTCATGGTGTGTTGTATGTAACATGAAGGGTTGTGGAGTTTTTGTATAGTGACAGTGGAAAGAGGTAGAGTGGTCACAGTGTGATATATGTGACATAATGGTTTAAGAAATTGCGTAGTGACAATGGAAGGATGTAGAGTGGTTATGGTGTGTTGTATGTAAACATAAAGAGTTGTGGAGGGGACATACAGTGATTTGTTGGTCTGAAAAGGTTAATGTGTTGATTGATTTGTATGCTACAAGATACATTGTAACAGAGTTGTAGATTGCTGAAAATCACACACTATGTGTTGTGCAATGTATTTTTAAAGATATGGTATAATTAATAAATCATCAGCATTGCAAGTCTTTAAGACTCACTGCTGCACATACAGTCTGTCTCCATGCATCTCTGTCTAACTCCCTCTCTCTCTCTCTCTCTCTCTGAACCTTAAGTGCCCAGAGCACATGGGGCTTCCGCAAGGGTTTTACACAAATGCCTGTCCTTCGCCATTTTTTCCCCACTCTTGCCCAGGTGCGCCCTCTATTGCTCAACATCCTTTCTGTTGTTCTTCTCCATGCTCTTTTGTTCCCCACTCTTGCCCAGGTAAGCCCTCTATTGCTCAACATCCTCTCTGTTGTTCTTCTCCATGTCTCTTTTTGTCTACCCTTACTTCTGTTCCCCTGTGACGTCCAACTTTCTCTCTCCTGTTGCTTAATGCAAGATGTTCCCTCCTCCATTACCAATCTTTTCCTTGGTTATGTCCCATTTTGTCTGGTCTGACAACTCTCTTCCATTCTCTCTACATGACCCAGCCACTGTAATCTGTTGGCTTTTGTAATGAAGTTGATGGTTGCTATATCATTTAAATTGTTCAGTGTAGATTCTGTGATTCTTTTTAGAGATGAAGATGTGTAAATGTCAGTTCATAAAGAATGCATGATGGGGGGGGGGTTGGGGGGGTGGGGTGGGATGGACTATTCAAAGGCTAGTGCTCCAAGAAGCTGCTATTGTTCTATCTCATTGCAGCCAGAAGCGGGATATCCTTAACAGCTAGTGTGATGGCAGTGTTGAGGCACAGCATCATGTAAAATTGGGAGTGCGTTAAAGAGGCTGTTTTGTTTGAGACACTTAAGTGTAACTAAAAGGCAGAGAAGTGCAGCGACTCTTTAGCAGGTTCCACTACCACAGGGGACTATAGTGATACCTGCTCATTTTGCCAGGCTGAGCATGATACTAGGGGTACCAACCGAGAGGTGAGACAGGCTCTTGGTTGGCAATGTTTTGTCAACACTGATACAGGCAATCAGAAATGGGTTACTGGGTGCTGCCTGGGACAGTGTCTTCTCCCCCTGCTGTAAAAAAATAAAATGTTACTTCAAAAATGTCATGTTTTTGTCTGTCATGACACCTTATTTTGGTATTAAGTTTTTTTATTCCATCTTTTTATTTCCAGCCTCATCAAGGTCACTCCATATTTGGGATGTACAGTTGATTTCAGGCTCCAGCAGAGAGTAGTGTCAAGCATTATTTGTCAAAAGATAGTGGAACCATACACCATTTGTCACAATTCTTCAACAATGATTCATGTGGCCTGTCTTGAATGGTTATATCTTTCGTCACCACTGGACATTGTCATATCATATCACTTGTCAGCCACAGCTCTTGAAATGTGAAACCTTCCTGTTATTACAGCATTGTCACAGACAGCATTTAAACAGGATTTTTTAATGTATTGCTCATCGGTCACACGTGGCTGCAGATATCAGACTAGCGTCTCACGTTACTTACTTACTTCTGGCGAGGGATGGTATTAGATTTTCAGTGTCTCCTAGCATCATCAGACATACCTGCAGCACATCTCTTGTTACTTACTTGTAGAACACATTAGATTTCATAATACCACATATGACCATATCAGTATCCATGTAAGCTGTGAAACTTTAAATAAACTGCTGCAACATGTGATTCCCTTATTTTATAATTATGCAAGAAAATATGAGTAGAACATCACTTGCAGAACTCAGTAGAGCATTCTGCTGGTACTTTGGTTAATGTATTTGAAAGATGCAGCAGTAGTGACAGAGAATATTTTTTTTGCTTCTAAATTCCGTCTCTTGATATATTTGGCAGCCAGCCATATTCATTTGTCTACCATTTTGGTAAAGGTAATCCTGTCGTGCCTTGGAGGCACATAGGGATATGGTGTTAGTGCCCATATTTTCCTTGACTTGACCTGTCAGCACACTAGAGGGTGATATGGTCAGTATCACGCCTGGCCGCCTTTCCTTCTCGAACTCCAGGACCCATTTCTACAGCTGGGTGACTGGGGTGCCTCCACCCGGATTCAAACTCCCGACCTTCAGCGTAAGAGACCAGTGCACTAACCACTTTGCCACTCAGTAAAATCCCCATTTCCGTGCCATTAAGGTGTATCGGGGATATGGTGATAGGCCCATTTCCAAAACCATCAGCATATGGAAGCACAATGTGATCAGTATTACACCTGGCCACACTTACCTTCCTAGATTTTGGGTACCCATTTTTAGAGGCTGGATGATACCCTGGGGGCTTTTTGGTGTGGTGGTACGAGAAAAAAATCTGCCGTGCCGGCACTTGAACTCGGTACCACCAGATTAGTAGACCGAGCTCCTACCACTCAGCCAGCAAGGCCGCCATTTTGATAATGCAGAATTATATATGCATTAATCCCAGCCAAAACTGTATATGAATATTTTGCCAAAATTGCTATATTACCTCTGGTTATTAAAAAGTTGACACTGCTGAGCAGATAGTACCTAAAATCATTATGGCCGTAAATTGGTACTTGTGGTCTGCATTGAGGAAGGAAGTAGTGCAGACTAGTTCATGCTTTGAGAAGACCATTGTCCAGTCTTTCTTGAGCTGGCCACTCCATCAGGGAGTACATGTGATAGAAGTACCTTCAGGCAGCAAGTGGTGAATGTTGACAGAGAGTAACGGAGGAATGGTGGAATGCAGCTGGCAGTGCCCAGATGTGATCACTTGAAGGTACAGAAAATTGTCAGATCCTTGTTGACAGATGTTGCTGTTAGGGCACAATGCAAGGGAGATTTGATGATGATTGTCATGAGCCAGAGTTCTGTGGTCAGAAACATCACAGTTGGTTGTTCTGTACTAATCTGAGAAAGTTAACTCTTAGAAGGTTTAGTTTGCCATTTATAATTAATGTAACTCTAGGAAGATTTAGTTGTGCTGTTTATCATTACTGTAGCGCTTAGAAGGTTTAGTTTGTTGTTTATTATTATTGTAGCTCTTACTTTTAACCAGATTGAGCCAGGAGGAAAAAAATCAGGGTTTGATAGGAAAATATGTCATAAGCTTCTGCTTTAGAAGTATTTGATCATTCAGGCAAACTTCACATACTTGTATAGACACACCGTAGTGGCTGGAACTTATACATACTTATGTACAACAACATTTTGTACCAACAACTAACCCCGGCAACAATACCAGTTAAAGTTGGCAACACAAGTTTGATAGAACTATGCAATTTGTTACTACAGAAATGGCAACAAAATGAGAGTGTGTTTGATATATTGAATTCTGAGTTTTGAAGGCCATATTTGATGGTCCACCATTAAAACTTTTTAAAGCAGATATTTTTTTTTCGGCTGTTTCAAATTTTAAACAGGACAATGAAATGAAGTTTATTTCCTTAAACAGTTACAGTTTTCCCCTCCCCATTTTTTTTTTTTTTGGCAAGTCATGGAAATCAATTTAAACATAACATCAAGAAACCTTAATGGGAGCAGTTTTTTTTAATGCATGGTTAAATTTATTATAATAATCATGATTTGTAAGAAAATTTATTAATATAAAACAAGACTATGTGAACCAAATTGGTTTTTTTTTCTTTAATTTTGTGAGTGTTAAATACATTCTTATCAGAATATATTTAGTTAGAAGTATTTTCTTCCCAAACTTAATGATTCCACAGATCTTCGGATTGTGTGCTATATCAAATTTTTGTTAAGTAAAAAAATCACAGCAGAGTTTCTTCTTAAAACTGTAGGCATATGAAATCATTAGAATAATTCAGGCAGTGCTGTTAGATCTGTGTTCAGATGAGATCATTAGATTTATGTTCAGATATTAGATTTATGTCTGGCTGATGTCATTACATTTTTGCTTAGATGATCTCATTAGATTTATGTCCAGGTGATATTGTTAGATATATATATCAAAGTGATTTTATTGGATTTACATTCAGATGATATCATTAGATGTCCTTGTGATATCATTAGATTTATATCCAGGTGGTACCTTTAGATTTATGTTTAAGTGATATCATTAGATTCGTGTTCAGATAATATCATTAGTTTATATTCTGGTGATACTGCTAGATTTATGTTAAGGTAATGATGTTAGATTTATTTTCAGGTGATGATGTCAGCTTTATTTTCAGGTGACACTGCTATATTTATACTTTCACATTAAAACAGAAATTGTACCAATAGCATCACTCAAGGCTGTTTGAAAATTTTGTTCTGGCAGCGCCTGTTTATGTCATAATCGTGTGAAGATCAGCGAGCTTAGAGGGTCTGGTCCATAAGTACAAGAGTTATCTTCCATCTTCTGTTGCCACTGTTATCATACATCTCTGACAAAATACATAATACAGAAATAAATGGCCAGTCAGAAATTAGAAATCTGAAAGTGTTATCCAGTCATATATAAGATTGTTCTTATAAAGAGATCTTTTTGCAAAACAAAAACAAAACAAAACAAAAAAACAAGTTGTTTATTTGACAGAGTATACACAAACTTTGTAATATATTACATTAAGTAAATAAATGAATAAATTTTATAATGTTGATTCATGTTCTCTGCTTCATATTATGTGCTATAAAATATGCAAAATGAAACTTATTTAAGTAAAAAAAAAAAAAATAGCTGATTTTAAAAAGGTCCTGATAGCAGTGATATACCATTTGTGTCATATTCTCTCGAACTGAAAGGAAAGATAATTTTATTATTTCTGAATAGTAAAATAGTAGGGAGTTTTTGTTATCTTGGGCTTGTTTACATTATTAAATGTAACAGTTATGTTTTTGTTGCATACACATGTATTAAAAGGAAATTTTGTTACAAATAACATGAGGAATTTTGTTGTGTGCAAAACAAAAAGTTCTGTTTCTGTATGAGAATATGCGTATCTTAACGTATGGGATATTTACACCTTGAGAACTGTGAACCTTATGTTTGATTTACATATATTCATTTATGTATTCTGTGTTATTAAGGACTATAAAGACACCTGAATT
Source organism: Achatina immaculata (assembly GCA_009760885.1). Classification (NCBI taxonomy): domain Eukaryota; kingdom Metazoa; phylum Mollusca; class Gastropoda; order Stylommatophora; family Achatinidae; genus Lissachatina; species Lissachatina immaculata. The sequence goes on from CM019694.1 coordinate 10,563,644, forward strand.
TAAAGTTTTAATTATCTGCCATTTTTTAAAATGGAAACAGTGTGTTATGTGCAAGATGTAAGAGGTGTTATGTAAGAAGGTGTTATGTTCCAGTTGTAATGAGGTTTTTTTTTCGCACACACACACATATACCACAAACACAACACACATAAATTACACACACACAATGCACATCATACACACAAAACATATATAAAAAAACACAAAACACTGGATGATATTCTGTAAGATATCATAAACTATTCTGTATCAGATCTATATTCTTGTGAAAAGATCCATATATCAACTGTATCTGGATCAGTTATATGCTCCAGTCTAATTTCTTGTCCAGTTTATTTTAAGAATAAGTGGATAGATTGCCTGAATAGCAAAGATGTCTGCATTTCTTTCAATAGGAAGTCTGTGCTTTTTTTCCTTATGAAGGAAGTCTGTGCTTTGTTTTTTTGTTTTTTTTTGGTATAAAGGAAGTCTGTGCTTTTTTTTTTTTTTTTGTTATAAAGGAAGTTTGTGCTTTTTTTTTCCATGAAGGAAGTCTGTGCTTCTTCCTGTGTAGGAAGTCTGTGCTTCTTAGTCTGTGCTTTTTTTTTGTTATAAAGGAAGTCTGTGCTTTTATTTTGTTATAAAGGAAGTCTATGCTTTTTTTTTGTTATAAAGGAAGTCTGTGCTTTTTTTTTTGTTATAAAGGAAGTCTGTGCTTTTATTTTGTTATAAAGGAAGTCTGTGCTTTTTTTTTTTTTGTTATAAAGGAAGTCTATGCTTTTTTTTTGTTATAAAGAAAGTCATGTTTTTCTTTAATGATCTGTGATTTTTCTCACACAAAGAAAAAAGTGTTATTTCATATAAATTACCCGCTAAGTTTTATATTTCTCCAGTGCTAATGTACTTTTAACTATCAACAATGTTGAATTAAAAAGCAGCAAAATTGTTGCAAACACTAAAGGTAAGACAAGATAAAAAAAAGAATTGGGTTCAAGTGGAAGATTTAAACAGAAAAATATTTCAATAAATGGCAGGAGAGTTCTCATTCCTTAAAGGCAGCATTTTATAAAACTGTTTGCTATGAAGCTCAATTTTATTGTTGAGTTTTATTTAGGTTAAGAAAAAGAAAAAACATTGTTTCACTAATGTCCAGCTGGACTGATTCTTCATAAGCAGGGAAAGTATTTAAGATTTTAAGATGTAGCTTGTGTTGATTGAACTGAGTTCTTGTGACGTTTGTGTGGTAAAGGTGGACAGTCTAATGAGATATTTGATATTTGAGTGGTAAAGGCAGAACTTTCAAGGAGTCGGTTATTTGTGTGATAGAACTAGTAAGGAGATATTGGATATTTGAGTGGTAAAGACAGAACTTTGAAGAAGTCAATTATTTGTGTGATAGAACTAGTATGGAGATCTTGGATATTTGAGTGGTAAAGGCAGAACTTTGAAGGAGTCGGTTGACATTTGTGTGATAGAACTAGTAAGGAGATCTTGGATATTTGAGTAGTAAAGGCAGAACTTTGAAGGAGTCGGTTGACATTTGTGTGATAGAACTAGTAAGGAGATCTTGGATATTTGAGTAGTAAAGGCAGAACTTTGAAGGAGTCGGTTGACATTTGTGTGATAGAACTAGTAAGGAGATCTTGGATATTTGAGTAGTAAAGGCAGAACTTTGAAGGAGTCGGTTGACATTTGTGTGATAGAACTAGTAAGGAGATCTTGGATATTCGAGTAGTAAAAGTAGCACTTGGAAATTGCTGTTTGATATTGTACAGATAGATAGAGTTAGGAAGGAGCTATTTGACATTTGAATGTTGAAGTCAGAACTTAAGGTTTCATTTAGCATTTGGGTAATAAAGCTGAGGAGGAGGTATATGTGACATATGAATGGTAAAGTTAGAACTGAAAGGGACTTCTTTGACATTTGTCAAGATAAATGGAGATAAATGTAGCAATGAGGAGGAGCAGACTGACATTTTTGAGTTGTTGGCTAGGGGTGGTGTCCATTGACATTTAAAGGGAAGCATGAGCAGATGGACATTTGATAAAGTTGTCGTTTTAAACTCCTCACAAGAGAACTAGCATTTTAATTTGTGGGAGGGGCCAGCTAACATTTTGGCAGTAAAACAGCTCTTGTTTTTTTTTCAAAGGAGTTTGTGTGGGTTTGACAAACTTATTTGGTAGGGAAATGTAAATGATATTTGATTGATGGGACAGGATCTTGCTCTTGATTTTTAAAAAATGCCATGAAAGTGTCACTTTATTTTGTGGGTTACAAATTTCCTGAATTTTATGTATCAGTCTTAGAAGTGATGGTCCAAGAACTCAGTTTCTAAGAGGCACAGGAAGTAATAAAAGAGATTTAATGCTTAACATGTGAGACGAGGGACGTAAAGATTAAACAAGTGCATCTTATAAAGATAACTATATACACATTAATTTATTACATCTGTAATTGTTTGAATATTTATTGCCATTGTATATGTTGTTTGCCTCGTAGCATTATGATGAACAAAATTAAGTTGTTGTCACGCACAAAACTGATGGCCTCATAAATTGAGGCTGAGTCTTTTCTTTTTGTTTTTTTTTACATTTTTTATTTGGTTGATGATTTGAATTAGCTGTTTGTATGAAGCTTGTAACATTAAAAAGCAACAGAGAAGAGATCATATTGTGGCCGGGTGAGCTCTTTAAGTCCAGATGTTCATGACCTCATTCTTTCCTAAGTCTTCAACCCTTAACTTCTCCTCTTTTGTATAAAATAAGTGCATTTCTTCATAATCCTGTTTATGCCATCTGTTCAAGTATCACCCATGTGACAGGTGTCCCAGCTGGCGCCCCACTGGCCGCGTGTAGCCTCTAGGCCTTTACTTGTGACTGACAAGGTTGTTGTGAGGATGTAATTTATTTTATTGAAATTGTTGGTGAAGAAATGATGAGTTTTAGTTTTATGTTGTGAAAGAAAACAATTGTTATACCTCCAGTTTCCTTATGTATATTATGTAATCCAACAAAAACTGACTGATTTATACATTGCTCGTCTTAAAAGGTCCAAAATTAGACACCTCTGACCTACATAAAACCGGTTAGTTTTTACTGAAGAAAAACTTATGATAAACTGTTGGCATTTCCACAGGAAGCAAACTTATTTTGGTTAGAATAAAGTGTTATTCCTAATAACCACTCTACTTTGTATTCTTTTATTTATTTATTTACATATTTTAGAATAGTATCATTCCCATCTAACCATTTTATCATTAGCTTTCATAGAAGTTTACTTAAGTTAAAAATAAAAGTAATTTTCGATACCCCCTTTACTGCCTGTTTTTAAAACTTATTTTAGTTGCAATAAATTGTCATTACTGCTAGCTTTTATCTCTCCTGTACGTAATGTAAAAAAAAAATAAAAGCAAAAGATTACTTGCTGACACCCAATCCAAAGCTGGCAGCAATCAAGATCAAACAAATCATCCAGTAAATAATAATCCGTAACCAGTGCAGATCTGAATGGAAGAAACAACTGAAATGCAATACACCAACTACAAAGACATCGGCAAACCATCCTCTTTCGCCTATGAACAGGCCACTGCAGACTACTGAGCCACCTACATCAACTCAAAATGTCTCACACAGATGAGTGCCCTTGTGGCAGTGGAGTCCAGACTCCAGAACATATCTTCAAGAGTGCCCAAACCATGCAGACCTGAGGCGTGAGACATGGCCAGAGGACACAAGCTTGGGGCAAAAACTTTGAGGCTCCTATCAGGATCTGGAGAGGACTGCGGGCTTTGCCATGTCGACAGGGATCTAAAAACAACCTCAAACAGAAGAAGAAAACACACCCAAATATTGTTAGGATAATTTTGTTTTGTTGTATACATTTTTTTATGTTTTAAGAAATTTCTTCTCATTTTAATAGTTTTGTTTTAATTTATACAACAGCTTGTCAAGTGTTGAATTTAAATGCATTTAAAAGATGAGATTGCTGATAAAACCTTCACTTCAGCTCCTCACAAAAGTCTCACATCACTTTCAATCACAGTTATTTACATAGTGAGACATTTGTGATGTGATACAACTTTTGATTCAGGCCAATTAAAATTTAACTCTCCTCCAACTAGTGGTGCATAAACTGTTTTAAAAAAATAAAGAAATAACTGGAGTCACGTGGTCTTGTTCCATTGTTGAGAGTTCATAATTTTAAACTGTTGTATATGCTAAAAATAGGCATTATATAATTCCCTGGTTTAAAAAAGAAGAAGAAGAAAACATGGCAGTAGCGTTGTTTGATCAAAAAAAAAAAAAAAAGAAGAAAATCAAGTTTGGGTGCTCTTGGATGTTGTTGGGTAGGATTTATGTTAATCTTTCTTTGCTGAAGAGCTCCAGTGTGGGTTATGGTATCACGCTGATCCCACCAGTAACAGTTTGTTAAGACTGGGAGATTTCTTTTGTTCATATTGTCTGAACAAGTGTGGCATACTGCCTTCCTGAAGTTCTCCAACTTAAGAAACTGGATTATCAAAGTGACAGAGTAGTGAAAGGATGGCGGAGTTTTCTAGTAAATGTCAATGATTTTGAAGACTTGATTGTGCTGTGCTTTGGTTTTCACAGTCGCTGCTTCAGCCATTGTAAATAATCATTTTAAAGTTTGGTTTTTTGGGGTTTTTTTTTTTTAAAACATGGCTGTACATAATCAATAGCTTTTTCTAACATGGATGAGAGCCAGACAGGAAATCTTCTTTACCTGAGGATGTATGTGGTTTTTTCATATATGTATTTATGTGTGTTACTTAATGTAATTTGTTTACAAATTTATTTTGTAAAGGAAAAAAAAATTGTCAGAAGTGTTAATTTTTTTTTTTTTCTCAAAAAATTATGTCTTGCAGGATGAATCATTCATTCATTCATTTGCATGTCCCTTGCGGAACTTTGCCTCCCAAACAGCACTCCTGTAGGCCTCTCGGTTGTGAGCAAGATGGCCTGCTGCTGTTGCATCCATTTCCAGATCGTCAACGATGTCTTGCAGCCATCTTTGTCTTGGTCTTCCTCTCTTTCTTTTTCCCATTATGTATCCTTCCAATACGGTCTTCTCTAAATTATCATGACGTTTAATGTGTCAAAAATATTTAAGTTTTCTCTCTTTAATCCTCTTCACTAGCCAGCCTTCTTCAATATTAAGCTCTTGTAGTATAGATATATTTGTTCTTTTTTGTGTCCACGATATTTGGAGAACTCTTCTGTAGCATTTACATTCAAAGGCATTTATGTGTTTCTCAGCTGTTTTGTTAAGTGTCCAGGATGAATAACTCAGTGATAAAGCACAAGCCTTGTGCAACAAAGGATGATTGGTTCAAGTCCCAATAAGCCTAATATGCCCCAGTTAGTATTTATAGAAACCAGCATTATAGCATTTGGAACATGCCCATGCCTGCTTTCACTGTTGAGTGAAAGTTGTATGATAAAGGGCAGAATTTCAGACGGGCATGCGTGCCCAATTCTTAACCCTTTGGAAATAAAGATCAATCAAGATCATTCCTAGTTCCAGCGACCATTGAAGAGTGACTTGTGCACTCCTGGCTGCATGTTAGCACCACTTCTATCCCCTCTCGGCATAACATTATTCACCAGTATAATATACTTTGTATGATTGTATATGCCCCTGATGCACGACTGTGTGAACCCATGATACACACTGTATGACTGTATTAACCCATGATACACACTGTATGACTGTATTAACCCATGATACACACTGTATGACTGTATTAACCCATGATACACACTGTATGACTGTATTAACCCATGATACACACTGTATGACTGTATTAACCCATGATACACACTGTATGACTGTATTAACCCATGATACACACTGTATGACTGTATTAACCCATGATACACATTGTATGACTGTATTAACCCATGATACACACCGTATGACTGTATTAACCCATGATACACACTGTATGACTGTATTAATCCATGATACACATTGTATGACTGTATTAACCTGTGGTGCACTCTGTATGATTGTGTTAACCCATGGTGCATTCTGTGTGCTTGTATTAACTGTCACAGGCCAGCCATTGTCAACTAAAATCAATGACCATGTTTAAAAAAAAAAAATTAACATTTCCCCCCCCCCCCCACCCCAAGAGATTGTTAAAAAAAAAAAAAGGTAATCACTTGTTTTCACTATTTGCTTTTGTCTGTGTGTGAAGTTATTTTGTGATACAGATATTTTTTTATTCACTAAAAGTGCCATCAGAGTATCATTTTGTTTGTTGAATCTCAGATTCATGTGTTGGTGTGTGGGTTTCATTTCATTTCATAGTTATATGAGTAGATTATTTATCAGAAGTTGACAGATGCCAAAAAAAAAAATCAAAGGAGTGCAAAGCAGAGTGGTCATGAGGTAAAATGATGAGAAGAAATATAATTCAAGAAAATATTGTTTTTCTTCCATATTTTTCTGTTTTTTTTTCCTAAATCATATTGAAATATGTTGAAAACATTTACTAGATGGTGCTTTTTTTATATATTTCATTTAAAACTTTGTAATTTCTCATATTCTGTAATGTAAATATTTATGTATAAAATCAGTGTTTTATCATGTAAATATTTTATTATGATTTCTATGCTCAGTAAAGTAAAATATTTATCATGTCTGTGTGGAGTAATGTAAATATTTATAATTTTATGTTTCATAAGGTAAATGTAAATGTATATGATTTCTGTTATCTTGAAATGATTACATTACTGGAGCATGTGCCTTTCTGTAGAGAAAGTTGTAGTTATAGTTGAGAATCCTGAATTAGTTGCCATGATCTGCCAGAATAAATTTTGATGAGAAATTTTGGTAGAAGGAACCTGGAAGGAGGTTACTTTATAATCTATGTAAAATATGGGTTGGATTAGAGATGTGCTTCTCTTATTTTATTTAGGCATTACCTAAGTATCACTCTGATCATTTATGGGCATAGGTATGCAATTTCCATCATTAGGACCACTTTTTTTCTGGAATCTAAGAGTTAAAAGACCATAATGGAAATTGGTGAATATTGATTGTAGTAGAAGCTGGTGAGCTTCATTTTTCTAAACAACATTTCTCCAATGGTCAACTCAGTGACCTTCACATTCTGTACTTAAATGTTAGCTTATTCTATAGCTGGAACCCAAGTTATTCTGTAGCTGGAGCCCAAGTTATTCTATAGCTGGAGCCCAGGTTATTCTATAGCTGGAGCCCAGGTTATTCTATAGCTGGAGCCCAGGTTATTCTATAGCTGGAGCCCAGCTGACATGGTGAAATGCAGTTTTCACCATGAAAAAAACAAGACAGAAATACGAGTAGGAAGAAATATTCATGAATAATACTTTAGAGCAGGGGTTCTCAGGCAGTGAGAGATTGTCTCATTGTATATCCCCATCCTAGGAACCTTTTAGGGATAATGGGGGTGGCAAGAGATTGGGACTTCAGATCTTTCCACATTCAGTCAGCCATTTGCATGTCCCTTGCAGAACTTTGCCTCCCTAACAGCTCTCCTGTAGGCCTCTCGGTTGTAAGCAAGATGCCCTGCTGCTGATGCATCCATTTGCAGATTATCAACAAGTTTCTCGCAGCCATCTTTGCCTTGGTCTTCCTCTCTTTCTTTTTCTTATTTTGTACCCTTCCAACATGGTCTTCTCTAAATTCTCATGACGTTTAATGTGTCCAAAATATTTAAGTTATCTCTGTTTAATCCTCTTTACTAGCCAGCCTTCTTCAATATTAAGTTAATGTAGTATGGATATATTTGTCCTTTTTTGTGTCCATGATATTTGAAGAACTCTTCTGTATCATTTACATTCAAAGACATTTATGTGTTTCTCAGCTGTTTTGTTAAGTGTCCAGGTCTCACAGGCATGTGTTGGGATGCATGCCCTTTCCATATGGTAGGTCAGCATATGATTCTAACTCTTCCCCTGGGTTATGGGGGGTTCCCACTGGCTGAGAACCCCTGCTTTAAAAAGTCTCGAGTTGGAGGCATTAAATCCCTGTGTTTGTAAGAATGTGAATGTTCTCTTGCCAGAAAGTGTTCAATCATTTCATTTGTCAAATTGTTAGTCTTCTGAAGTGATTGAATTAAAATGTTTTGTCTGATTGTTTGTCTATTTGCTTGTCTGTTTGTCTATTTGTTTGTTTGTTTGTTTGTGTGTTGTAACTCAATTAAAATCTTTATCTTATTCATTCAGAAAGGTGTTATTTAGTGATAACAACATTATAACAATAGAGAAGTCGTTCTGAGAGCAAATATTTTTCCTTTCAGTAACCTTTTAGGAGTTAACCACCAACCTCAGCAGTTTACATCTGAGAGTGATACATGTTGTAAAGGAAACTAACTTTTGGACAGTTCATTATTAAAGAGTTAAAACAAAAACTATATTAAACTTACGTCCTTCCTATGCCGTTAAACGTCACGTAAGGCTTGCATAGTAGTTTGCCAAATTTTCCTGTTTTTGGCGAGCTTTTCAACCTCATCAAGGGATTTTATGCCTACTAATTTGGCTACTCTTAACAGTGTCCTCTTTAGAGTTTCATGTGGTCCACCATTTTTTCTTTGGCCTGTTGTATTCCACTTGATAGCTTGTTTTGGGATTCTCTGACTGTTTCTTGGTTCTTCTCATGTGACTGACATATGTTGATTTCCTTTTTCTGATCACCCTTGAGACAGGTTGTTGTTTGTTCATCTGTCTTATCTCTGCATTGTTCTTGAATTCGTTCCACTTGATGCCGAGTATTTTCCTTAGGCATTTGTTTTCAAAAGAGTCTAATTTCTTGTCTATTTCTTTAGTTTTTTTTCCAGCTTTCACATGCATAAATGAAGGTAGATATTACATTTGAATTGACTAGTCTTAACTTGGTTTTTGTGCTTATAACTTTTAAATGCCATATTTTCTCAAGATTCTTGAAGGTCAGTGCTGCTTTTGCAATTCTAACTTCCTTTCTAGTATCACCATCCTGGTCTGTGTAGCTGCCAAGGTATGCAAATTGGTGTACTTCTTTAACAGCTGTTCCTTTTACGTATATTTTTCCTTCTTGATTAATGGGAACTTTCATTATTTGTTTTTTTCCTTGTTACTTTCAAGTCCTGTTGTGTTAGCCAGTGAAGATAAGGTATGTTTTTTCTTGCATCAAATTCACATTATCACTGAAAAGGGTTATGTCATCTGCAAAATTAAGATCTTCTAGTTGGGTCCTATGTACTCAATCAATGTCTGTTTTACCTATGTAACATTTTATCATTATGAAGTCTATGGCAATTCCAAAAGCAAGGGAGATAATACACATCCTTGTGTCACGCCTGTTTCAGTCTGGAACCATTCACTCATTCCTTCCTCAGTCTTGACTACACAAACATATCCGTTGTAGAGATCATTAGTGATGTTGGCCCCCCCCCCTGGGAACAACTGTGTTAAGAGCACACTTATCTTAACATAGTGTTTGTGAGACAGGGAACAAAGATCTGTTTGCTTAAAAACTCTGACCTACTTCTGTAGCCCAGAAACCTGTAGGGATCAACACTAATTGTAATTGTTATTTTTGTAAAATGTAATGTCAGGTTGGTGGACAGATGGGGACATGGAGATCTCTGGCGGGGATGAGGGAAGTCTGGTGTGAAACCAATGAATCCAGGACATGACAAGCCTATAGGTCTTTATAACAATGGCTATCAGAATGATGTAAACAAAACAGAGCCAGTAGACTGTGGGTGGCGGGGAATGGATATCGTTGAAGCACTCATCAGATTCCTCATCTCAAAGTCAGAGTGTCTTTGTGGAACTGTCTCAAAACCATCTGACATGGAGAAGGGACTTAAGTACAGCCACCAGAGGCTGGAAAACAAAGTTTGGCCAGGCCAGCCACACTGTCTTCATGGCAGTCCGAGCAAGACCACAGTCTGCCCTAGCAAGGAAAGGTGCTGAAGTCGGAGTTACCCAGCCAAAAGGCGCATCGCAAAAATCAGGGTAACACACATTATCGCTAATGAAATGTCTCTCTCTGCAATTTTCAAACATGGTGCTCGCCCTGTGAAGACTAACCAGGCAGGTGCAGTGCCGGGCCCCCTGCCTCGAAAGGGTCCACCCAATGCTACTGGAGGTCCTCTCAGTTCGTCTTGTGGAGTCAGAAGACATGAGAGTAGAACTACTGGCCAAAAAATACAACAGAAGAAAACAGCCAAAAAGCAAGAACTTAAAATAATGCAGTGGAATGCTGAGGGTGTCAGCAGTGTTAGTGATGGCTATAGCAAAAAGGTTGAACTAGAGAACATACTTTTTGCAGAGCAGGTAAGTATATGCTGCATACAGGAGACACACCTAACCAAAGATGCCGCCTTTAAAATCAGAGGTTACCAGTGTTTTAGATCAGACCGACAGGACAGAAGAAAAGGAGGAGTACTCACACTTGTTAAGAATAACATCAGCGCATGTCAGGTGGGAGTGTACATGGAATGAGCCGAATACCAGATGATCCATCTAAAAAGTAGTAATACAGATTTCCACCTCCTTAACTATTACTGTCCTAATGACCGCCCACTTGCTTTAGAAACAATCCCACACAAAAAAGACTGATGGTCTGTGGTGATTTTAACAGCCATTCCCAGAGCTGGGGCTATGACCACATAGACAAGAGAGGAGAGGAAGATGAGAGCTGGCAGGATGATAATGGACTTCTCCTGATCAACCAGCCAGTGGATCCCCCAACATTTTACTCAAGGGCTTGGCATACAAAATCAACACCAGATCTGGCATTCCACACTCCAGATCTGAAGTGGAACATTACACGTAAAGTTGGAAAACAACTTGGAGGTAGCGACCATCGACCAGTCTTCCTGACAATAGAAAATGAACTCCTTAACACCAGTAGCCCTCTCCCCAGATGGAACTATAAAAAACCAAACTGGACAATGTACAGACATCGTACAGGTATCCTGGTGGGACAGCTGTCCATAGAAGGTAAGGATATTAACAGCATAGTGAAGGAATTCAATGCTTGTATCCTTCAGGCCGCTCGTGAAACCATTCCCAGAGGAGCTCGCAGGGACTATAAACCATACTGGTCTAGTGAGCTGGGAAAACTCCATAATGATGTGGAAGCAGCTCGAAAGCAAGCAGAAAATAGACCATGCCAAGAACACCGCAATAATTACCAACATTCTAAGGCCAAATTTCAGAGAGCAAAGCTGCAAGCCAGACGGGAAAGTTGGAGAGAGAAAACAGAGTCCCTAAACTTTGAAAAGGATGGAAGGAAACTGTGGAAACTAATCAAACAGTTAAATGATGAGAGTACTGGAAGAAGTACAAAGGTTACACTAATAGAGGATGGGAAAACTCTTACAGGTAAGCAGGTAGCAGATCACTTTGCTCGCATGTTTGCACAGGACTGCAACATTGATATCCATACAGAGAAGGAGCATACAGTGCGCATCGAGCCACAGAAAGAGGAGGAACAAGTCAGAAAAGTGGAGGTCATGTATGCACCAATCACACGCAGTGAGTTAGACCTAGCAGTTAGTAAACTGAAACCAAGGAAATCACCAGGACCAGATGGAGTGTCCAATGAAATGATCAAGAACCTGGGAATGGCAGCAATGGCAAAGCTGTTGGATATTTTCAATATGTGCTGGAGCACAGGTAAGTTACCTCAAATCTGGAAGGAAGCAAGCATGGTACCACTGCTAAAACCAGGGAAAAACAATGATACTGCCTCCAGCTACAGGCCAATCAGTCTCATTAGCTGCCTATGCAAAACGATGGAACGCATCATTGACCTGAGGCTAAAATGGTACCTAGAAAGTGAAAACCTTCTCGTTCCACAACAAGCAGGATTTAGGCAGTACTACAGTACGGAAGATCAAGTGACCTATCTCTCTCAAGAGATTGAGGATGCATTCCAAGAGAAAAACCTTGTACTAGCAGCGTGGATAGACCTGAAGAAAGCCTTTGATAAAGTATGGAAAAAAGGTCTGCTGTGGAAACTAAGAAACTGCAATGTGAATGGAAGACTGTACAACTGGATAAAGTCCTATTTACATAATAGAAGAGCTAGAGTAGTAAAGGATGGACACAAAAGCCAGAAAGTACTTCTGCGACACGGTGTACCACAAGGAGGAGTCCTTCCGCCTACACTATTCCTTGTATTCATTAATGACCTGGTCAAGGAACTTCCCTATGGAATCAAAGCGGCACTGTATGCAGATGATCTGGTCATGTGGTGTACAGATGAATATGCAACAGTTGCTACACAGAGACTCCAAAGAGCAGCAGACATCTTGACATCATGGACAAACAAATGGTGTGTAAGTATAAACACAGAGAAATCAAGTACCACTCTGTTCACTCTCTCATCTAAACAGAAAGCAGGTAAGATCTTTGTAAATGAAATACCCTTAAGGATGGACAACCAACCCACTTACTTAGGAGTGACTCTTGACTCAAAACTGACGTGGAAGCAACACATCAACAGTGCAGAAGCAAAAGCCAGAAGAAAACTAGCCATATTAAGAAAATTGAGTGGAACCACATGGGGAGCTAGTGAAAGAATCCTCAAGAATGTATATCAGCAAAGTATTCTACCACATTTAGAATATGGCTCAAAATCTTGGTGTACAGCATCAAACACTATGGTGCATAATCTAGACAAGGTGCCATGAGGTCCACACCAATAGTAGAAATGCAGAAAATAGTTGGTGTTCAACCGCTAAAGGAACATAGAGACACAAAGGTCATGACCATGGGAGAAAAATTCCTTAGCTCTGTAAGCCATCCCCTGAAGGAGAAATTCAATAACTTGGCATTAGGACGGCTTAAAAGAAGCAGCTTCATTCATCAGGCCAAGCATATGCGTAAGCTGATACCTGACCTTCCAACTGTAGTCACTCCATTATCATCTGTACCAGAGCATACACCATGGGAAGAAGCAGATTGTACACAAATAACTATTCAGACTGAAGTGAAAGGTGTGCAGAATGATGAGATGCAAAGCAGTCTTGTAAGATCAACAGCCACACTTAGTGTTCTAGATGACAAATATCCATGTGACACCTGGATACGTGTGTATAGAGATGGATCTGCACATAATGCCATAAAGAATGGAGGGGCAGGAGCATATATTGAATATCCAAACACCACCATTGACAAGATTTCCATACCCACTGGTAAATACTGCAACAACTTTGATGCAGAAGTTAGGGCAATTATTGCTGCAGTTGAAAAACTGTCAGACTCCAGAATTGATACATGTCCTGTAATAATTCTCACAGATACAAGATCAATACTGGAAGCTCTTCAGTGCAACAAACTACCAGACCTTAGGGATGCCTTGTCAAAAATTGGCTTACAACATGGAGTCACTTTGAAATGGATTCCCTCCCACTGTGGGATACCAGGCAATGAGAAAGCTGACCATCTGGCCAAAGAGGGCACTGAAATGGAGCAACCAGACATACCAATCAGCTATAATCAGAAGAAAAGCATGATAAAAACCTACAGGAAGCCACAAACACCACCACATGATGACTATCACATGCTAAACAGAAAGGAACAAGTCACCATCTTCCGTCTCCGAACAGGACATAGCCGACTCCGAAGTCATATGTATACAAAGTTTAAGGTTGGTACTACTAATCTATGTACATGTGCCCAGGTGCCCCAAACTGTGGAACATATCCTCCAGAACTGCATCAACTACGAGACACTGAGAAATAATTACTGGCCCAGTGAAACCACTAAAGAAGACAAGCTCTACGGTTCCATACATGAGTTACAAAAAACAGTGAAATTTATCCAAGAGACAGGACTGCAGATATAGACAGACAATGCGAACGAAGAAGAAGAGAAGAAGAAGTAGTGATGTTGGCAATTTTAGATGATATTCCATATGGTCTTAAAATTCTCCACAGTGAATCTCTGTGTATGCTATCAAATGCCATTTTAAAGTCAGTGAAGTTCAGTATTAATGATTTTTGCTTTTCAGTATGTTCTTCAATTATTCTTAGAACAAAGATCTGGTCGAGACAGTTTCTCCCTTTTTTAAATGTCCTGCTTGCTCTTCTCTCATTGCAGTATTCACTATACCTTTAATTCTGTTGAGAATAACTTTGCAAAATACTTTTGGCACAACTGATTGTAAGGTTACTCTTTTCCAATTATTGCAGTCGCTAAGGTTGCCATTTTTTTTTTTGGGGGGGGGGGGGGGGGTATTTTAACAATGATTCCTTTTTTTCATTTAGAAGGGACCTTTTCTTCTTTTCAAACTTTATTAAACATTCTCTGTAGTTGACTTATGTTGTCACTGTTAATAGCTTTTAACATTTCGGCCATTATTTCATCTTTACCTGCAGCTTTGTTGTTAGCCATTAGATTCACTGCTGTTTCAATTTCATTCAATGTAATTTCATCTAGGTTGACATTTAGTTGTGGGGCTGGTAAGTCGGTTTCATGGTTTAACAATTCTTTTGGGTGTTGTCGATTAAGTATTTCTTGGAAGTGTTCAGCCCATTTTTGCTTTTGGTCTTTACTTGATGTTAATAGGGTTCCAGTTTTGCTAAGGATTGGTCTTTCTTTGGAGTACCTGTTAGCCTCTTTTGTATGCTATACAGAGTTTTGCTGTCTCCTGTTTTTGCTGCTTTCTCTGCTTCTTATGCCATATTGTCTATGTATTCTCCTTTATCTCTTCTAGCTGAACTTTTTACTTTTATTGTCTAGTTCTTTGTATATTGTTTTTGCCAATTTGCAAATTTAAATACTTATTTTTTTTTAATAACTTTATTTTTGTTCAACAATCAACAATTTCATATACAACTGAAATGATGTGAAGTGGGGGTGATTGCCCGTGGAGTGAAATAATGAGATGGTGGGCTTTTACAAACCATGAGGTGATAGCGTGGAGTATGATCAAGTTAATACTTTGTACATAAATTGTGAAAACAAAGGTGTACAGTAATATTATCGCACACACACACACACTCTCTCTCTCTCTCTCTCACATAGGCTTGCTATAGCGTCAGGGCTATGTTTTGTATCATGGGTAGGGGTGATAAAAAAGGCGTCGTGGGCTTGTTTTTATCTCTATTGTCGTGTCGCTGTCTGTGTCTGCGTTGTGCCTTGTTTATCTTCAAAATTGGTTTACATGTTATCTTAAACCCCCTCGAGGGTAGAGATGTCTGCTGGTCAATCTGTTGCGTCAAGAGTTAATCCTGTCTGGCAGTCATTGTCTGGTCAGATTGTTGCTTCAAGGCTAATCCCGTCTAATAACATTTTTTGAAGAAACAGGTGTGACATTGTAAAATATACATAGGAAATTCACAAGGAGTGTAAAGTTGTTCCAGTAACAATGGAGTAGTGAATATTTTGGATATAAATCAGTATTATTCATACGAGCATTTGCGATTCACTCTCTCTCCCTCCCTCCCTCCCTCTCTCTCTCTCTCTCTCTCTCTCTCTCTCTCTCTCTCTCTCTCTCTCTCTTATGCGCTCGCTACTGTCAAAGTTTTATTTCATGTCAGTTTACAGCACGTCATGATTTTCATTTCCCTTTGTCGAAACAGATCCCTGAAAATGTTGGGACTAAACGTGCCGAACTTAAATCTAGCTTTGTTCCTGCACGTCCACACCAAATGCCTGAACTCTGCGAGCAGGGTCAGTAACTTGGTGTGTGTGTCCAACTGAGTCGCAGGGATAATATTTAACATAATTGCTTTATATATGTCTATCTTTCGTGCTGTGTGTGCTTCTAGTGTTTTCTGTAGTGTTGCTATACTGGGTGTGATTGTGCTGCATGTGTAAAATATGTGCTCTTCTGTTTCTTGTATGTTGTTGTTGCACAGTTGACATGGTACGGTCTGTTTGGATCTGTGTGCTGCTCTCTGTGTGGTGGGTGTCATGTTGTAAATAAGTCTAAATGTAATTTCTCTTGCTTTCGGTGTGATGTTCTTCACATGTAGATTCGTAAATGTTTCTTTGAAGTCAAAAATGGCGTATCTCTGACTTCTCTTGATTCTGAGGTGTAGTGGGGATGCTTGATTTCTGACTAAATGTTTGTAGATGTTGTTTGTCTTATGGTGTATGAGTGTTTCGTTTCCTTGGATGGCCTGAATACAGGTTTTGTAGAATGCTGGCAGCGTGCCGAAGTGGTGTGGCTGTGAGTTGTTTGGTGGTAGTAGATTTGATATTCTGAGTCCCACATAATAGTGAGCTAGTGCGTGCTGTTTTGGATGTTTGATGATGCGGCCCACGTGACTGATCCTGAGTGCTTGGATCTTTGTTTGTATGTCTTGGAGGGCGATTCCTCCGTGCAATTTGTCTTGTATGAGAGTTGTATGTTTAATGCTGCGTATAGTGTTTGTAAAGATGAAATGTCTGATCTGTTTGTTGATTTCGTGTATTATCTGTTGTGGAGGGTCTAGTACTGTGGCTATGTATATTATTTTTGGAATGATGTAAGTGTTCACTACTATGCTTCTACCGAATATCTTTGTGGTTTTATATTTGTACCTGTTCAGCATGTCTGTGATTTGTGCGACAAGTTTCTCCCACGTGGGTTTGTGTGTTTTATTTGGGTGTGACGAGAAAGTGATGCTGTAAAGTGTTATGTTGTCTGTGTGTGTGAGGCAGAAGGGAAAATCCTTTTTATTCCGCCATTTGCCTACCCCCATTATTACTGATTTTTGTATGTTTAATTTGGCTCCACTAGCTTTGCCAAACTCTGTGAATGTCTCTAGAATGTTCGCTATTGATCTGTCTGTTTTTGGAAAGAAGATAGTGTCATCTGCATACACAAGCAACTTCGTATCTCCCTTCCCAGGTATGAAAGTTCCTTGGATTGTTTTGTCCTGTCTGATTTTCTCTAGAAGTGGTTCTAGAGTGAGTATGTACAGTAAAGGAGAGAGGGGACAGCCCTGCCTAACAGATCTAGTTAGCCTGAAAGTCTCTGTAAGCGCATGGTTTACTAAGATCTTGCTTTCAGGTTTGAAATAGAGAATGTTGATCCATTCTCTAAAGTAATTCCCTATGTTACAGTGGAGTAGTGTCTTGTGTAAGTATTGATGTGACACTCTATCAAAAGCTTTCTCTTGATCTAGAGAAAGAATTGACGATTGGCAGTCTTTTATGTGCGTGTAGTGTATGAAGTCTCGTATGAAATGTGTGTGTTGATGTATATTTCTGTTTTCTACACTACATTGTTGGTCTTCGTGTATGAGTTTGTCCATGAATGGTTTTAGCTTGTTGGTTAGTGCTTTTGTAAGGATCTTGTAGTCTACATTAAGTAGAGATATAGGTCGGTAATTTTTTAGTTGTGTCCTATCTGAGTTGTCTTTTGGTATGAGTGTAACATATGATAGGTTCAGGCTGGGTGGGAGTTTTTTGCGTTCAAAAGTTTCTGTGAAAACAAGTAAGAGGAAAGGACCTAAGATAGGAAGAAGTGTTGGTAGAACTCTGCTGTGAGACCATCTGGTCCTGGTGACTTGTCTTTGTGCAACCCTTGCACTGCGTGTGTTAAATTTTCTAATGTAAGTGGTGTATCAAGGGCCTGTCTGTCCGTGTCACAGAGTTTGTTAGTATATTTCATGTATTTGTCTTGTGTTTGAGTTTCTGTTTTTTCCTTAGTGTATAGGTTTTTGTAATATTCTCTGAAGGCTTGCACTATGTTTTGTGTGTCCGTTTGTCTGTTGCCATTTAGATCTACTATCTCGCCTATTTGTCTGTTGCGTTGAATGTTTTGTTCTATCCCTAAGTACTGTTTGGTAGGTGTTTCTTGCGTGATAGTGTTGAGCCTAGTTCTCAGCAGTGCGCCTTGAAATCTGTGCTGTCTATGTTTGTCTAGTTCTTCTTGTAGTGCTAGTATATTTGGTGAGTTTTTGTCTACCTGCTTTGTTAGTCTGATTGCGTCTTCAATTATTTTCTCCTGTTGCAGTCTTTCTCTGTATATCTGGGTTGAGAGTATCTGTGCTCTTTCTCTTATTGTGATCTTCAGCATTTCCCAGTGTTGTTGAATGTCGTGTGTGGGTAAGTCGTCTGTGAAAGCGTGGATAATCTGTGTTATGTTGTCTACAAATTGTTGATTTTGGAGAAGTGTATTGTTAAACTTCCAGTGTGGCGATCGTTTAAAAGGTCTATTTGAGAGTGTCATGTTTACTGTTGTGACTATTGCTTTATGATCTGTGAACTGCAAGGTTTCCATGAGATGCCTGGTTCGTGTTATGTGATGTGTTGAAGGTGCATAAATTCTGTCTAGTCTAGTAGATCTGTTTTGGGCGTTGTTTTTGTATGTGGTGTCTCTGCCTTGAGGATGAGTGTGTCTATATGTGTCTACTAAGCTATGTGTATCTAGTATGCCTTGTAATGTTTCTAGTTGGTTTTTATCTTCTCTGCATGTTCTAGCAATCTGAGCTCTAACTTGACCTCCTATAATGTCTGCGTCTGATAGAACACAGTTAAAATCTCCCCCCAATATGATGTTGTGTCCTCTATACATTCGAGTGAGTAAGGAGTCTAAATCTTCATAGAATACTGGTTGGTGAATGCGGTTGGGTGGAGCATGTATGTTGACTATAGTGTATGCTTGTGTGTTGTTCGTTACCTCAGCTATGGCTATTCTTCCTCTGCTGTCTCTATTTGTTCTAGTAAACTCCCATCTATCTGAAGTCTGTAAGATTGCTACTCCAGAACCCGAGTTTTGTTTGGCTAGGCTAAAACATGAATGTCTAAGGCCTAACTGAGTGGTGATTTGCGATGCGTGCCAATCTGTTTGTATATTTGTTTCTTGTATAAGAATGAAATCAGGTTTGTGTGTTAGTATCAATGAGACAATATGGTGTAGTTTCCTACGGATGCCTCTAATATTAACACTTAGTATTTTAATGTCCCTATCCATGTCTAAAAGGTAAAAAAGGGGAAAATGATCTGTTTAGACAAATGAAAGAGATAAAAATTATTTACATACGTTCTGTTTGTCTTGTAGCACTGTCTTGGGATATAGTCCAGGTTGGTACTGTTTGCCATACGGTGCATTATGGTGCATCCTCACGGTACTCGACAGGGACGTCGATGAGTAGTTGTCTGTCGTCGTCCAGGTCATACTCCGCTGTCTGTAGAGCCCAAGATGGCGGGCAGTCAGCTGTCGGTTCTGAGAGTAGAGAGTTTCGTGGCTCGTCTCCATTGTTATTTCGAAGTTGTTGTTGAGGCCAGGTGACCTCTCTTGTTTTAGTTGGTTGTTTCTTTGGTGTACAGGCTGGTGTGTTTGTAGTCGCTGGTGTTGGAGGAGATCGTACCGGTCGTCTCCTTTTTCTGGTATAGTCCACTAACTGGAAGGTGTCTCCGGCGTCCTCTGAGGGAGGGTCTTGGTCACCTGAGGTTGGGACCTCAACTGTGGAAGGTCTTCCTGGCTCGGGTGGCTGGGCTGCTTGTTTACCTGCGGTTTTAGGTGCTGGTGTCTGCTTCCGTGGGCATTTGCTGGCCCAGTGTGTGGTGTTCTGGCATATCGGGCAGGGCGGTTTGCGGTCTTGGAGTGTGATGAAGATTTTATGTTCTTCCGTTCTCTCCGTGTCTGTGATGTACGTGTAGTGTGGCACCTCCACTTTCGGGCGACACAGAAACGACCATTTGTCCCATGCCTTCTCAGCTCGTGAGGTCTCCGCCTCCTCATCGCCAGTCAAGAAGGTCATCAGTCTTTTAACCATCTCAGGTTTGGTATTTGGTGGTACCCAATGGAGGGTACCCTTGATTCTTTCTTTGTCCATGTGCTCTATCATCACATGGAGTTTCCTGTCGACGAGGGCGAAAGATTTCCCGTGTAGGGACTTGTAGTAGGCAACATGTGCTCTATCATCACATGGAGTTTCCTGTCGACGAGGACGAAGGATTTCCCGTGTAGGGACTTGTAGTAGGCAACATGTGCTGCCTGCGTCAGGGTGGCGAACCACTTGAACTTGTTTTCAAATCTGCTCAACGTTGCGATCCCATTCGGCCCCACGCCGGCCGGTCCCGCCAGGATGCTATGCATGTAGCCATAGGAGACCTTACCTGCACTCGGTCCTGCAGTGGTTATGACAAGTGTCCCAGATGGGTGAAGTTGCCCTCCTTCCATATCTTCCATCTTGTTGTAAACGAACTTCTTTGGTGCGTCCATGGTTGGTGTTGGATGTTTGTGAAATCACTACAGAGCGTAGAACTACACTTTGATCTTAGCCAAAAGGCCAAACAAAATATGACTATGGGGTTAATTTCACTAATAGAACTTTATTATTCAAACTTTCATGTTTTTCATTTTATTTATTTATTTGAGATTCATGTTTGTCTCAGTTCTTTTTTTTCAGTCAGGATATGTCAAGACTGAAAAGAATATATATCATTTTTAAATTCAGATATTTTTCAGCTTTCAGTTTTGTTAATCTCCTCCACCACACTCACATACACACCTTCATACACACACATTGCCAGTTTAAGCAGTTCGTTTGGTTTCTCTCTTGTTAGGGCCCTTACTCCCTGGGACTGGTCGGTCTTCTTTATCGTTTGAGCATCCGATCATTGTAAACCTGCAGCTCTTTTATAAGGGTAAAGGTAAGGAAGCCGCGCTTATCATGCCACAAAGCAGGGGTTCTTAAACTATGTTCATATTTTTGGGGGAAATAAATGATGGGGGTTAGCGACCTCTGAACAGTTGCTGTTAGGTTAGAATTTTCCATCATCTGGTCCGTTATTAGCTGTACGTATATAGAGAGAAACAAAGCTGTTTATTATCATCATCATCATCATCGCCTTTCACTCCCTTGAGAGCATGGGCCACGGATAAAGGCTCTCCAGTCAACCCTGTTCTTGGAATTATTCTCTGCTTCCTTTCATGTGTTATCTTTGCTAATATCTTTTAAATTCGTATTAGTACCCAGGTCCAGTGGGGGGGTGGGGGAGTCTAGTCGGGCCTTGTTCTAAGAGAGAGCTCGGAAGGGTTCAGTGGTGACCCGTAGTTGATGGAAACAGAATGGCTAATTTGGGGGGGGGGGTGGGGTACACCACACAATTTTTCTCCGGGGCCTTGCCATTACCTAATAAGTATGATGAAAGGATGTTGAGCAATAGAGGGCTCACCTGGGCAAGAGCAGAAAAAAAGGCAAAGGACAGGCATTTGTGGAAAACCCTTGCGGAAGCCCCATGTGCCCTGGGCACTTAAGGTTCAGAGAGAGAGAGATGATGATTTCAGTAAGACTGATAAGGATGTTGCTGATTATTACTTCAATAAGACTAGGAGGAGGAGGATGATGATGACTGATTTACCATAAGACTGGTGAGGATGATTTTAACATCCTATCGAAAGAGGTATAGGCATATACTAAGCACTACACTGGAGGTCTGTAATCGTAAAGGAGGTAAATATCCCTGCCATAGCGGCACCTAGTGGACATGGTGTAGGTGTCCATACTTTTCTTGACCAGTCGGCATGTCAGAATTAGCAGGCTGGGCCAACTTTACTTGCCAGATACCCCAGCTGTGAGAGGCGAGTGCGCTGACCACTTCGCCACTCAGGCATCCTATCAATGTGAAGTTCGTAGTTAACATAGTTTAGAATTTTCCTACCAACAGCTGGCTCAGTCGCATCTTTCAAAGGGGCGAAGATACAGGGCACTGGCTGAGTGAGATAGTGATCGGCAACCCTGCTTGCGTCACGGTTTGGAACAACAGTCTACGTAGGATGGATTGATTGTATAGACAGAGATTAGAATGTGGGATTTTGATAGAAGATAGAAGTGTGAGAATCATAGTAACAATCTTGTGATTAGTTATTGAGTGAGATTTTTTTATAATTAGTTGAGAGACACTTAACAAAACAGATGAGAAATACATAAATGCCTTTGAATGTAAATGCTACAGAAGAGTTCTTCAAATATCATGGACACAAAAAAGAACAAATATATCCATACTATAAGAACTTAATATTGAAGAAGGCTGGCTAGTAAAGACACATTAAACGTCATGATAATCTAGAGAAAACCGTGTTTGAAGGGTACATAATGGGAAAAAGAAAGAGAGGAAGACCAAGGCGAAGGTGGCTGCAAGACATCGTTGATCTGCAAATGGATGAATCAGCAGCAGGCCATCTTGCTCACAACCGAGAGGCTTACAGAAGAGCTGTTAGGGAGGCAAAGTTCCACAAGGGACATGCAAATGAATGAATGAATGAGTTGAGAGATTTAATATTATTATGGGTTAGAAAGTGTTCTATGAAATTGGGTAGTAATTTGAGATGGAATATGAGCTGAATTTTCCTTCCATGGATCCAGGTATATTTACTTGTAACTGAAGAATGTAACAATAGCTCTTTTGAAGCATTGTATGACTTATAAAGTCCGATACTTGTGTTATTTTCTTACGGATCCATGCAAAGACTTCTTGCGAGAATGTAAGTTGGCATTTATGTCCATTCATGCTGTATGTCTGGCAGTTGGTCTGAGCGTGAGTGTAGTGCAGCCCATTCCTTCCTTATATGGCGAACAAGCTCTCGTCAAGGTTAGGAGTGGTTTGTTCATTTATTACTATCAGTATTCTTCAAACTGTTGTATTGTCTGTGTACCTGTACATTTAGAGTCTGAGAATTTAAGTTCTTTGAAAATCTATACTAGTAAGGCACTAAGACATTAGAAAACTAGTATAAACCGAGCGATGAGCTTCCAGAGTTTACTCGAGTGAACAGGAATCAGGAATGCGAATCCTGTCCCAAAAGTAGGTCGAGCTGTAGTCGGATGTGTTGGGCTGCGAGACGCGCAACTGCGATACAACGCAACAAATGTCCTTTTGATGGTGAACGAATGAAAAGAGTATCACATCTTTATGACATGTTCTGGTTATACAGAGGATAGTCTTTTTCAAAGAGTATGGTTTTTGTGTGAGAGTGATCGGTCGCTACGCTCTGGTAGAGTGACGCCAACGACAGCTATTACCGCTGTCCAGTCACTAAAGACTTCTCACCGGTGCTGCTGAGTTATACTGATGTATGCTTCCAAGACAGGAACAATTGTCGAACTACTTTGCGAGCCCTGTGTGACGTTTAACGGCACGGGAAGGATATAAGATGCTTCCAAGAGGAAATACAAGTAGCTGTAGATTTGTTGTGAATGCAGTGGTTCTAATATAGTCAAACTTTTTTTTTTGTTTTGTTTTTCCTTCAGCAACATCTCTCACATTTTTAGAACAGACTGTTTCTTGTTTTCATTTTAAGATATCGTCCTCTCACCACATGTATCTGCTTCTCTTCTCTGACTGCCATCATAGTCTGGCAAAGTGTATCTGCTTCTCTTCTCTGACTGCCATCAATAGTCTGGCAAAGGCTGCCAGGTAGAGACTGGTAACGTTTCTGGCTCATCTGTTAGCCATATTTTTATGTTGATTTTACTCCTTACAGTTTTCTGGTCAGATTTTTTTTAAAAAGTTACTTGTAGATATTTTTAGTTTTTCTTTTATTCTCTTTTTATAAATTAAAAAAAATTCTTCTCTCCCCCCACACCCCATCCTCCCACCTTTTCTATCTCTATGTGGCTAATGAAACCGGTATTTCCACCCGGCGTGTTTCAAGACATGGTCCGGATACATCTTTACATGTGCCCATTTTCTCCATGAGAGAACTGTCATATTTTAAGTGCAGTCAGTTCACAAGGTGGAATCCTTGTCCATGTGACAGCGGCTGAGCAAGAACCTACTTCAGTGTAGCTCGGCCAAGTCTAGCAAAACATTCTCTCTCTCTCTCTCTCTCTCTCTCTCTCTCTCTCACACACACACACACAAATATATGGGTGTCTGAGTGGCGAAGTGATTAGTGCACTGGTCTCTCATGGCGAAGGTCGGGGTTTCGAATCCGGCCGGCGGCATCCCAGTCACCCAGCTGTAGAAATGGGTACCCGACTTCTTCTGGAGTTGGTGAAGGAAAAGGCGGCCAGGCGTGATACTGACCATATCACCCTATAGTGTGCTGACAGGTCAAGGAAAATATGGGCACTAACACCATATCCCTATGTGCCTCTAAGGCATGACAGGGTTACCTTTACTACTTTGTACTATATATATATATATATATATATATCTTCTTATATATCTTATATCCTTCTCGTGCCGTTAAACGTCACATAGGGCTCGCAAAGTAGTTCGCTAATTTTTCCTGTCTTCAGCGAGTCTTTCAACCTCATCAAAAGATTTTATGCCTGTTAATTTGGCCTCTCTTAATAATGTCCTCTTCAGAGTTTCACGCGGTCTGCCTCTTTTTCTTCGGCCTGTTGTGTTCCACTTGATAGTTTGTTTTGGGATTCTCTGATCATTTCTTCTCATCAAGTGACCAACATATGTCCATCTCCTTTTCCTCATCACCCATGAGACTGGTTGTTGTTCAGTCATCTGTCTTATCTCTGCATATTCTTAAATTCATTCCACTTGATGCCGAGTATTTTCCTTAGGCATTTGTTTTCAAAAGAGTCCTTGTCTATTTCTTTAGTTGTTTTCCGCTTTCGCATGCATAAATGAGGGTGGATATTACATTTGAATTGAATATATATACATATATGTCACGGCCACTTTCTGGGACGATTTTCCCCATATGTTGGTCGCTTGAAGGGGAGATCAGACGCTCTTCCCCGTATGTTGGTCGCTTGAAGGGGAGATCAGACGCTCTTCCCCGTATGTTGGTCGCTTGAAGGGGAGATCAGACGCTCTTCCCCGTATGTTGGTCGCTTGAAGGGGAGATCAGACACTCTTCGCCGTATGTTGGTCGCTTGAAGGGGAGATCAGACACTCTTCCCCGTATGTTGGTCGCTTGAAGGGGAGATCAGACACTCTTCCCCGTATGTTGGTCACTTGAAGGGGAGATCAGACACTCTTCCCCGTATGTTGGTCACTTGAATGGGAGATCAGACGCTCTTCCCCGTATGTTGGTCAATTGAATGGGAGATCAGACGCTCTTCCCCGTATGTTGGTCACTTGAATGGGAGATCAGACACTCTTCCCCGTATGTTGGTCGCTTGAAGGGGAGATCAGACGCTCTTCCCCGTATGTTGGTCGCTTGAAGGGGAGATCAGACGCTTTAAGTACAGTTTACAACTATAACATGTTAACAAGATGTTTACCCTCACTTTAAAATACTAACAGAATACAAAGTAGCACAGAAACTTTGTGGAAATTTATCGAAAAATATGAGTCGCAGAAAAATAATGAAGACTATACCTCCTCACTGACTGGCAAAATTGTGCACACACGCACACACACACATCCACGTGTATACTTTCTGTACTAACAAATAATAATGCAGTGTGCTAACTCTTCTTCTCAAATATTGTCATGTATTTACTGTGGATGAAGAACGGCGAATATTTGTAAATAATATTTTTAATCACATTAAACAGTCCCTTGGGACGTTGGCCGTAAGTAGGAACTGCTGTAACTCGGTCGGCCATAAGTTGGCACGTGACAAATATATGTCTGTGTTTGTGTAAGGCGAGGGGAATCAAAAAGTAACCTTAATTTTGCTCTCGTAATTCAAATAGCAGACAGTTTGTAGTACAGGCTATCTCTCTCTAGATGTATGTCGCCATTTTGGAAATATGACGTCAGCAAACCGGATCCAAGATGGCTTCTCCTTTAGACGCACGCACGAGAGAGGTTGTCTTAACTTTTTGAAGCTAAATGAGATGGCTTTCTGCAACGTGTAATCATTGGAAACAAATGCTGGATATATTAGTTCTAACAGTGATCGTAAAGTTCTAACAGTGATCGTAATATCCGGAACTTACGGGTAAATTACCATTTTAAAAAATGTTGAAGAAACGATATATAAAGACTTTCAGCACCAAGGCCATATCATACTTAAAATTACCACAACGAACACTATTTTCTTTTATGAGAACAATTGTCCTATCCAATATAGATTATGGCCTAGGTTTGTTGACTCTGTCAATTACACAATCTGCAAATTGGACCTGGTACCGAATGTGGCAGTTAGACTCGTACTGTGGTGTACTAAAAAAGCACAAACGGCTGCATTGAGATGCATCCTGGGTCTAACAGACATCAGAACCCATCAAAAATGTGAACAAATTGAGGAGTATCTTAATATTAGTAATAACAAAATCCATCAACTCCATCAATGTATAAATATTAGGATAAGGCCAGATTAAAGAGAAAAAATCGTGGGTGACGGCTGTGGAAGATTCCTGTCGAACAAAAATGACACGTAACAAATTTCCCTGGAACCAGACTGGATTCAGTGGAACAGTCTACTGTACCAAAATCTCACTAACATGCACATCACACTGATTCGAGAATGCCGAAACTGGCCTGCGGAAAAAACACAAGACGAAATAAACAAACTAATTAAGAAACTCTCAAGCCCTGAATACATCATCATCTACACGGATGGATCAGTACACATAGGTGATAAAACTGGAAGATGTTTCGCAGCATACACCGAAGTAAAACTACTCAAGATCATGGCCGGAGCATGCCACAACACCTGCTCAAGATCCTGGCCGGACTATACCACAACACCTGCTCAAGATCATGACCGGACCATACCACAACATCTGCTCAAGATCATGACCGGACCATACCACAACACCTTCTCAAAATCATGACCGCACCATACCACAACACCTTCTCATGATTATGGCCGGAGCATACCACAACACCTACTCAAGATCTTGACCGGACCATACCACAACATCTTCTCAAGATCGTGACCGGACCATACCACAACACCTTCTCAAGATCCTGGCCGGACCATACCACAACACCTGCTCAAGATCATGACCGGACCATACCACAACATCTGCTCAAGATCATGGCCGGACCATACCACAGCATCTACTCAAGATCATGACCGGAGCATACCTCAATATCTGCTCAAGACGCTCTTCCCCGTATGTTGGTCGCTTGAAGGGGAGATCAGACGCTCCTCCCCGTATGTTGGTCGCTTGAAGGGGAGATCAGACGCTCTTCCCCGTATGTTGGTCGCTTGAAGGGGAGATCAGACGCTCCTCCCCGTATGTTGGTCGCTTGAAGGGCAGATCAGACGCTCTTCCCCGTATGTTGGTCGCTTGAAGGGGAGATCAGACGCTCCTCCCCGTATGTTGGTCGCTTGAAGGGAAGATCAGACGCTCTTCCCCGTATGTTGGTCGCTTGAAGGGGAGATCAGACACTAAGTACAGTTTACAACTATAACATGTTAACAAGATGTTTACCCTCACTTTAAAATACTAACAGAATACAAAGTAGCACAGAAACTTTGTGGAAATTTATCGAAAAATATGAGTCGCAGAAAAATAATGAAGACTATACCTCCTTACTGACTGGCAAAATTGTGCGCACACACACACACACATCCACGTGTATACTTTCTGTACTAACAAATAATAATGCAGTGTGCTAACTCTTCTTCTCTAATATTGTCATGTATTTACTGTGGATGAAGAACGGCGAATATTTGTAAATAATATTTTTAATCACATTAAACAGTCCCTTGGGACGTTGGCCGTAAGTAGGAACTGCTGTAACTCGATCGGCCATAAGTTGGCACGTGAAAAATATATGTCTGTGTTTGTGTAAGGCGAGGGGAATCAAAAAGTAACCTTAATTTTGCTCTCGTAATTCAAATAGCAGACAGTTTGTAGTACAGGCTATCTCTCTCTAGATGTATGTCGCCATTTTGGAAATATGACGTCAGCAAACCGGATCCAAGATGGTTTCTCCTTTAGACGCACGCACGAGAGAAGAATAGAGCACGGCTATTCTTTTCGTGGTTGTCTTAGCTTTTTGAAGCTAAATGAGATGGCTTTCTGCAACGTGTAATCATTGGAAACAAATGCTGGATATATTAGTTCTAACAGTGATCGTAAAGTTCTAACAGTGATCGTAATATCCGGAACTTACGGGTAAATTACCATTTTAAAAAATGTTGAAGAAACGATATACAAAGACTTTCAGCACCAAGGCCATATCATACTTAAAATTTTCACAACGAACACTATTTTCTTTTATGAGAACAATTGTCCTATCCAATATAGATTATGGCCTAGGTTTGTTGACTCTGTCAATTACACAATCTGCAAATTGGACCTGGTACCGAATGTGGCAGTTAGACTCGTACTGTGGTGTACTAAAAAAGCACAAACGGCTGCATTGAGATACATCCTGGGTCTAACAGACATCAGAACCCATCAAAAATGTGAACAAATTGAGGAGTATCTTAATATTAGTAATAACAAAATCCATCAACTCCATCAATGTATAAATATTAGGATAAGGCCAGATTAAAGAGAAAAAATCGCAGGTGACGGCTGTGGAAGATTCCTGTCGAACAATAATGACACGTAACAAATTTCCCTGGAATCAGACTGGATTCAGTGGAACAGTCTACTGTACTAAAATCTCACTAACATGCACATCACACTGATTCGAGAATGCCGAAACTGGCCTGCGGAAAAAACACAAGACGAAATAAACAAACTAATTAAGAAACTCTCAAGCCCTGAATACATCAACATCTACACGGATGGATCAGTACACATAGGTGATAAAACTGGAAGATGTTTCGCAGCATACACCGAAGTAAAACTACTCAAGATCATGGCCGGAGCATGCCACAACACCTGCTCAAGATCATGACCGGACCATACCACAACATCTGCTCAAGATCATGACCGGACCATACCACAACACCTTCTCAAGATCATGACCGGACCATACCACAACACCTTCTCAAGATCATGACCGCACCATACCACAACACCTTCTCATGATTATGGCCGGAGCATACCACAACACCTGCTCAAGATCTTGACCGGACCATACCACAAAATCTTCTCAAGATCATGACCGGACCATACCACAACATCTGCTCAAGATCATGACCAGAGCAAACCACAACACCTGCTCAAGATCATGACCAGAGCATACCACAACATCTGCTCAAGATCATGACCAGAGCATACCACAACACCTGCTCAACCATGCCTATGGAAACTGAAGCCGTTACATAAGCCTAGAATTGGCTGATGACCCAGACTGTACAACGAACTACAATCATCACCAACTCTCAAAGTTTATTTTAAAAAAGATAGAACACTCTACCTTTAAAAGAGAGTGGGTGGATATAATATTCAAAACGCAAATCCATAGCATCACACGGATATACTGCCCGGGGCACTCCGACGTTGTTGGCAACGAAAAAAGCTGATCAACTTGCGGCAAGAGCCAACCCACCAGGAAACATCAGCTTGGACAAAGAAGACATACATCAGTCTCTCAAGCAGCAAATCCTAGAATCTGCGCAAGAAACACATTTCTCAAAATTACACACTACGCCCGCCTCAGTGAATTACATGTTCTCAGAGGAAATAGAAGGAAATCCCAGTTGGTACTCTTTCTCTCCTCTCTCTATCTCTCTCTCTCTCTCTCTCTCTCTCTCTCTGAACCTTAAGTGCCCTAGGACTTCCGCAAGGGTTTTCCACAAATGCCTGTCCTTTGTCTTTTTTTTCCGTTCTTGCCCAAGTGAGCTCTCTATTGCTCAACATCCTCTCTGTTGTCCTCCTCCATGTCTCCTTTGGTCTACCCTTATTTATTTCTTCTTCCCATGTGGTATAGTACCGGTATTACATCAGCCAAAACAATAAAGCATGTGCTGATGTCTAATGCAGAACACTTACGGGCATATCCCGAGTGTAATGAAAGCACCACCCTCAGACCAGCAACAGAGCTAGGTCCAGTGCCATTCGAAGGGAGAGAAATACCGAAAGTTGTGGAGGTTGTTGGTTACTGTAGCGAAATCTGTTGAAGGATAATCGAGACAGTAGACTGACCATGCTCGGTTTGCATGGAGGAGAATCAGCCTGTTTTAACTTTGGTTCATCGTGTGAGAATTTTTGCATTCTCGCCGCAAATAATGTAAGTAAAAAATGTCAAAAGAACATCAACTTTCTGCACTTTCTGTAAAGTGTGTTTAAGTTTACATTTAAAGAATTATATTGGGAACTTAAAGTTGTATTGGCAAAACCGGTTTTTATCAGGAAAAAAACTTCATACAAGGTGGAAGACAGGTACATCTGTACTGGTTTGAAAAAGTCCTGCCTCTATCATTGTTTATATGTGTGCCTGAGAGAAAGAGTGTGTGTCTTTACAAGTGTGCGTGTTTTGTATGTATTCTCAAGACAGACAAAAGCTTGCCACGTGATCATAACTAACTTCTTGCTTTCAGATCTTCAGAAACACCGATAAAAATGTATGCTATGGGATGAACCGGATTTCAGTTTGGTCGAGAGAGAGAGAGAAAAAAAAGGTCAGAGTTTTCATGTTCATTTTTTACCTTAACTTTACCGGGTGTCACACATGCGTGACAAACACAGTGGATTTTTGCTAGATCCAGGTTGTGTAACTGTGCAGTAACATGGGCGTATCCTTTTTACAGCAGTTGTAGATATAAAACTGGTTTTGTTTTCGTAAAGACGACCTCGTCCTCCTGTCTTTTAAACATTTTCTCGACTCTTAATGGCAATTTCTTCTGAGATCAGTTTTTTTTAATGTTTTTTTTTTCATTATAGCTTTGGCTTTCTCGTTCTTCCCACTTTTCTCTCATTCCTTGGCCACTGTCCCGAGCCACATTCACACCCCCCCTCCCATTTCCCCTCTCTCCCTCCATCCTCCCCCACTCCCAGTCTGTTATCGTTAATATATATAGTATAATGGAATAGTATGGCCAACGAGGAGTTAGATCTACAGTGAACTATATTGTCAGGAAAAAGTAAACCAGGGGGTCATGGAAGGAATTATGGCGGCCCATGGACCCGCAAATTGATTGGCTCAATTTTTAAAAAATGTGTTAGCATCGTATGGGTGTTTAAATTGTGTTATTTTTAATGAGAGATCCTCAGCTGTTCTCAGGCCAAAAAGGGAGTCCCATGACCAAACAAAGTTGAGGACCACTGAGCGATTCACTAACAACATCGTCCAGTCCTCCTCTTACCATAGATGCTATACGGACTCTATTTCCTTTTCCGCGGCTTCTTAGGTTGCGATGTCTATGTGCTGAAGATGTTGACTTCCATGATAAAGCCAGATCAGGATGCTGGACTTCTTTCGCCAGTGTGGCTATCCAGGACATATTCTCACTTCGCCCAGGAAGTGCATCAGCCATATCTCGCGGCAACACGTTCTTACTCCTAATCTTGCAGCGCGGACAGAGTAAAATTGGTACGTACGTACCACCCCGGCAGTTTGGCAGTATAGGGCATCTAGTTTCGTCATCTCCATCTCCTCAAGACTGAGCCTGATACAGGTGAACTCTGTGTGAAGATCCCACTGGTGGAGTACAGACTAGACAAGAACCCCAGGGACCTCTTAGTAAGAGGTCGGCTCAAATCAGCGAACATGACTGTTTCTGTTCGTCGCCAATATTTGTCCTTTTTGCTTGGTGAGACGAGCCAAGTTTCCTTCACAGTCCACATTATCACTTCAGGAGAGTTTTACTTGCATTTCTCGCAATCTCATTTATGACATTATTTGCAAGCGTTTTGATATGAAGTATATAACGCTTACGATTAGAAGGGTTTCACGAACATATGAACAACGTATACAAAATATCGTTCTTTCAGTCTTCTGTTGAATATATATTACATATAAGATTAATAATAGAGAAATGCAGAGAATTTAATGTGAATCAATATTTATCTTTTATAGACTACTCAAAGGCATTTGATTATGTACAACACCAGGAACTTTGGGAAATAATGGAAAAAATGGGATTTCCAATACACATGATACAATTAACATCACTGCTGTATCTAGACCAACAGGTAGCAGTAAGAATAAGTGGTGAAACAACAACTTGGTTTGACATAAAACAAGGGGTCCGTCAGAGGTGAATATTGTCGCCTTACTTATTTAACTTGTGTACTGAAAATATAATGAGGAATGTTAGAGAAGATGTAGACAAAGAATATTACGATGCCATAACAATTGGAGGTTATGAAATACCATAAATTAGATATGCTGATGACAAATTATTACTGTCCACAATAAAAAAAGGAATGGAGAAACTAATTATGTCAGTCTGTAAGAATAGTGAAGAGCAAAACCTCTATCTTAATGCGAAGAAAACTAAATTGATGATAACTGACACAACAAATAAGGAAGCTGAAATATATATCAATGAGGAAAAATTGGAAGAGGTGGAGAGTTTTGAATATCTTGGATCACGACTAACTAATAATGGAGATATAATGAGGCAAATTAAAAGGAGGACATCTATCGCTCTTCAAAAAGTAAAACAACTAAAGAAGCAGTGGAGAGGAATAGACAGAACTACAAAAATAAGATTTTTAATGGCATGCATCTTTCTCACCGCAACATATACCTGTGAGACCTGGATACTTAATAGAACAGCTGAGAAACGCATAAATGCATTTGAATGTACATGCTACAGAAGAGTTCTTCAAATATTATGGAAACAAAAAGAACAAATTTATCCATACTACAGAACTTAATATTGAAGAAGGCTGGCTAATAAAGAGGGTTAAAGAAAGAAAACTTAAATATTTTGGACACATTAAACGTCATGAGAATTTAGAGAAGACCGTCTTGGAAGCGTACATAATGAGAAAAAGAAAGAGAGGAAGACCAAAGATGGCTGCAAGAAACTTGTTGATAATCTGCAAATGGTTGCATCATTAGCAGGGCATCTTGCTTACAACCGAGAGGTATACAGGAGAGCTGTTAGGGAAGCGAAGTTCCCCAAAAGACATGCAAATGACTAACTGACTGATCCAAGATGGCCCTGATATGAAAATCAGGATATTTAAGAGTAATGTTCTATAAGTATAGTTTTTTAAGGAACAATTTTTTATAACTTCATGTAATAAGTATTCGTTCGTTTGTTATTGTTGTTCAAGTTTGCACCAGACATGGCAGGAGACCGTGTGTATGTTTGTCTAGTTGGTACCTGCTAGAGAGAATGAATCTAAGCTACGGAATTTCTGTGTGTCACCACCTCGTTTCTTTCCGGGTGTCACGATCTCTCTTTGTTTTTTTTTGGAGGTGCGAGATAGTGTAGTTCGTCCTACCGTAGTCCGTGTTCAAATCCCAGGTAATTCTCTTGTGATTTTTCTTTCTCTCAAGTCTCACTAAAGTGCTCTGTCTACGATTTTTCGAGGTGTAATCTTACAAAACTGTGAACTGTGAACTGTACTTTACCGTACGAAAGCCTCGTTGTTTCCCATTTATAAAAAAAAATTGTTATGAAAAGGGGGCTGCATTTTTTGGTACAGAGGGTGTCATGACATGAGATTTATATTTCAGAGAAGTTTTTTAACGATCCATTAGACGTAAACACTTTATATGTAAAGTAATGAAGACAACGATATATATATATATAGTTTCTTATATTTTGGCCTAGGCAAAAAGTATATAAAAGGATTTTATTTATATACAACCACCAGATGAAAGACAACTGTAGCGCAGTTCTTTACTTTGGCGGCGCTTTAAATAGGTAAGTCACAAACGTCTCTGTAACTACTGCTATATTAATAATTAATTAACCTATTACATGTGAGTTGAATAATCTTAATTTTGTTTCGTGGTTGCAACTTTTGTTTGTCATATTGTTTTTATTTCTATAGATTATAATTTTTCTAGAAGATTAACATAAATTACACAGTTTCTTCTTGGTGCCTTGGTTTTTAGGCCTGTTCCTGTAATTTCTGGAGCGTTGAATCAGAAAACTGCATTGGATAGACCGCATCAGCTCTAGTTTCTTAGACATAGACATCATCAGCTCTAGTTTCTTAGATATAGACATCATCAGCTCTAGTTTCTTAGATATAGACATCATCAGACTCTAGTTTCTTAGATATAGACATCATCAGGCTCTAGTTTCTTAAATATAGACATCATCAGGCTCTAGTTTCTTAGATATAGACATCATCAGCTCTAGTTTCTTAGATATAGATATCATCAGGCTCTAGTTTCATAGATATAGACATCATCATGCTCTAGTTTCTTAGATATAGACATCATCATGCTCTAGTTTCTTAGATATAGACATCATCATGCTCTAGTTTCTTAGATATGATTGAATTTTAAAATGTTAGTCTGCTCTTTAATAAATCTCTTCTGCAGAATTGGGATGTCATAACAAGCTGTCTTATTTGAATGGGAAATTTATGTATTTAATTTACCCACTTTTTTGTGTACAGTGACCCTTTTTTTACAACTATTCGTCTACTTCCTTTCCTATAATGCGCATTTGCATAAAAAAATGTCTGGTTGAAATGACGAAATCGCTTTTGTTCTGTTTGATTCTATAATTAAGTGCAAAAATTTAAGATGGTAAATCATAGTTTTCGTAAACTACATAAATTTTTATTTCAAAGGTTTCTCAACCTGATCTGTTTAAAACAGTTGCTCTGTGTAATAGTTAGATCGTATAGGAGATGTTTGTATACATCCCACTCATATCATTTTATTTTTTGCAAATGGAACACGGTAGAGGTTATGGCTACTTCAAGACGGAGCGGCTTAAATCATCCGACTTATTTTTGTTATATTTGTGGGGAGTACACACTGAAATCAAGGAGGAAACCTATTTCTGAGTGTGTAAAAAAGAGCATATTTAGGTTACTTTGGTGTCAGACTTGGAGATCAAGATGGGCTCCTCATATTGTATGCGAAACTTATACGGAGCATTTTGCACCAGTGGAGAAATGGAAAGAGAAGCTGCCTGAAATTTGGAGTACCATTGGTGTGGAGGGAACTGGAAAACCACTTCGGTGACTGTTATTTTTGTACTGTTAATATCATAGCATCAATCGAAATAATCGTGACACGTGGTCTTACCCTGACCTACCTTCAGCCAGGAGACCTGTTCTGCACTCGGATCTTGTACCCGTTCCACCTTTCCTTGAACTACCACAGCTCTCGGATGATGAGTCTTGCTTGTCTGATATCGCACAAGGTAAAGAAAGTGGGGGCAGTGACCGTGAATTCCAGACCGCTTCACACGGTGATCGTTTTGATCAGAATGAACTGAGTCATCTGATCAGGGACTTAAATCTTTCCAAATCTTATGAATTTCTGGCCTCCAGACTAAAGGAAAAGAATGTACTTCAGCCTATAACGAAAATGACATTTTATCGAAGGAGAGAAAAGGATTTGCTGCCATTCTATACTGAAGACAACAATTTAGTATTCTGCAATGACATCGAAAACCTTGTGAAGAAAACTGGTCTTTTAGAATATAATCCAAGTGACTGGCCTCTTCCTCTTTTCATAGGAAGTTCAAACTGTAGTTTGAAATGTATTCTTTTAAATAACGGTAACAAATATGGTGCTATTTGAATCGGTCATTCCACCAGGATGAAAGAAGAGTACAAGGCCATCTCTTCAGTCTTGGAAAAAATAAATTAACTAGAACATCAATGGATGATTTGTGTAGACTTGAAGATGGTTAATTTTCTTCTTGGTCAACAAAGTGGCTACACAAAGTATCATTACTTTTTATGCCTTTTGGATAGTAGAGCCAAATGTGCGGCGTGAGTGAACGAAAAGTAACAACTTCGCGGGGAATTGTAGACTGTGGGAAGAATATAAAACTAATTTTAGGAAAGAGCAGGGAAGTTTTTTTTCTGTAGCAGTTCAAATCAGAGTAGGAATGTACGAGTAATGTCACAGTGTAGAGAGTTCTTGAGACAGAGCTACTTACTCTTTGTTAGAATGTGTAGAGCTTCTTTCTAGATGTAGATAGCAGTGGCATTGTCCTTTTTAGGGCAATTTGGTGGCTTTAAAACGTATAAGTCCTTGTCAGGACAAAAGTTTCTCAATGGTTTTCGGTTTTTGGTAGTTTAGTATGGAGTTCACTTTGGAATTTCTGTAAATTGTAAGTAGTAGATTTAGTGTAACTATTCTTTTGTTAGGTTTCACTCGCTCATGGCAAATGAGTTCTTGCACGGGAAGTTTTGTTATGTCTATTTTGTCGCTGCCGTGTGGCAGCAGTTTTCCTCATCTTACGTCATCTTCATTTTCTTCATTAATAAATCTTCCGTAGAACTGTCACTATACCAGCGTGTCTGTTGACTGCCATAACTGTGAAAGTGTCGTCTGTGAGTCTGCTTGTGCCGTCCAAAGTGTTATGGTTGTTGTAGTGTGTGAGTCTGCTTGTGCCGTCCAAAGTGTTATGGTTGTTCTAGTGTCTGTGAGTCTGCTTTGCCGTCCAAAGTGTTATGGTTGTTCTAGTGTCTGTGAGTCTGCTTTGCCGTCCAAAGTGTTATGGTTGTTCTAGTGTCTGTGAGTCTGCTTGTGCCGTCCAAAGTGTTATGGTTGTTGTAGTGTGTGTGAGTCTGCCTGTGCCGTCCAAAGTGTTATGGTTGTTCTAGTGTCTGTGAGTCTGCTTGTGCCGTCCAAAGTGTTATGGTTGTTCTAGTGTCTGTGAGTCTGCTTGTGTTGTCCAAAGTGTTATGGTTGTTCTAGTGTCTGTGAGTCTGCTTGTGCCGTCCAAAGTGTTATGGTTGTTGTAGTGTGTGTGAGTCTGCTTGTGCCGTCCAAAGTGTTATGGTTGTTCTAGTGTCTGTGGGCCTGAGAACGTGCGCGTTCATTGTGCGAATAACTAGAACGTGATATGAAGTTACACAGCTAAAATTCAAAATCCTAATATTATAACTACAAATACTAGACAACTAAATTCAGTGGTTCTTAACTTGTTCAGACCAACCACAATCACTTGTAAAGTTCTTGCTAGCTTTGCATTGCGGCAGAAATAAGATAACAAGAAGTATTTCTGCTAAAATATTCTTAAAGAAATGTTAAATTTTGTGTCGCTTTCTTTCTGGTACCCATAATAGGAGAACTGTTAAACGTGTGTCTTGGTCGATAAGGTGTTTCATTTTGGCTAGTTGGTAAACTTTCTGTGCTATCAAGTTTTATGTACGTGAGAATTCAAAGTTAAATATTCATCAGTGATGAAGCCTAACGTTTTATGTTCATATATGGTTTCAATTTCCGCAATCCCAGCACAAAGCTGTAGCGTGGTTTTTGTCGCATTCTACAGTTTCTGTCTTGTAATGATCAGAAAAGAGACCGAGAAAGACACACAGAGAGAAAAAGCAATAAAGAGAGATAGAGAGAGCACTAGAGGGAGACAGAAAGAGTTACAGACAGAAGCAGACAGAGAAAGCTATAGAGAGAAAGACTGCGAAAGACCGAAAAAGAGATAGAAACAAAGAGGGAGAAAGACGGAGAGAGAGGGAGAGAGAGAAAGAGAGACACAGTGCGTGAGTGATTGACTGATCTTTTTTTTCAAAAGTGTTAAGAATTGGGCACGCAGGCCCGTCTGCCATTCTGCCCTTTATCATACAACTTTCACTCTGTTCCAGACATTCTACAAATATGTTCCTCATATAACATACATAATTAACAAGAAAGTAACTACATACATAAAAAATGACCAACTACATACACATATAAATGATTAACTACATATACATATAAGAGAAACAGTGAAATAGCGGTAAAGACAGACATAGAGGGCCACAGAATAAAAAAGAGACACACAAAAAAACAGAAGCAAAGCGACAGAAATAAGATAACAAGAAGTATTTCTGCTAAAATATTCTTAAAGAAATGTTAAATTTTGTGTCGCCTTCTTTCTGGTACCCATAATAGGAGAACTGTTAAACGTGTGTCTTGGTCGATAAGATGTTTCATTTTGGCTAGTTGGTAAACTTTCTGTGCTATCAAGTTTTATGTACGTGAGAATTCAAAGTTAAATATTCATCAGTGATGAAGCCTAACGTTTTATGTTCATATACGGTTTCAATTTCCGCAATCCCAGCACAAAGCTGTAGCATGGTTTTTGTCGCATTCTACAGTTTCTGTCTTGTAATGATCAGAAGAGAGACCGAGAGAGACACACAGAGAGAAAAAGCAATAAAGAGAGATAGAGAGAGCACTAGAGGGAGACAGAAAGAGTTACAGACAGAAGCAGACAGAGAAAGCTATAGAGAGAAAGACTGCGAAAGACCGAAAAAGAGATAGAAACAAAGAGAGAGAGAGAGACGGAGAGAGGGGGAGAGAGAGAAAGAGAGACACAGTGCGTGAGTGATTGACTGATTGACTGATCTTTATTTCAAAAGTGTTAAGAATTGGGCACGCAGGCCCGTCTGACATTCTGACCTTTATCATACAACTTTTACTCTGTTCCAGACATTCTACAAATATGCTGCTCATATAACATACATAATTAACAAGAAAGTAACTACATACATAAAAAATGACCAACTACATACACATATAAATGACTAACTACATATACATATAAGAGAAACAGTGAAATAGCGGTAAAGACAGACATAGAGGGCCACAGAATAAAAAAGAGACACACAAAAAAAACAAAAGCAAAGCGACAGATAAAGAGAGAGAGAGAGAGAGAGAGGCCATTCTCAGTTCTGTATTTTCTATTAACATAATTATTCTGTTGTAGTTTCCTGATAGTGAACCATGGCCATCCTTGCTGGTAAAATCCTAGGATTTCTAGCTCTGATCTACTTGCAAAATGTCTACGGACAGTTGATGAAGATGACTATACAGGACAACGTTGGTGAGTAGTGGTCCAGACTAAGGTATAAACAGAATGAATAATAAACAAAACAAGTTTATATGAAAAGGAAAACAAAAGACTTACTGGAGTGCTTTAACTTTTGTCAGTATGTGAGTATTTTAGATTCTGTTACAAAGGTCTATCCTCAGGTCATATGTAACAGAGAGCTGTCCGCTCAAAGCAGCAAGAAGACGACATGTACATGATTTACAGCAAACAGGTCCAAGAAATGTATCGCTCGACCATACATGAGACTGACACCAAAATGAAAGATGAATACTGATCAATCAAGAAAAATCTGTCGAAAAACTCTGGAGATGGAACTTTGGCATCAAACGAACACTGGCTGCAGACAATGAGAAATGGAGGGAATTTCTGCTACTCTGCACCTAGTGTTACGTCGTGACTGCTTTGTCGATTAGCGTCCAGAAATGGGTGGATGGAAGGGCTGACAAATGCTGCAATTTTTTTTTTACTTTCAGACTTTTTCAAGTTAAGTATCATCATACATTATCTGCATATGTGTATCTATGTTATGTCATGTGAAAATAAGGATTTTTATTCGCATCAAATATTGTGCTAATCTGAAATACTACCAAATATCTCTTTATAAAGGTATCCTAGAAAGAATGCATCCAGCTATTTCTCGAGTGTCCAAGTCTGTGGCAGCTGCTGTTAATGAAGGGTCAGTGACTTTTTCATTACCAAAGTGCATTCCATTCTAATGAGCGGTCAGTGATTTAAAATTGTTAAGCTATATAGTATATTTTAGCCTAAGGAACTTCCGCAAATGATTTATAACTGTTAAAATAAAGCCCATAAGTTTAATTTCAAAGTAATATATCATGTCAAGAACGTGTCATTATTTCACATTTAAAGTGTCAATATTGGGCATAGTGGCTGAAATAATTCTAATAAAGTTTGTTAATAAATTTCACTAAACTGACTTACCAGTACCACAACTAAATGGCAACCTAGATGAAATTACATTGAATGAAACTGAAACAGCAGTGAATCTAATGGCTAAGCAACAAAGCTGCAGGTGAAGATGAAATAACAGCCGAAATGTTAAAAGCTATTAATAGTGACTACATGAGCCAACTACAGAGAATGTTTAATTAAGTTTGGAAAGAAGAAAAGGTCCTTTCCCATTGGAAAAAAGGAATCATTGTTAAAATACCGCCCCCCCCCCCCTCAAAAAAAAAACAACAACAACAAAAAGGCAACCACAGCGATTGCAATAACTGGAGAGGAGTAACCTTAGTATCAGCTGTGTCAAAAGTATTTTTCAAAGACATTCTGAATGGACTTATGAGAAAAGAACAAGCAGGATTCCCCTGGGAACAACTGTGTTAAGAGCACGCTTATTTTAACATAGTGTTTGTGAGACAGGGAACATAGATCTGTTTGTTTAAAAGCTCTGACCTACTTTTGTAGCCCAGAAACTTGTAGATATCAACACTAATTGTAATTGTTATTTTTGTAAAATGTAATGTCAGGGCCAGTAGACTATAGGTGGCGGGGAATGGATATCAGATTCCTCATCTCAAAGTCAGAGTGTCTTTGTGGAACTGTCTCAGAACGATCTGACATGGAGAAAGGACTTACATACAGACATCAGAGGCTGGAAAACAAAGTTTTGGCCAGATCAACCACACTGTCTTCATGGCAGTCCGAGCAAGACCACAGTCTGCCCTAGCAAGGAAAGGTGCTGAAGTCGGAGTTACCCAGCCAAAAGGCGCATCGCAAAAATCAGGGTAACACGCATTATCGCTAATGAAATGTCTCTATCTGCAGTTTTCAAACATGGTGCTCGCCCTGTGAAGACTAACCAGGCAGGTGCAGTGTCGGGCCCCCTGCCTCGAAAGGGTCCACCCAATGCTACTGGAGGTCCTCTCATTTCGTCTTGTGGAGTCAGGAGACATGAGAGTAGAGCTACTGGCCAAAAAATACAACAGAAGAAAACAGCCAAAAAGCAAGAACTTAAAATAATGCAGTGGAATGCTGAGGGTGTCAGCAGTGTTAGAGATGGCTATAGCAAAAAGGTTGAACTAGAGAACATACTTTTTGCAGAGCAGGTAAGTATATGCTGCATACAGGAGACACACCTAACCAAAGATGCTGCCTTTAAAATCAGAGGCTACCAGTGTTTTAGATCAGACCGACAGGACAGAAGAAAAGGAGGAGTACTCACACTTGTTAAGAATAACATCAGCGCATGTCAGGTGGGAGTGTACATGGAAGGAGCCGAATACCAGATGATCCATCTAAAAAGTAGTAATACAGATTTCCACCTCCTTAACTATTACTGTCCTAATGACCGCCCACTTGCTTTAGAAACAATCCCACACAAAGAGAAACTGATGGTCTGTGGCGATTTTAACAGTCATTCCCAGAGCTGGGGCTATGACCACATAGACAAGAGAGGAGAGGAAGTTGAGAGCTGACAGGATGATAATGGACTTCTCCTGATCAACCAGCCAATGGATCCCCCAACATTTT
The DNA here is from genome assembly GCA_009760885.1 of Achatina immaculata. Classification (NCBI taxonomy): domain Eukaryota; kingdom Metazoa; phylum Mollusca; class Gastropoda; order Stylommatophora; family Achatinidae; genus Lissachatina; species Lissachatina immaculata. The sequence goes on from CM019694.1 coordinate 10,604,769, forward strand.
ACTCAAGGGCTTGGCATACAACCTCAACACCAGATCTGGCATTCCACTCTCCAGATCTGAAGTGGAACATTACACGTGAAATTGGAAAACAACTTGGAGGTAGCGACCATCGACCAGTCTTCCTGACAATAGAAAATGAACTCTTTAACACCAGTACCCCTCTCCCCAGATGGAACTATAAAAAAGCAAAGTGGACAATGTACAGACATCGTACAGGTATCCTGGTGGGACAGCTGTCCATAGAAGGTAAGGATATTAACAGCATATTGAAGGAATTCAATGCTTGTATCCTTCAGGCCGCTCATGAAACCATTCTCAGAGAAGCTCGCAGGGACTATAAACCATACTGGTCTAGTGAGCTGGGAAAACTCCATGATGATGTGGAAGCAGCTCGAAAGCAAGCAGAAAATAGACCATGCCAAGAACACCACAATAATTACCAACATTCTAAGGCCAAATTTCAGACAGCCAAGCTGCAAGCCAGACGGGAAAGTTGGAGAGAGAGAAAACAGAGTCCCTAAACTTTGAAAAGGATGGAAGGAAACTGTGGAAACTAATCAAACAGTTAAATGATGAGGGTACTGGAAGAAGTACAAAGATTACACTAATAGAGAATGGGAAAACTCTTACAGGTAAGCAGGTAGCAGATCACTTTGCTCGTATGTTTGCACATGACTGCAACATTGATATCCATCCAGAGAAAGAGCGTACAGTGCGCATTGAGCCACAGAAAGAAGAGGAACAAGTCAGAAAAGTGGAGGTCATGGATGCACCAATCACACGCAGTGAGTTAGACCTAGCAGTTAGTAAACTGAAACCAAGGAAATCACCAGGACCAGATGGAGTGTCCAATGAAATGATCAAGAACCTGGGAATGGCAGCAATGGGAAAGCTGTTGGATATTTTCAATATGTGCTGGAGCACAAGTAAGTTACCTCAAATCTGGAAGGAAGCAAGCATGGTACCACTGCTAAAGCCAGGGAAAAACAGTGATACTGCTTCCAGCTACAGGCCAATCAGTCTCATTAGCTGCCTATGCAAAACGATGGAACGCATCATTGACCTGAGGCTAAAATGGTACATAGAAAGTGAAAACCTTCTCGTTCCACAACAAGCAGGATTTAGGCAGTACTACAGTACGGAATATCAAGTGACCTATCTCTCTCAAGAGATTGAGGATGCATTCCAAGAGAAAAACCTTGTACTAGCAGCATGGATAGACCTGAAGAAAGCCTTTGGTAAAGTATGGAAAAAAGGTCTGCTGTGGAAACTAAGAAACTGCAATGTGAATGGAAGACTATACAACTGGATAAAGTCCTATTTACACAATAGAAGAGGTAGAGTAGTAATGGATGGACACAAAAGCCAGAAAGTACTGCTGCGACATGGTGTACCACAAAGAGGAGTCCTTTCACCTACACTATTCCTTGTATTCATTAATGACCTGGTCAAGGAACTTCCCTATGGAATCAAAGCGGCACTGTATGCAGATGATCTGGTCATGTGGTGTACAGATGAATTTGTGACAGTTGCTACACAGAGACTCCAAAGAGCAGCAGACATCTTGACATCATGGACAAACAAATGGTGTGTAAGTATAAACACAGAGAAATCAAGTACCACTCTGTTCACTCTCTCATCTAAACAGAAAGCAGGTAAGATCTTTGTAAATGAAATATCCTTAAGGATGGACAACCAACCCACTTACTTAGGAGTGACTCTTGACTCAAAACTGACCTGGAAGCAACACATAAACAGTTCAGAAGCAAAGCCAGAAGAAAACTAGCCATATTAAGAAAACTGAGTGGAACCACATAGGGAGCTAGTGAAAGAATCCTCAAGACTGTATATCAGCAAAGTATTCTACCACATTTAGAATATGGCTCATCATCTTGGTGCACAGCATCAAACACTACGCTGCATAATCTAGACAAGGTTCAAAATCAGTCACTACGGATTATCACAGGTGCCATGAGGTCCACACCAATAGTAGAAATGCAGAAAATAGTTAGTGTTCAAGCGCTAAAGGAACGTAGAGACACAAAGATCATGACCATGGGAGAGAAATTCTTTAGCTCTGTAAGCCATCCCCTGAAGGAGAGATTCAATAACTTGGCACTAAGACGGCTTAAAAGAAGCAGCTTCATTCACCAGGCCAAGTGTATGTGTAAGCTGATACCTGACCTTCCAACTGTAGTCACTCCATTATCATCTGTACCAGAGCATACACCATGGAAAAAAGCAAATTATACACAAATAACTATTCAGACTGAAGTGAAAGGTGTGCAGAATGGTGAGACGCAGAGCAGTCTTGTAAGATCAACAGCCACACTTAGTGTTCTAGATGATAAATATCCATATGACACCTGGATACTGTGTATACAGATGGATCTGCACATAATGCCATAAAGAATGGAGGGACAGGAGCATATATTGAATATCCAAACAACACCATTGACAAGATTTCCATACCCACTGGAAAATACTGCAACAACTTTGATGCAGAAGTTATGGCAATTATTGCTGCAGTTGAAAAACTATCAGACTCCAGAATTGATACATGTCCTGTAGTAATTCTCACAGATGCAAGATCAGTACTGGAAGCTCTTAAGTGCAACAAACTACCAGACCTTAAGGATGCCTTGTCAAAAATTGGCTTACAACATGGAGTCACTTTGCAATGGATTCCCTCCCACTGTGGGATACCAGGCAATGAGAAAGCTGACCATCTGGCCAAAGAGGGCACTGAAATGGAGCATCCAGACATACTAATCACCTGTAATCAGAAGAAAAGCATGATAAAATCCTACAAGAAGCCACAAACACCACCACATGATGACTATCACATGCTAAACAGAAAGGAACAAGTCACCATCTTCCGTCTCCGAACAGAACACAGCCGACTCCGAAGTCATATGTATACAAAGTTTAATGTTGGTACAACTAATCTATGTACATGTGCCCAGGTGCCCCAAACTGTGGAACATATCCTCCAGAACTGCACCAACTATGAGACACTGAGAAATAATTACTGACCCAGTGAAACCACTAAAGAAGATAAGCTCTACGGTTCCATACATGACTTACAAAAAACAGTGAAATTTATCCAAGAGACAGGACTGCAGATATAGACAGACAGTGCGAAGGAAGAAAAAGAAGAAGAAGAAGAAGAAGCAGGATTTCGAAAAGGGAATAGCTGTATCGACGAGATCTTTACTCTAACAATAATACTTGAAGAACATATTGAAAAGCGAAAACCATTAATCCTGAACTTCAGTCAGTCGGTCATTTGTAGTTCCTTGGGGAACTTTGCCTCCCTAACAGCTCTCTCGGTTGTAAGCAAGATCCCCTGCCGCTGATGCATCCATTTGCAGATTATCAAAGATGTCTTGCTGCCATCTTCGCCTTGGTCATCCTTTTTCTCATTATGTACCCTTTCAAGACGGTCTTCTCTAGATTATCATGACGTTTAGTGTGTCCAAAATATTAGTTTTCTCTGTTTAATATTCTTTACTAGCCAACATTTTTCAATATTAAGTTCTTGTAGTATGGATATATTTTTCAATATTAAGTTCTTGTAGTATGGATATATTTTTTTTTTCATTTTTTTTTGTGCCCATGATATTTGAAGAACTCATCTCTAGCATTTACATTCAAAGGCATTTATGTGTTTCTCATCTGCCCTGCCAAGTGCCCAGGTCTCACAGGCATATGCTGTGATACGAAAGATGCATGTCTTTAAAAATCTTATTTTTGTAGTTCTGTCTGTTCTTCTCTACCGCTTCATTTGTTGTTTTATTTTTGTTTGTTTGTTTGTGTGTGTGTGTGTGTGTGTGAGAGAGAGAGAGAGAGAGAGAGAAGAGCGATAGATGTCCTTTTAATTTATCTCATTGCATCTCCAGTATTTACTAATACTGTTACAAGATATTCAAAACTCTCCACCTCTTCCAGTTTTTCCTCACTGATATATATTTCAACTGCCTTATTTGTTTGGTCAGTTGTTTTCCTTGCACTAAGATAAAGGTTTTCCTCTTCACTATTGTTACGGACTGACATAATTAATTTTTCCACTCCTTTTTTTTGTGATGTGCAAAGAAATTATCTTCTTTTTATGTCTCTTTTTTAACAATACGAGGGAAAAAAGAAAACATCCTAACGCATCGAAACCCAACTTTCTACTGATCAAAAGTTAATCACCTGTCTAACATTTCCACGGACTGTTCCTTCTAGAAAACACGAGCTGCACGCATCGTCCACGTAGAATTTTCTCGACTGTCTAGTCATTAGTATTCAGGGACAGTTAAAAAAACATCTGACATTCATCCTGGGTTCAGAGTTAGGTTTCCCCTGCGTTAGGGCGTACCATTTGAACAGTATATTTATAGGCATTCAGACTTCACTACTCCATGGTATTTCAGACTTGTGGGCCGTTCTCACATACTTCCTTTCACTGATGCTCAACTTTCAACCCGGGATTCTTTCAACAACAGCGCTAAAGCAATCAACTAAGTACATCCAATGCCGATCATAAACATTTAATTAACGACACATGATGATGTTGGTCGACGAATTCATGTTGGTGAAATATATCATGTCATACCTCAAACTGATCAGCAAAACAGGAACAAGAAATTCAGACGGCAAGAAACTCAATATAGGATAGCCGCCACAGGATACTAAATGAAATTGACACTATTCCAACACAAGAAAACTCGATACAAACATTCCAACCGACGCTGAGAATAACTAGTTCTACAGTTACATTACTAGCTGAAACAATACGTCCTAACACAATAGAACCTATCTCAAAAATTATAAAAATATGTAGATCACCTATCTACCATTCCCACGAACTTGACCTTCTATAAAAACACGCGCTGCACGCGTGGTCCATGTAGAATTTTCTCGACTGTCTAATCATTAGTATACAGGGGGAGTTAAAAAAGTAATTTCATTTCACTCAGAACATTTACATGAGTCACATCCCTTTAACCATGAGCAATATTCCTTACAGAAGGGCAGAATTTTTGACGGGCATATGTACCCAATTCTTCACACTTTGTAAGTCTACTTTGTTCCATATCTCTCTATCTATACCTATCTCTTCCTATGCATCAATCTCTCTTTCTCTCTGTCCTTATCTCTTTCTCCCACATTGTCACACACCAACATAAGGTATCACTAACTCACATTGTCACACCTACCGTATCTTCACCCTTGATGTAGTATCCTTATACACATCCATCCCACATGACCAGGGACTTCAGGCCGTCAAGTTCTTTCTGAACAAAAGACGCAATCCCTCTATTCCTACTTCTACTATTATGCGCCTTACACAACTTGTCCTCCCATCAATTCTTTTGAATTCAATGGCCTTTACTTTGACCAGATTAGTGGTGTAGCCATGGGTACCAAGATGGGCCCCAGCTACGCGTGTCTGTTCATGGGCCACTTCGAACACAAGATTCTGAGAGCCTTTAGAGGCCCTTTTCCCGCCTTCTATAGACGCTACATAGACGATGGCATTGGGATCACATCAAGCCAGAGGAAGACCTTGACAACTTTATCAGTTTTGTTAAAGAATACATCCTGTCATTTCTTTCACCTTCCATATCTCTGCTACTTCCGCTAACTTTCTTGACATTGCCGTCACTATCGGCCCCTCCGGGCTTACTACTTCTATCTACTATAAACCTACAGACTCTCACAGCTACCTCCTGTACTCTTCCTCCCATCCCAGATCGTGTAAGGACTCTATTCCTTTTTCCCAGCTTCTTAGGTTGCGACGTTTGTGTAAGGAGGATTTGGATTTCCAGGACCAAGGCCACAAATTACTAGATTTCTTCCGTCAACGCGGCTATCCAGACCACGTTCTCTCGTCGTCTTGGATCCGCATTAGCCACATATCGCGGCAACAAGCCCTCACCCCTAAACCGCACTGTTGCTCGGACAGGGTGAAACTAGTACTCACGTACCACCCCCATAGTTTGGCAGTTAAAAACATACTGTTTCGCCATCTCCATCTCCTCCAGACCGAGCCTGAGACACGTGAACTTTTTGGGGAACCCCCATTGGTGGCTTACAGACGTGACAAAAACCTCAGGGACCTTTTAATTCGTAGTCATCTTAAGACAGATGACACTTTTTATGGTACCAGACGTTGTGGACGCCGTAGATGCAACACTTGTCCGTTTGTTGTCGAGGCCAGCCAGATCTCTTTCCCTAAATCCACGTTGTCGGTACAGGAGGGCTTCACCTGCACTTCACGAAATGTCATTTATGTTATCATGTGCAAACGTTGCGGTTTGAAGTACATAGGGGAAACTGGCTTACGGTTAGGAGATCGATTTCGCCAGCATCTCAATGATATTTCTAAGAGGGCCTGGACACCTGTGGCCAAACATTTTTGCCTTGGTAACCACAGGGGCAAACAGGACATTTCGGTTAGTGCGATCCGCTCTTGTTCCGCAGATGTACGATCTCGGAGGGTCTTAGAACAGCGCCTTATTTTCCAGACTGGCTGTCTCCACCCAGCTGGAATTAACAATGTCTTCAGCTTTCTGTAACTTCTTTCTTTTTCCACTGGCCCTTTTTATACTCTAATTTCTTTCTCTATGTTACCCCTCCCTACCACCATCCTATTTCCTTCTCTGCCAACATATTGGTCTTGTCCCATTCACCAGTTTTACATTTCCTCCCTGTAGGTGTTTAAGTTCTTCATTCATTATCTCTCGCGTCCTCTTTTCTCTCCCCTTCCCCCCCCCCCCCCCCCCACACCCCGACACCTCTAGCGGCTATCATGTTTCTATTGCCTTCCTCTCTCTCCGCTTCTTCGCTATGATTGGCTATATCGGGAATCTTTTGTCTGTAGGCAACGTTTTTTTTTCTTTTTTCTTCCTCCTCCTTCTTCCACACACAATTAAGCTTTGCTGAGAGCAAGACGCTTCAGATAAGTTATATATGTTTGTATTTTGTTTTTGCATGTATCCTCGAATAAGGCTCACGCCGAAATATCGGATGTTGTATGTTTTTCATTTATACATTCTCATACTTTATATTTGTTTTTTTCTCACCTTGCTCACTTCCTCCCTCACTTTGTAAAACTGCACCATACACCTCTATCTACCTTATTTATATCACTAACTCACTCTCCAAAGATATTCTCTCTTATCTCTCTCCGAAGGTATCACCTATCTGCCCGTGTCTATCTCTCTCTCTCTCTCTCTCTCTATCTCTTATATATAATTGATACTAAATTGATGACAACTTACAAAACAAACAAGGCAGCTGATATATGTATCAATAAGAAAAAACTGGAAGAAGTGGAGAGTTTTTAATATCTTGGATCACTGCTAACTAATAATGGAGATATAATGAGGGAAAATAAAAGAAGGACGTCTATCGCTCTTCAGAAAGTAAAACAACTAAAGAATCTGTGGAGAGGAACAGACAGAACTACAAAAATAAGATTTTTAAAGGCATGCATCTTTCCCATCACAACATATGCCTGTGAGACCTGGACACTTAACAAAACAGCTGAGAAACACATAAATGCCTTTGAACAGAAGAGTTCTTCAAATATCATAGACAAAAAAAGAACAAATAAATCCATACTACAAGAACTTAATATTGAAGAAGGCTGGCTAGTAAAGAGGATTAAAGAGAGAAAACTTAAATATTTTGGACACATTAAACGTCATGATAATCTAGAGAAGACCGTCTTAGAAGGGTACATAATGGGAAAAAGAAAAAGAGGAAAAGATGGCTGCAAGACATCATTGATGGTCTGGAAATGGATGCATCAACAGCAGGCCATCTTGCACACAACCAAGAGGCATACAGGAGTGCTGTTAGGGAGGCAAAAATAAAAATAAGGGACATGCAAAATAACTGAATGAGTGAATGAATATATATATATATATATATATATATATATATATATATATATATATATATATATATATCTTCTACACTACAGTAAATAATATACTTTATGATATCTGTCTACAGAAGCGAAATGGAACTCCTGCTCACCAACATCATCACAAAAGACTTGACTCTAGCTCTTGATAAACTCCCACTTTTGTCTAACACAATAAGAGGTATGTAATGTCCTCCCTGATACTTTCATTGTTACGTTTCTTTGGTTACAAGGACATTCTGGTATTGGCCAGATAAGTACAGCACCATCATCATTTGCCGAATAATGCAGTCAATTATAGCTTTCATAGTTTCAGTCATACCAAGAACGTATTATCATTTCATATTTCAGGTGTCAATACTTTGCAGATTTGATTATGTGACACTTCAGGCACTGATAACGCTGATAGTGTATCCATAGTTTACACAAGGATTCTCAAACTGTAATCTTCGTAGCAAGTCTAGAAGATGCAGGATGTTCGACGCGTAAACACTTAACGCTAAATGGCTGGAAACTTGGGGAAGTAGCGAGGGCGGATAGACTGAACACAAAATTGGTTTCACGGGCCTGCTAACAGAAAAAGTTTGGAAATCAATGCCTTACACAATCATTTTCCAACTAAATATAAAACAAAACAGCTTTTAATCTTTTAACATCATGTTTCATTTCTTTTTAGAAGACAACGGAAAAGCCGGAAGTTGTTAATCCTTTTGGAAGATAAAAAGCACCGCTTAGCTGAGATTTTCTCACGTCTGATCCGCATGATCGAACCGGGTTTCATGCTTGGTGGGTCCGTGATGTGCTGACCCAAGATGGATGGGAAGAAAGCATCGAAATTAACGTTGTTTGATCCATGCCGGCAGATTTTTGTGACGCAGTTTACCCCTATAGCAGTTAACTCGCCTATGCTACATGCAAGTCAGTAGTGTTCAAATTTGGCTAAGAAAACTGAAAACTATTAAAAACTAGACAAGCGTGTGTGTGTGTTTAGACGTGAACTAGCTGAACTATGCCAGTGATCCTAGCGTGAAACATACATGCTTTTTAATCAATCTTTTTGTGAAAGCTGTTTCCAAACAGAAAATGTTTTTTTTCCAGTAGACTTTTTTCTTGCCACAGTGGAGACTTCTGTGAGACATACTGAAGAGCAAGTGAGCGAGAGAGAGAGAGAGAGAGAGTATGTATAGACTACTACGATGCCTGTCTTGGGCGGATGAAACTGCTCAACACCGCGTGTTAAATAATTAATATTTTATTTTCAAAAACAAATATACGTAATATGGGATTGTCCTGTAGAGGATATGATTCACAGGCCGTGCTCTTTCAATAACATACCCCTTTCTCCCTGATTTCTTCACGCAGCTTAAATTTATTTATTTTTACTTCTATGTTACAATGTTCAGAGTTTATGTTCTGTAACAGAGGCATCCCACTGTTTCTTTATTTCCTGAACCTGGCCTAACATTCAGGTTTGTCAGGCCAGTTCCCAGCATCAAGGAAGCGTGCCGATCTATACCAAGATTTGCCGGCTGTAGTCATCAAAGCAGCGTCTATGCTAGGGTCCCTTGAAGGAAGGACGAAATCTAGATCAAACATTCTTTATTGGCCCTATTTACATGTTTAATGTTCTTCAGCAAGCCCAGCCCCACACAACCCTACACTAAGCAAACACCAGATCCATGTGCTCGTTTGAACGACATGACAGTTGGTTTAAAAACTGCAGCAAATTATTTACACGCGTAAATGTGTATGTACTTGTTTATTTCAGATAATTTTTTTGTGCTGCAAGTGCAATACCTGCACAGTGTCCGTCACTGCCTGCGGTAGATCTTGTTGTGTTGTAGGAAGTCAAAATTGTAGTTGCATCTCCTGCAGCTCAAGTCAAATTTTGGTTGGTAAACTGGAGTCAGAAATTTACTGTTTTTAACTAAAAAAAAAAAGAGACAAAGAAATGTATTCCTGTAAGGAGAAAGCATACTCAAATATGAAAATAGCTATGGAAGTATTCCCAACGGTAACCCTGAGTGTTGATGTAGTTCCACTTGCTGTGTTTGATGGTGTTTGATCTTCCTGTATTTTACGAACGAGGGGGGGGGGACAGTCACTCTGTGGCGAAGAACGTGTGATGAAGGCAGTATATGAGATAGGGAGAGAGATCTGAAGGAGTTCTGTTGGATTTGATAGAGAGCCAGGTCATGAGCCGTGGTCAGCTACTGTCCATCTTCTTATACTAACTATAGAAGAAATGTTCTAGTGTTTGCCTGAAATGTGTCTATAATAAGAAAAAAAGGGAGGGGGGATAAACAGAACCCCCCCCCCCCCTCCACCCCACAACTCCTACATCGCCCAAAGTCCAGGGGTTCAGGAAGACAGCCTCGTTTCGAGTGCCAAGGAATATAAATAACTTTGCTGCACTAGCACTTATTTTTCCAACAGAAGTGACGCAGCAGTCGAGTTTGGTCTGTGTAATACAAAGTCATGTAATAATACCAGAGATCACAAACAAAGGGGAATTAGGCCACATATCACAAGACAGACAGTGTAGGTCGGAGAGAAGGTGGGGCACCTACTAAGTTTAGACCAGGGCTGAACTAGTTTTTCGTTTATTTGCATTGATCTATTTATGTCGTAAATACATGTACTCACTTTGTCTAATACATGTGGCAAAACAGAAAGAAACGCATCTTATCTAGGGCATTACTACTTCAGTCTTACTATATGATTTCGACACAGAGCATTTCTGAAGTCAGTTCATCGACGGCCTCTTCGATTCAGCTCTGGAAGGAATCTGCCAAAGAACAACTTCGAGATGACGTCATGCGTTTGGTTGGCGAGAGTACGGCTAACAGCAAGTGTTGTCTGTGTGCAGTTTGTCAGAGGTGAGCAGTTAAACACTTTCTTAAGGCAACAGTGATCATGAGTGGCGTAGCAGTTAGTGTGCTCGCCTAATACAACAAGGTCTTTGGTTCAAGCCCCACCGAAGGCGGCCCAGTCGCCAGCTGTAGAAATGGCTACCTATCGTTTTTTATGGAGTTGAGGAAGAAAAAAAGCCGGTCAAGCTAAAAGCTGACCACATCGCCCTGTCCTGTGTGAGCAAGTGAAGGAAAACATAAGCACAAGCAACATGTCCTAAGTGTGGCAGACTTCTATGGCTTTGTCAAATGGTGGCTTCTGTGACTTACTATGAATGTCCCAAATGGTGGCTTCTATGACTTACTATGAAGGTGTCAAATGGTGGCATATGTGACTTACTATGAAGGTGTCAAATTGTGACTTCTATGACTTCCTATGAAGGTGTCAAATAGTGGCTTATTTGACTTACTATGAAGATGTCAGATGGTGGCTTCTATGACTTACTATGAAGGTGTCAAATGATGGCTTCTGTGACTTACTATAAAGGTGTCAAATGGTGGCTTCTGTGACTTACTATGAATGTGTCAAATGGTGAGATGATTTGATGAAGAAATACAGTGTCACATTCATAATGGAGGTGACAGTTTCCTGTGCAGTACACTTGTGACAGGACCATGTTTTGACGTCTGTCACCTGAAATACACCTTGTATAACAAACGCATCTTGTTAGAGTTAAACAAAAAAAATTTAACAGTGAAACAGAATAATGATGGCATTCCTTGATGTTGGATGAAGTATCAGCTTATAATCTCAAACTGCTTGTGAAAATAAGTAGATCACATTTAACACTGGCAGCATCGACACTAGCCAGTGGATTGCACCGTAACATAAAAATACAAAATCTCTCTGAGACATAGGACATCTCTCACTTGCCAACATTTGCACTATGACTAGAATGAAAGCAGGATTGCTCTCTTACGACGTTGGACACAGACTGTCTAATCTCTTTCAGCCAAAAATCAGCCCTCTCTCTCTCTCTCTCTCTTTCTCTCTCTCTCTCTCTCTCTCTCTCTCTCTCTCTCTCTCTCTCTCTCTCTCTCTCTCTCCAGTTTTGCTGATATTTCCAGTGCTGTTGTGAAACACTCACAACACGGGAACTTTTATCAGCTCAATATTAACTCAAGTGAATATCGGCCCCAAATGTTTAGTTTAAAAACTCGTACATAAACAACGTGGAAGTTAACGTTTACATCAGTACTGCAAGGGAACAAACCCTGAAATATCCTTATTCTGTTTCATTAGGTGTCTATAAGGCATGACAATTTTATGTATCTTTTTTTAAAACCAAACTAGTCGTGTTGGTTAGTGTCATTTAGAGAATGAATTTATGTACATGATTTGATGTAGACACTGTAGAAACCATTCTTTTAAGAGAAACATAAAGGAGATGAAAATATGTTTAACGAATGTGACATGTAAAGTGAACCGAGAAAGCGGTGAAGTACTTTTGTCTAATAGTCAAGTTTTTTTTTTCATTCCAAAAAAGGAAAAGGACAAGTTGTTTCATTCCAGCCTGTTGTGCCGAAGGGGGCAAACTCTGCAAGTGTATTTCATGTTCCTCTGGGAAAGTTGATTTGGTGAGTATATGCATCTGCTGGTCTGGTGAGTTTATAATCTTTTGGTACGGTTAGTATATACATTTGTTGGTGTGGTAAGTATATGCATCTGCTGGTCTTGTGAGTATATAATCTTTTGGTACGATGAGTATATACATCTGTTGGTCTGGTGAGTATATACATTGTTTGTCTGATGAGTGTATACATCTGTTGGTCTGGTGAATATACATCTGATGGCTTGGTGAGTATATACATCTGTTGGTCTGATGAGTATATACATATGTTGGTCTGATGAGTATATACATCTGATAGCCTGGTGAGTATATACATCTGTTGGTCTGATGCAGATACTGATCGCTCGAGTGTATATATTATGTACAGAGAGAGAGAGAGGGATAGAGTATAGATCTGCTGGTCTGTTGAGTATATAGATCTATTCTTCTAGTAAGTATATAGATCTTTGGTCTGCGTGATGAATATTATTCTACGGTATGGAGTCATAACAAAATATAGAGACGTCCTCTTCTTTTCTTGTGTAAATTTTCTTTTGCATATGTGTGATATGTGTGAAATTTGGTTCTTTGAGGGAAAAAACATATTTTTGTCTTTATACTTTGATACACCTTTCCTTCTTTCTTTCTATATTCATCAGATGTTACTGCGCTTTGTAAAACTTCAGCACGAACTTTCATCCATTTTATTATATTCTCCTTTAAGGAAAAAAAATATATAAATGTAGTGAAATTCACAAATGTGAAAGCAACTTTAACTGAAAAAAGAAAGTTTTAGATAATATTTGTCATAGAAACAGCTGGAGCTCCTTAGCTGTGCTTTTTGCCTCTCCTGTTGACTGCAATGTTTTCTGCATTATCCTCCCTTCTGACATCCTGTTCTAATATGTCTGCACAGATCGCTGACAGCATCAGTAACCCCATCAGCCTGACAGCCGAGGTCGAAGCTGCTCTTGACCAGGTCGATGCCCTCGTGGACAGCCTGTTTGCTCATCACAGCTACCCATAGACAGTCTTTGAGGGGCCCAATGTTCACTCAAGACCAGAGAATTAACTTTTCTTTTGTTTCGTTAACTTTTACTGACACAAATGTGTATATTTTCTTCATAGCTATTTATATATATATATATATATATATATATATACTATATCATTTTTATAGCAGACATTTCCTGCCCAACGTGGGAAAGAGCATTCACGTGGCATTTGTCTTCTTCGTTATCTTTATATAGGGAAGTGAAACTAGTAAAAAGAACTGAAGAATGTTGCAATTCGAATATATTATATTGTCGGCATCAAGGACAGAGTAGAAGCAGTGGGAGCTTAAACCACCTTCCATGTCCTGAAGTTAAAATTGTTAAGGGCCCAGCGCTCCGACCCCTCTCCCCCACCACCACCACCAATTCGACCCATCCGGTTCATCTCCTGATACAAATTCGTAACACATTATGTATTTGCAGAGATGTTTTCTTCCTTGATTCCAGGTCACCCTGCCTTACCGGGCCCATGGTCTGTAGCCATTTTGATAATCCACATTTGAGCAGAATGTGGGAACTATTCTTGTTTTTGTTTTTTAAATCAAATGTACTGAAACGGAGATGACTGCCAATGCTTCCGCAAAGAGTAGACATAAAGGTCACAGAAGACCTCAAAGCTTTCATCGGAGGAAAAAAAAATATTTGATGATTCTGTTGGTGCTTAATGCGAAGAAAACTAAATTGATGACAACTGACAAAACAAACAAGGCAGCTGATATATGTATCAATGAGGTAAAATTGGAAGAGATAGAGAGTTTTTAATATCTTTGATCATTACTAACTAATAATGGAGATATAATGAGGGAAATTAAAAGGAGGACATCTATCGCTCTTCAGAAAGTAAAACAAATAAAGAATCTATGGAGAGAAACAGACAGAACTACAAAAATAAGATTTTTAATGGCATGCATCTTTCCCATCGCGATATATGCCCGTGAGACCTGGACACTTAACAAAACAGCTGAGAAACACATAAATGCCTTTGAATGTAAATGCTACAGAAGAGTTCTTCAAATACCGTGGACACAAAAAAAGCACATATATCCATATTACAAGAACTTAATACTGAAGAAGGCTGGCTAGTAAAGGGAATTAAAGAGAGAATACTTAAATATTTTGGACACATTAAACGTCTTGATAATATAGATAAAACCGTTTTGGAAGGGTACATAATGGGAAAAAGAAAGAGAGGACGACCAAGGCGAAGATGGCTGCAAGACATTAACAGCAGGCCATCTTGCCCATAACCGAGAGACCTACAGGAGTGCTGTTAGGGAGGCAAAGTTCCACAAGGGACATGCAAATGAATGAATGATTTGTGCTTATAAATTAACATGATATCATCAAGATACTCTACCTATAACGGCAAATAATGAAGTTTTAGCAAGTGATACAAACATTTTATTCAGATGGTAATAGAAAAATGGCACAGAACTAAAACAAGTTGATAGATTCAGTCCTTAGGAACAATTATAACAGCTGATGAGAAATGTCACAACGAAATAAAAAGCAGGCGTGCTCAGGCGAAGTCAGCATTCCAGAAAATAAGAAACATCTTGAGCAACAGATCCATATCAATGGAAACAAGATTCCTAGTACTTAAATGTTACATCGAGCCTATTTTGTTTTATGGATGTGAAGCATGGTCCATGAATACCGTACCAAAACCTCGTAGTTTCCTATTTATAAAAAATTGTTCCATGAATAAGAGCGTACAGCGAGAAATGGAAGCCATGGAAATGTGGTTCATAAGAAGGATATTGAAGGTACCATTGACCAACGAAGAAGTCTTAAGAGAGGCTGGAGTTAAAAGGCAAATTACAGCAAAGATCAGAAGCAGACAAACGAGATTTGTAGGAGATTTTCTGAGAAGAGGAATATTGGAACACACTGTGGCAACTGGAAAAATTGAGGGAAGAAGAGTCAGAGGAAGACAGAGAGAGAAGTTACTGGATGGGCTGTCAGTGTGGGTAGGAAGAAAGTCACCGGCGAATCTCATAATCAAGTCTGAAGACAGGGAATTGTGGAGATAAATGATCGCCTACGCCACGCGGCACGACACTTGACTGATTGATTGAATATAAAAAGTTTTAATCCTCATATGTCCAGGGACATGAAAAGCCAGGTAGGGCACAGAGTCACTTCAAGTTCAATGAGGGGGGGGGGGCCTAATATTGCCCTGGAATCCAGAAGGCTTCCGCTGTTTTAAGGGAGTGTTTAGATGCATCGAAGGAGGAGAGGGGGGAATGGTAATTCATGAAAACAAATCGGCTAATCAGTAAGTTTGAAATGGGTTATAAAATTCCTCTTCAAATCCATTGTCACCTTCTTCCCCCCCCCCCCCCCCCCCCCCCCACCTCCAAATCTAAACTCTTCTCCAAAAATAAAACAAAGTATAAACAGGGCCGCTGGGCTTCATCAACAGCCTCGACCTCTCATCAGTCATGCTTATGTACATCAACAAACCACCACATAAGATATGTTATATGATAGATATGTTCCTGAACACTTTCTTAGAACACTTTATTTTTATAATGTAGCTTTTTTGTATTATCATGGCATTATGTATCTCATAGTTAAACCGAGATGTGTATATTGCTTTGCTTATTTCCATAAACGTTATGTACGTAAAATTGATCCTTTGTGGTCAAATGTATGCGTGAACAGAGAGTGATGTAGCAGTGTGTTACTGGATGTGTTGTGGCTGCTGAGATCTTATTATATCATCATCGGTGCCGTCCCGACTAGCGTTGGCTATTATGCTTCTCCAGAGTACACGATCCTTCATGCAGGCCATCAGCTCAGTTGGTGATCTCCTCTCACACCATCCCGTCAGACTGTCCAGTATCATTTCTCTTGGTCTTCCTCTTGATCTTCTTCCTTCTATTTTTCCTGTTGTTGTAATATTTTCAATGCCCCCTCTTCTCATTGCATGTCCTATGAAAGTATATTGTCTCTCTCTCATCTTTTTGACAAGAATTTTTGTCTCTCCAGCTCTTCTCATACATTCTTCGTTAGTTATTTTTGCTGTCCAGGGGATTTGCAACTTTCTTCTAATAAACCACATTTCTACTGCTTCAAATGATTTTTGTGCAGACTTGCCTATTGTCCATGATTCACTTCCATATAACAAGATAGGTTCAATATAGCATTTTACGACTCGTTTTCTAACATTCATTGATAAGGATATGTTGGCTAATATGTTTCTCATTCTCTGAAATGTAGTCTTTGCTTTGTCTATTCTGTTCCTAATTTCTGTTCAGCATTTCCCATCTGAAGTTATTACTGATCCAAAGTATTGAAATTTCTGCACCTGCTTTAGAATTTAGAATTTAGAATTTAATTTTATACTGCATGTTGGTGAATTCTGTTTCTTAGATGTAACCATAGTCTCTGTCTTTTTGATGTTCAAAGTAAGGTCTTTCTATACACTTTTTTTGGCGACTTTATCCTAGAGATTTTGCAGGTCTTATTGGTTCTCATCTGTCAGTACAGTGTCGTCAGCATACCGAAGGTTGTTAATAGTGTATCCTTCAAATTTTATGCCTGGTTCTGTGATGATCGTTCTTAGAATATTCTCGCTGTACAGAGAAAAAAGGTCTGCAGATAGTACACATCCTTGTCGCACCCCTTGTTTTATAGGTTGATATTTTCCAGTTCTATTTTCAACTCGAATTGCTGCTTCTTGCTGCCAGTATAGATGTTTTACAATCCTCAGGTCTTTGCCGTCTATACTGATGTCTTCAAGCATTTTAATAATGTCATTATGTTTCACCTTGTCGAATGCCTTGGTGTAATCAATGACGCATAAGTAGAGATCTTTCTGTACATCTAAAGCTCTTTCTGTTAGTGTTCGTAAAGCATAAATGGCATTGTGTGTTCCCTTTCCTTCAACAAATCCAAACTGTTCATCCGCTATTTCCATTTTTATCTTTTTCTTTGTTCTTCTCATAATGATTCTCAGAAGTAGCTTCGTTATGTGACATGAGAGGCTGATAGTCCGGTGGTCGTCACATTCCTTTGCACCTGGTTTCTTTGGTAGTGCTATAAACGTGAATTTAATCAGGTCACTGGGAATATAAACACTGTTGTAAATGTCATTCAGTAACTTGGTTATTATTTGTATTCCTGTCTCCTCTCGTGCCCTCCTATATTATCAAGCCCAGTCGCTTTTCCTTTCTTCATGTGTTTGATAGCGTCTATGATTTCACCTTCAGGTATTGGTGGCCCATCACAGTTTTCAGTATCTGATGTTAATTCTGATCTTTTTCCTCCATATAACTCACCGATATACTCTGTCCACCTGTCCACAATGTCTTCTTTTCCCATTAACATTTTACCTTCTTTTGATTTTAGGCATCCTGTGGTATAATTTGTCTTCCTGCCTGTGAGTTCACTAATTCGTTTGTGCATGATTTTGCTGTCTTATTTATGAGAGTCCTCTATCTGTCTGCACTGTTCATTTAACCACACATCCTTTGCTTCTCTGCATTTGCGTCTTATTTCTTTATTTATTTTGTTATATTTTTGTTGGTTATTTTTACTCCTCCTCCTCTTGTCCATCAGTCCTAAGATGTCGTCTGCCATCCATTTATTTTTAGGGGCTTCTTTTTTTTTTGGTGATATTATATCCTTAACAGTTTGGTGGATAGAATCTCTTAACATTGCCCATTGTTCATCTATGCTATTTATCTTTGCTATTGCATTGTATCTATTTGTTATAATAACTTTGTATTGTTCTCGCAGTTCTTGGTCATTTTTAAGAAGTTCTGTATTCAGTTTGATGTTTCTCATTTTCTGCATGCTTTCTTTAGCTTTAGTCTAATTTTTCCACAAAGTGTATCATGTCATTATTGCAGCCAGCTCCTGGCATGGTTTTTATTGTCAGTAATGTATTGCGGAATCTTTTATTGATTAATATGTACTCTCTCTCTCTCTCTCTCTCTCTCTCTCTGAACCTTAAGTGCCCAGGGCACATGGGGCTTCCGCAAGGGTTTTCCACAAATGCCTGTCTTTCGCCTTTTTTTCTGCTCTTGCCCAGGTGAGCCCTCTATTGCTCAACATCCTTTCTGTTGTTCTTCTCCATGTCTCTTTTGGTCTACCCTTACTTCTGTTCCCCTGTGGTGTCCATCTTAGTGCTATTTTTGGTAGTGAGTTGTCAGTCATTCGGAGCACATGTCCCAACCATCGCCAGCGTCTTTCCTCAGTAATTGTTGTCAGTGGTTTCATCTGCATTTCTGCTAAATAAGATGTTATTTCTTATGGTGTTTGGCCAAAATATTTTTCTAATTCTTCTTAAACAATATGTAGTCTATCTGGTTAAAAGTCTTTTTGTCTGGACTGCACCACGTTGCCAGTCTTCAGGGATGTTGTTTAAACCAGGTGTTTCCTACAACCATGCTATGTATTCTTGCCCATTCAATTAATTTACTACCTCTGTCATTCCTCTCCCCCAGTCCATAGTCACCAACGATGTCTGAAGTTCTTCCTTTATCAACTTTGGCAATAAAATCTCCCATGACTATAGTAACGTCATGTGACTTTGTGTGTTTTAGGGCTGTCTCTATATCATTATAAAATAGCTGTACATCTTCTTCAGAACTTTCAAATGTTGGGAGTGTACACTTGTATAATATTTATGTTTATTGGTCGTCCTTTCAGTTGGCTAGCAGGACTCAGTCCGAGATGTTCAAATATCCTACAATTGTCCTTGCTGTTTGTTCGTCAAATATTATTCCTACTCCTCGTTCATGTTTCTCACTTCCTGAATATGTTATTGAATATTTATCAGAGTTTATCTTCCCTTCACCTCTTCATCTAACTTCAATCATTCCTAATATGTTGATCTTCATCCTTTCCATTTACCTCTTTGCATTTTCTAATTTCCCAGCCTGGAATAAAGTTCTAACATTCCATGTTGCTATTTTGAACTTGTTAGTTTGCCACCAGTAACTTGATGACGATCTGGCCTCGCCTGTGGCTCGTGAGCTGCCCTACCGGACGAGGCTGTTCCAGAGGAACATCAATTAACGTCGTTCATGACAAATCTATTACTCTGAATAAGCATAATTGTTCTTGGGAGCTACAACAGTGGTTTCCCGTTGCCTTCTGCCGGTTTGTGTACGGACTCTCCGCTAGCCTTTGGACTCACTGTCCTACCCGCAAGGCAGCGGGAGCGAGAGGTTTTAAGGCTCCTCTTACATGCCTGGTATTCCCTTCACTGAGCACCTGAGGCACTTTATAGGAGTAGTAGAGCCACCTACTATCCCACCTCGCTCTCTGAGTCTACCGCCAGTTGGTCCGCGCCTGCTTATTTGGGTAAATCCTTATTCAGCACCTGTGGCGAGCTGGGTTGGGGATAGTCTCCTAAGCTTTACTACAATACGTGCTTAAACAAAGGACGATGTGTTCCCCATTTGGTCACGTGATTGAGTTGTTATAAAACTTGGTCACGAGTTGATTTTTGTTGGGACTTTAGGAGAGAACAGCTGTATAAAAGCTAGAGGACAGATGTATGGTCTTTATCTATCCACATGAGAGCTGAGAAGGTGACTAAACCTGGAGTATATATGCGAGATCTTGGAGTTCTGCTTATGCTTGGATCTGTTCTGCAGTGTAGAGATAGCTCCTAAGTTGCAATCAGATTCAACGTGAAGTGTTCGTTTGTATGTTGTTGTGTGTTAAGAGAGAGAGAGAGAGAAGAAAGAAAGAAATAGAAAGACTGGTAAAATTATGAGAAAACAAAAGAGAGAAGAAAAAGAGAGAGACAGAGACGAGAGAGAGAGAGAGAGAGACAACAGAAAGAAAGAAATAGAGAGACAGGTAAAATGATGAGAGAACGACAGAGAGAAGAAAAAGAGAGCTAGAGAAGAAAGAAAGAGAGAAAGAGAAGCAGAGATACAGAGATTGATCAACTCCAGAAAAAGAAATGAGAACAAAATACACCTACAAAATGCTAGTTCTTTACTGATGTTGTCTGACAGCGTCTGAATGAAAGCTGAGAGATGAAGCGAAGAACGTCAGTGCAGACTGAGCGCCCTGCTCTTCTCCATGCTCGTTCCTTCAAGTGTTCATCGCATGACTGCTTCATCAATAGTAACAGTTCATAACGTTTAAAATATATCACTCTCAATTTCGTGGGGAGAGCGTCTCATAAGCGAAGTGGCAAGTACATTCGTCTCTCTTGGCGAGGTCCATGGTTTGAATCTATGACGCTTATCCAGTTATAGAAATGAGTACCTGAACATTCTTAAAAAGAAGAAGGAAAGCGACTAGGCGAGATGCGGACCACACTGACAGGCCAAGGAAAGTATGGGCACAATCAATGTAACGTCTAGGTACCTCTGTGTTTTAAATAAGGCTACCCATTACATTTTTCTCTAACTACGTAGAGATGTAGGCTTAAATGTACAAGTACATGACAACTCGTTTGATGCAAACCAGGGCAATTCTTCTGTAGTCCTTTCTCTATATACTGTCTTCGCCAATATGGAAGTAGGTCAATCTCCGGAATCACTGAAGCTTGACGAGTGACTCGCCTTGGAAACAAAGCAAATTTAAGTTCACCTGATCAGCTGATTAGCGGGGAAGGTGAGGCTGGATCGGACTGGCAGGTATTCGAGAGAGTTGACTGAGGTAGTTCTGTAGAGAATGTGCATGAAAAACTGGATTACAAATTATTCTGTCTTGAAATGTTCTGGAAAAGAGAATCCATATATGTCGGGCGTAGGGAGTTGACTTCTTCATTCTCTCTCTCTCTGTCTGTCTGTCTGTGTCTGTGTGTGTGTGTGTGTGTTTGTGTTTTTTTTAGGGCTGCGCCAGGTTGTCGCAACACTATTTTTTTTTTAAATCACAATACAACAGAAGTGTCAGTTGTTTTCTGAGAATGGACTCGAGGAAAAACAAAGCGGTATCACTGCCAACAGTGCGCATTCCGCAAGTGCACACCAAAGTGTTAGATGCTATCTATCTTCCACATTCTGTTTTTAATCTTCTCGTCTCTTTTGCTCTTCTCATCCTAACAAGTGCGAAGGTGCAGTAATCTAGTTGATTGAGACAGTGTT
This sequence comes from Achatina immaculata, assembly GCA_009760885.1. Taxonomy (NCBI): domain Eukaryota; kingdom Metazoa; phylum Mollusca; class Gastropoda; order Stylommatophora; family Achatinidae; genus Lissachatina; species Lissachatina immaculata. The sequence continues at coordinate 10,626,270 of CM019694.1, forward strand.
CAACGACCCATAACTAACTGCTAGTGTCAGGGTTAGCGAGCGAAGTGGTGCCACTTGGAGATAGATTACAGTATCGTGAAATGAACATGGATCGAATGAGAAAGCAAATATAAGCATAGCGAAATCTGGGAGAAAGTCGCAGATATCAAAGCCAAACTGCAAATCGTGTCAGAATGCCAGCCAACGTCATTATGAGGGCTTGTATCTCCTAATGACTGTCGCGGAGCAACATAATGATTTATTGATGAGAGAGAGAGAGAGAGTGTGAGAGAGAGAGGGAGGGAGAGAGAGAGAGAGGGAGAGATAGCAAAGGCTTGTATAATTATCATTTCCTTACGATGCAAAATAGCTGGACGCCGTCCTTGATGATCTTCTCTCCTCTGTCACCATTTGAGGCGGCCTCCTTCTCATAAACTTTAATTAGTGTTCATGTATATTATTGTATTAAACTTCCTGGATTCTAGCGAACATTTATCACTAGCCATTGTCAATGTTTCACGGGCAAAGCTCATTAATTCCTGCTGAGCACCTTTCAGTAATCTTTTTAGTCGCTTCCGACTGCCATTTATGTTTGTAGTGTGAGTCTCGCTCCAACTTCCTCATATATAACATATTTATGTATGTTGTATATGTGTATACTATCTGATTACCCGGCGTTTCCCAGATATTTATTTATGATAATCGTCTGTTAGACAGGAAAAGGAATGAATTCTATCTATAGTGTAATATCGAAGTAATTTTATTTACAGGTATTTAAAATTATAAATACGTATACAAATTATAGAGCACAGTCTTTTACAAATTCACTATAATATTAATGTAACTCAAAACTTGATTATAAACAACATTTTTAGTTTCACCTCCAGGAGCAAGAATAAATAAATTCTTGAGCAAGCAACATAAAGTTGTACATGGGAGAAACGTGGCGATCTCAAATCCACTCCGCAGTACTTAATAGACTGCCCCTGTGACTTGTTGATCGTGATTGAGGACGCAAGTCTCATTGGAAATTGCAGTCTCTTAAAAGGGAGATCCAGTAAAATGAGTGGTATCCGTAGGACAAAAACTGCTTCACCCTGTCCCTTTCGTGCTAAGATAGTCGCTTCAATTACATTGCCCGGCATTTTCTTTACACACAGCCTTGTGCCGTTGCAAAGTTTTGGCGGGTCGAGGTTCCGTAGTAAAATAATTGGAGATCTGACTTTAAGTAAAAGACGATGTGGTGGCAATCCAGCCGGATCAAGTGAGTTTAGGAACACTAGTGGGAAATTGACGACCTCATCGGCATCTACAACGGTATCGATAGACTTGTATTCAGTGACTACGCCTGGTAACATGGCAAGTATTTGAATGTTTATATCGTGGACATCTTCATTTTTAGCAGCAAGAATGGCCCTCTCTCTCGCAACTTGTTCAAATTGTGATAGTTTTGGAAAACTGCCGGATAGACTGCATCTATTAGCTCTGAGGCGGACTACACCAGGTTACAAAATTCGGATGGCAATTTTATCTTGCCAGAAGACTCGACTGCTAATCTACCTTCTCTGATCTTCAGTAGTTTGAGAAAATGTGAGCACTTTTATATCCCAGATGTACTGTCATGTTTTGCTTTAAAGTTATCTTTCGCACATGTCTCCACAAAAATGAATGTTTCAAACATGCGTGGATCTCATCGGCCGGCGTTGACTTTGGGATGACTGGCAGAGTTTGACGAAAGTCTCCACAGAAGAGTACCAGAGCTCCTCCCATCAGGTTGTCGTTTCCTCTCAGATTTCTCAGGGTGACGTCAAGTGCCTCGAGATCTTTCTTGTGAGCCATGGCGCATTTACCCCGTACGATTAATTTACATGTCTTGAGCACATGCGCCCGACCTCTTGCCTTGCTTATGTTGCAGGCAGAAATTTTCTGGCAACTTAAGTGTGGAATGGGCTGTCCTCTCTCCTTCTATTAACTTAAGTGTGGAATGGGCTGTCCTCTCTCCTTCCATTAACTTAAGTGTGGAATGGGCTGTCCTCTCTCCTTCTATTAACTTAAGTGCGGAATGGGCTGTCCTCTTTCCTTCTGTTAACTTAAGTGTGGAATGGGCTGTCCTCTTTCCTTCTATTAACTTAAGTGTGGAATGGGCTGTCCTCTTTCCTTCTATTAATTTAAGTGCGGAATGCGCTGTCCTCTCTCCTTCCATTAACTTAAGTGTGGAATGCGCTGTCCTCTTTCCTTCTATTAACTTAAGTGTGGAATGGGCTGTCCTCTTTCCTTCTATTAACTTAAGTGTGGAATGGGCTGTCCTCTTTCCTTCTGTTAACTTAAGTGTGGAATGCACTGTCCTCCCTCCTTCTATTAATTTAAGTGCGGAATGGGCTGTCCTCTCTCCTTCTATTAACTTAAGTGTGGAATGCGCTGTCCTCTCTCCTTCCATTAACTTAAGTGTGGAATGCGCTGTCCTCCCTCCTTCCATTAACTTAAGTGTGGAATGCGCTGTCCTCTCTCCTTCCATTAACTTAAGTGTGGAATGCGCTGTCCTCCCTCCTTCCATTAACTTAAGTGTGGAATGCGCTGTCCTCTCTCCTTCCATTAACTTAAGTGTGGAATGCGCTGTCCTCCCTCCTTCCATTAACTTAAGTGTGGAATGCGCTGTCCTCCCTCCTTCTATTAACGTCGCCGCAATTTCTGAAAATGCGATGGCGAGAGCAACTTCTACCTGGGCCCTGATTTGGGCCAGAATTAAATTAGTTAAAAATGTTTTCCCTGTGTCCCAAGCAACATCAAGAAAAATGATAGCACCTTGTTGTTTCTCTACCTTATCCATGATAATTTGGTATGCTTTTTTTCTGGTCTTGATTTAGAAGTGGCTTCTTGCCCGAGACGTACCGGTGCAGGCAGCCCGAGTTGCAGTAAATGTTTTATTGATCATGGCCACACATCTGTCCTCAATAATGTCTGGACCAAACGTAATTTCTAACGTCGGATTTTCCATCCGGAATTTAGCGAGTATGTCCTCACATAGGGCCTCCTTATATTATTCCCATAGAGCGTTGGATTCAATGGAATGCATGTAGTCAGTATTATGGCAAACAGGTTCTGATTTTCTCTGGGAGGGAGATCAGTTCAGCTTCTCGCAGTGTGTCATCCCAGTCCTGGTCTCCTTCTAGTAAAGCCAACTTCTGACAGGCCTCTCTAAATGTCTGGCATACTTCGCCGTTTACTGTTCTTGGTCCTCGGAGTGAGTGAAGAAGCATCCTAAGGAATTATTATTATAATATTCGGCGTTACTGGGGTGAACTGTGTACACTCGACCCAAGGCGCCACTCGTGACTGCATCATGTCCAGGGACGGGCTGGCCAAGTTTTCTTCTACAGAAAACTGTCCTCCATGCATTCCATATGTACTATCGAGGTATCTCAGGATACAACAAAGTCCTTGCGAAAGGATCCTGCTGACACAGTTGAAAGAATGCTGTTAAGGTCGTGTTCGGTGGCTGATCAACCACTGTAGGGGCGCTCTCTGATGTGAAATAAACTCTCTGACCATTTTCTAAATGAACGCTGAGGTGAACAACAGTAGGGTGTCTTTCGTGAATCGGAAATCCTAGGATTCTCCAAATTGCCTCGCTGCTGCTAGTGTACCTTCCCAACTGATACCGCATCACTTCATCTTTTGTTTTGTCGTTGGTTATGCCGAAAACAGCCATATCACTACTTTTGTTAAAATACTTACACACATATTTAAACGACTTCACACTGTTACAGTACTCCAAGTTGATGTGTGACTGAAACATTTTTGACAACAACGGCGGAAATGTCCTAACCCACATATTGTCGATTTCTATTTTTGTGTTGCTCGTATCTTTAGTTTCGTCATGAACCCTCCATCTTCTGAGGCTCGCCATCTATATAGAGGATAACCGTCATGTCCGGTTTGTGTCTCAGTAATCAACTTTCTTGGGTTTTTCTTGGTACATTTTCCATCCTTCATACACGGAGAGTTGGGACTGAGATTTCCACATGGTCCGTGGATCACGTTTTTCGTTACCACTGTAAAAAGTTCAGGATTTTATGTTGGGTCAGGCAACTCAGCAGATATAACGTCATCGATTTGTGTGGGATGAATTTTTGTCCGCCAACCAGATTAAATTGTTGAGTGTGGCACTCCTCGCTTCTGCCATTCAATCGTGTACATCCAGCATTATGGCACTCCAAAGACATGGCTCTTTGTTATAACATCAGTTAATTTCAGCTGCTTCTGTTTAAATACTCTCGCAATCAAATCGAGGCTCTCACTGGGTAATTGACCACTGGTAAGCATCTCCTTGATTTCTGTCCAAGCTGGATTGCAGGAGAAGGTGATAAATAAGTCTGGTCTCCCGTACGTGCTCACATACGTCAGAGCATCCTGCGTGTATTCGTGCATGTGTCTGAGACTGCCTGTAAATGTAGCTGGTAGTATGACTAAGGTACCGAGATTTTCAACGCTTCCGTCATTTGCCACAGCATCTCTCAGGTGAATATATTCTTCAACTCTCAGTTTACGTTGATTTAGACTTAAAGAAGAAGCTCACTCTCGATTTTTGCATACATATCAACGATGAATTCATGAAACAATTATCTGCAGTTTATTATGTGGTTCTGTTCAGTATCTCCAACAATTAGTCTGTATGCATAGAAATTCATCGCTGAAACTTTCTTGCTGGTTGTTTTACCTGTTGTTGGGTTGACCTGCCTCAGATTGAAATGATATACATCTTCACCAAGGGGGAATATCACTGGGTACTGTAGACCATCATAAGATCGATGTGTTTCTGAAATATGCTGCAGTGATTCGCCTCGACGTTGAAGTACGATATCCCGTTGACCAACCTCATCTCCTGATATAACCACCGAGACATCATTTATCTTTTGACCGCCGCTCGTGTTCGCCTGCTGGTCTTCGGTCTGCTCGTATGATTGTTTTATATTTATCCGTTGGCATACGTTCCAATGCTGCTTTAAACGTTTTAATAAGAGCACTGTGCTCATAGAACATTCTTTGTAAGTTAGCACAATCTGACGTCTTGTTCCAGAGACGTAGGCGCACCTCTGGTCAGTTTCCACTTGTTCATTTCCAATAAAATATAGTTGTATAAACTTTGGTGGTTGATCTAGCAGCGGAAGCCACTATCCCGCCCTATGGTAAATCTGCCCTTGCACCGTGAATGTCGATGGAAATCCGGGCTGTTCAACAGCTGATGTGACGCTGAACGATGTCATTTGGAAACATGAGTTGTATTTTCTGATGTTACTCAGAAAATGCTTTGGCTCTGACGTATCTTCTGATGTGTAAGTCAAAGGTTCTTGTCTTGGTGGTTCCAGTTGGCAGAGTTTCACTTTCCCATTTTTTTGCAGCAAATACCAGGAGACTCTTATGTAAACCTTTTGGCTTGACAGTAACTACAAATCATTTCCATTTTTCCGATGCTGCGAGTAGTCTTTATGTGGATCATGGTGGAATCTTTCTATTGCTAAGCTAAAATGTTGCACAGTAGGTGACCGTCTGGCTCTGTGTCTCAATTCCTGTAGTCGGGCCTCACGATGCTGTACTATCTTTGAAGCTATAGATGTAGTAGCTCTATCTCTCTTATCCTGTAGTCGGACCTCACGATGCTGTACTATCAAGCTATAGATGTAGTAGCTCTGTCTCTCTTATCCTGTAGTCGGACTTCACGCTGCTGTACTGTCTGTGATGCTCTAGATGTAGCAGCTCTCTCGCGCAACGTCGCAAGTCTTCTATTCTTCTCCTCGGGATTATCTTCTCTACGCTGTTGTTTCATTTTTGTTAGCCTTTTATTGCACTTGGCTTACGCTTCCTTGGAGCCATTGTTACGGCAATGAAATCTGTACTGAACCTGGACCTCTTTTTATACTGGGGGGGGGGGGGGGGGGGAGTTACCTCAAATGACCAAGGGGGTAAATTTCATAAAGTGGAACGGGATGGGTGTCATATTTAAAAGGACCACAAAGGCAAAGTCTGATTTGCAGTATGACATATAAACAGGAAAAGTTGTATATTGTTTTTCTGACAAAATTGTTAGTAGGTTGTTAGTATAGAACAAAAAAAAAGCTAAGAATTGAGAACAAAGAATGGAAAATGATGAAAAATTTTCTCACTTACCCTTCAAGTAAGTTCTGGGTCCAGTATATCCAAAATGAATAGAATTTTACTCAACATTATTTATTTACAATCTACAATAATCTGAAAACGTGAAAACACAACTAGGTGGTGGCCTATAAGCTTAGAAAATTTTTCAACTTTAAAAATTTTGTAACACAACAATACTCTCAACTCAGCATGCGGTACCGCGTGTCGACGCTTGTAACATGCCAGAAGGCGCTTACAGACTACCGGTTTGACCAGATTTTTAAATACAGTTAGATTAAATTCGCAATTAGAGACAAAGACACTTTTTAAAAGTCTATTTTGAAGTCATTTTTGACATTTTATTTTTCATCGTATCTCACCCTCCATGCCAATGGATGCAGAACGTGGACCTCTTTTTGTACTGGGAGGGGGGGGGCCATGGGTGTATTATCCAAACAGCACTTTACTCCTGATAGTCATATGTAAGTCATATGTGTACCAAGTTTATTTGAAATTACTCCAGGCGTTCCAGAGTTATGCTGGAACATACACACACACACACACATATATATATATATATACTCACGGAAAAAAGTAAGTGTGCAATGCTTTAAGGAGCACAATGAACATGCTCAGGTGATGACTGAAATAAAATTTGGCACACATTATGTTTGATTATCCAATAACAGATAAAATGATAACTTTCAGGCCAGTCACATGTCACAAAAAAGTGAAAAAAACTCACCTAATGTGGCTCACCACCCCAAGAAAAGAAAATCAGGGTTTTAATATCGTGTGTGTCCTCCTCGGGCAATTATCACTGCTTGATACCGCCTTCTCATCGAACCAATGACAAATTGTATCAATTGTTGAGGCATGTTATTCCATTCTTCTTGCAACGCTTGGGCTAATTCTTGGCGGTTTCCAGGACGATTGTGTCGTCTTCTCAACCTGCGGTCCAGTTCATCCCAAGTGTGCTCGATAGGTGATAGGTCCGGTGAAACTGCTGGCCGTGGCATGACAGTAATCTGGTGCTGCTGAAAGTGGTCCCTGACCACACGTGCGACATGTGGACGAGCGTTAACCTGCTGCAGTATCACGCCTTGTCCATTAGCATCCAGAAAAGGCATTACGTGGGGTGTAATGATTTCGTCCCTATATCGTAAACCTGTAAGGCTGCCATTGAGGAAGACTAGGTTTGTTCGGCCAGCATAGGAAATTCCTCCCCAAACCATTACACTGTCTCCTCTTTTCCTATCCACCTCTAGCACATAGTTATTCGCAAAACGTTCTCCTCTTCGCCTGTACACTAAAGCACGCCCATCATTGCCTTGCAGACAGAATCTGGACTCATCAGTGAATAGGATCCGTCTCCATTGATGATAAGGCCATGCCACATGGTGCCTGGCCCAGTTCAAGCGTTTTTGTCTGTGGCAAACTGTCAGTACTGGTCTAACTGTGGGCCTAAGAGGTAAGAGATTTACCTTTCTGAGTCTGTTGCTCACTGTCCTGCCCGACACACGTCTTACACCTGGAATGTTGCAGGCAGTCCATGTTGCCTGGAGAAACCTGTTACGAAGGTGCATGAGGTGGATGTAGCGGTCTTGTGCAAGGGTGGTAACTCGTGGTCTGCAGCTTCTATGCCGGTCAGCAACGGAACCATTTTGATTAAAACGACTTTGAAGGCGTGATATTGTGTTTCTATGAACATTAAAATATTGAGATACTGCTATTTCTTGCTGACGGTCATTCAATCTTGGCTTGATGAAAAAAGATGTTTATGTTGGAATTCCACTACTTCTTTCTTCAACGATTACGTGAAGAGATCTCTGAGAACAGAATTACACACTTACCCTAATTTTATCCGTGGTCAGTAACCAATCATGGATCACGCACTTGATTTCACTGGAGCTGTGGTTATCTCCCCATGAATAGTGCGATCAACTTCGTGCAGCACGGGGAAGTGGACAACACTCAGACAAAACTTTGTGCCAAATTTGATTTCATTTCACTCATGACAACGTAATTGGTGCGCTTGACACCACTGCACACTTACTTTTTTCCGTGAGTATATATATAATGGAACATGATGCCTTTGCAATTTGGTTTCATTATTAGATCTGCATATGATGTAGCATGGCCTTGTAATTATTAATATTGTTATTATTATTATTAATGAACTAACGTTATTTCAACAAGCAGTTTTGGCATAGTTATTATTACTGATACGTAGAAAATAGATCAGAAACGATGGAAGATATGAGAATTAGTGGGAGAGGTACACTCCCACAACATAATATTACGACAGGATGCACAGAGGAGTAATCAGAAGAGTAGATAATTAGAAATACTAGACGTTGACAATGAATACGGACAAAGAAGATTTATTTATAACAACAGTACAGAGGAGACAGACACAATGAGAAGCAAGGACACAATAAAAATAGAGAACAGACTAATCTCTGAACCATACGACATGAAAGAGATAGTGGACTGAGATAATAATAAAAACAATTAGATAGACGGATTTGACGCAACTGGCAGGTGAGGCATGTTTTCCAACCTTAGGACGCAATTTGCACACAGTCCTGAAAAAAGGGAGTGGACTGACTCATCCAGAAATCCAGTCAGGGTCGAATCAGTAGGTTTGACCAATTAGAAAGATTTAGAGGTGTGTCCTATTGGACAACTGACTTATGACACATGCAGTTTTATGGGAGAAACAAGAACAGAAGAAACGTAGAGCGAGGGAGACAAGAACAGAAGAACAGCAGAGGTAGTTTTAGGACAGATTGAAGATGTGATTATGAAGATTTGTTACCTTTGAAACTTCGAGTAAAGTGATTCAGACAAGGAATTAGTTGATCACGTGTTGAGGATCTAATATAGCACAGAGTCTGGAATTGTTCTCGTTTCACGTGTAGAGTATTTTGAAGTTGAGAGCACTGCTGCAGTATTGCATCTAGAATATTGTAGATATGACGTCGTGAACATTGTTTAAGTGGTTCCGTGAATGACCTAAGGACATACATTCTCTAGTTCAAATGGTGTTATCAGCTATTGTATCTGAACGATTATTGGACCCAATTAAATGAAATCTGCAGTTTGTGCGCAGACTTAACAGTAACATCAAAGCTTTATCCAATTCGAACTTCACATCATCACCATAGAAATTATAATAAATTACAACTTGAAAATGTTATAATGACCTTCTTCTTCTTCAGCTTTCCGAGCCATTAAAGCTCACTGCTGCAGATAAAGTTCGCCTCCATTCCTCTCTGTTCCTAATCTTCTCTCTCCAGTTGGTGACACCAATTTCTTTTATATCTTCTTCTATGTTGTCTTTCCATCTATGTCTTGGTCTACCCCTTGGTCTTGTTTCCCTCATTTCTTGTGCATACATAATTTTCTTTTGTCTGTTCTTTTCCATTCTTTCTACGTGCCCCAGCTAGCATAGTCTGTTCAGTTTCAAGACATTTATAATTCGTTGGGATTTAAATAAGCTGTTCAGCTCAGTGTTCTGTCTATCTCTCAATTCTCCACTAGTGTTATCCTTTATCGGCCCAAAGATTCTTAGGATCTTGTTTCCAAAGATCTACAATTGCTGTTCATCGTTTTTTTGTTGTACCCCACGTTTCTGATCCATACATGACGGCTTGTTTTATTATAGATTTGTAGATTGTTATTTTGGTGCTTTTGGACTTAATTTAGGATTTTAACAGGTGTTGCAAGGCAAAATATATTTTATTCCCTATCTGTACTCTGATTTTAATTTCCTCGCTTACTGTGTTCCTTCTGTTGAAGGTTGTGCCTAGATATTTGTATGTTTCTGCTTTCTTAATAATCATCTCTCCAACATTTATATAATCTGGATCATTCTGCCTCTGGTCTCTTGATATCTTCATATACTCTTTCTTATCTTGGTTAATGGTCAAGCCCACTTTTAGTGCTATATCTCTCAGGTGACTTCCTGCATAGTTTCCCCGCCCAGGTTGACGTTATCAGGATATCCGAGTATTTTACCTTGTTCTTCTGTACTGCTTTCTCCTTTGGCTTTTCCAATGACCTTCTTATAACGACCTTCTTAGGCAAGTTGTTTAAACAGACGCATGTCTACTTAAGTGGGCGAAGTGGCGGACCGTAAGTGGAACTTGATCTATCAGCGTGCAAAGTAGCGCTGCAGCAAGGCCTGTACGCATGGCGACGACACATGTGGCGACGAGTGTTGCAAGAGATAAGCCACATTGTGAAGACAAGCACTTAGTTATATTAATATAAGACGTAATATCTAATCCACCGAACAAACAGCAAAGAACAAACAGAAGTATGGTAGTATACTCAACCTCGCTAAGCAGTTATAAACCAACAACTCAAACAGCTTTGGGGGTCATGACCCAGACGGGCCCCCCCCCCCGTTTTTTTTTTTTAAGCATCAGAAATATAAAGGGTCGGAACGCTTGCCTGAGGGGAGTTGGGTGAGGGGAGTACTTCACTGATGATCTGAGGCGTTGTGATGTCCTCTACAACAGTTTCTGCCTGTATATATATATATATATATATATATATATATATATATATATATATATACGTGTATTTTGTATCTATTCTTAACATCGCAAAAAAAAATCCTACCACGTGATCATAACTAACCTGGTGTTAGTTCTTGGTGTCAGAAACTTTAAAAATAAAAAAAAAAGCCTGCGTTATGGTCTGTCTATTTCAAAACCTAGCGTGAGCAATGATTAATAAGACTTTAATGTGATCTTGTGATCACTCCATTTATTTCAGGCTCTTCATAAACATGTCCTTATAAAATCAGGAACTGGGTTTTCAGTTTTCTCCTGGAGGGAAGAAAAGCTCAAGGTTTCCATGGGGTTTTTCCACCCTAACGTTGGCAGTGTCACATGACCTCGACACACGCACTGGGATTTCATTAGATCCGGGTTGCATGACATGTAAGTATCAGCATGCGTGGATGTGAAACTAGGACACTTTAAAAAAAATAACTAGAAAAGAGAATAACGGCATTTGAAATGAAATGTTACAGGAGGGCACTTAGAATATCGAGGATAGAACGAAAATCAAATAAAGATATACTGATGGGATTAGGTGTGGCAGAAAACTGGCTCGTTATCATCATAAAAATGAGAAAGCTGAGATACTTCGGCCACATCAAGATACACAAAAGCTTGGAGAAGCTGATAGTAGGAAGGTATAGTGCCCGGAAAAAGAGAAAAGGCACGACCTCGCCGCAGGTGGACTCAGGACATCAAGAAGAGTCTGAATATGTCACTGCAAGACGCCGGTAAACTTGTTCAAGGCCGTGTTGCATTCAGGGACGCTGTGAGATGGACAACGTTCTGGAAAGGACATGTCACATTATTATTATTATTATTACTAAGTTAATGTGTGTCCTCTTATTTTGTGTAATAAATATCCTCCCCTTTCTCTCTCTCTAAATTGATGTCTGTGACAGAGTGGAGAGAGAATGCCTTAGAAACTCAGGCGAGCCTGCCTGGCCAGTTCTTCAACCTTTGAAAATAAAGGTCGTTCATTTGTTCTCTCTTTCTTCCTCTCATCTCTCTCTCTCTCTCTCTCTTTCTTCCCTCTCCTCTCCTCTCCTCTCTCTATAATATTGTCAAGTTGTGTGAATTATATATTTCCGACTAAAGAAGATGTTCGTTATATATATATATATATATATATATATATATATATATATATATATATATATATATATATTTCGACTTTATCTTCACACACTTCCAGATTTCTGTTCTTTAGATTAGGTTTCACAAACATTACACTTCACTAAATCAGAGGATACCCGATGAAATGTTCTCTACAGAATTCATTTATTTCTGACAAATAAAATATTCGACTTGAAATTCACAGCTTAACGTGATACACATTTGATAAGAGGAGAATTCTAAACTCTACTGTATTCGATCTGCAACACGTGGTCAATCAGTTACACGACTAAATCACTGTACTCGAAGTTTCAAAGTAAGAAAAATTCATAATCACTTGAATCACTTGGAACACAGATTCAATCTGTCCTAAAACTACTTCTGCAAGACCGCTTTTCCTGAGTATCTATTGCTCTAATTGTTCATCTATTCCAACTGTCGTTACCTACGTCTTCTTTCTCTCTCGTGTCTTCTCTGGTGTGTCTGTCATTCTCTTCTTCTCTTGTCTGGACCAGTCTCAGTTCACCGACCGTCCTTTTTCCTCTGTCTTTGGGGCTCCGTCCTCTGTCTCCTCTCCCCTACTTCTTCTTCCTTCTTCGTCCTTTTTCCTGACTCTCCGCTCACCTATTTATCTTCAAGTGCAGCTTGATGGATTAACCAATAAGTATTTGGCTCCACCCTTCAGATGTCCACTGGTTCCCATGAGTGTTCTGACTGTCCGTCATTCAAACTGCCCCGTTACTTATATGTCATAAGTCAATTGTCCAATAGGCCACATCTCTAAATATTTAATTAGTCAGCTGGTCGATTTGATCACTCCTTTATTAAAAAACCGTGTGCAGTCGCGTTCTAACGCGTGTCACCTAACAGGTGTCATGTGTCAACTCCGTCTATACAATTGTTATATACCTAAGTTATTATCTTGCTATTTCATGTCGGAGGTTTTATTGTGTCCTCGAATTTCATAGTGTCTGCCTTTACTATTCGTATTTTCTGTTTTGTTTACTCGTGTCAACGTCCAGTCACTGCTTTGTTATCACTGAACCATCCTACTTTCTGGCGCCCTTCCTTTGTATTTCCTACATTTCAGCGTCCCTGATTCTCGTCTTTTTCTATTCACTGTTTCCACTGTTTACTTTTCTCCGCGTCTTGTTCTAGTGTCATGGAAGTTCTATACCTATCTCTTCCTTTTTCGACCTACTTTTCTCTGTCGCTATTCGATGTTACTATTTTGTGTACAGTATTTTCTCATAATAATATTCACTAATGATAAAAATAATAACAATATCCGTTACTTACAAGGCTATGCTACATCTTCTTTCCTCTCTCCTCTCCTCTCTCTCTCTCTCTCTCTCCCTTTTTAGACCCTCTGTACACCTTTTTTTTCCCATCGTCCTTGACTTTTATTTCTCTTTCTTACTTTCCATTCTTTCCTGAGCCTCTACCCTGGGCCTCTTTCTCTTCCCCCCCCCCCCACCCCACAATAAAGGTGATAACTCCTTAAAGGTTATGGAAAGGAGAATTATCTGTACTTACAAATGTTGTTAATTAAGAAACCGCAAATAAAAGATGGACAGACAAATGGATAAAAATACAGCGAAATCGATACAGAAAAACAAAGTAATTAAGAATAAATATAGAATTATTGTCCTTACATATTTATACTAAATGTCTTGAAACTGAACAGACTACGCTGGCTGGGGCATGTAGGAAAGAATGAAAGAGAATAGACAAACGAAAAGTATGTATGCACAAGGGATGAGGGAAACAAGACCAAGGGGTAGACCAAGACATAGATGGAAAGACAACATAGAAGAAGATATAAAAGAAATTGGTGTCACCAACTGGAGAGAGAAGATTAGGAACAGAGAGGAATAGAGGCGAACTTTATCTGCAGCAATGAGCCTCAATGGCTCGAAAAGCTGAAGAAGCAGAAAAAGAAGAAGACGATATATTAACAATATGAACAGAAATATTTCTTGCGAACATTTCAAGGAGGAAAAAACATTCCTGTATGTTAAACAAACACTACAGTAGATTTAATCATGGCTGTCCTATAGCCGGTTAGTTTTCAAGGAAAACTCAAGATGCTGTATCCTGTAAACAACGTGAATCCAAATTGCATGTATCCTACACATCACTGTACACTTTGACATAGAATGTAGACTAACAGGTTCACGGCCTCAAGAGAAATTTTATAGGCCGGTACAGTACTCCACTCCCCCCTCTCGCCGTCTGTTTTTTGTCCACTACGAACCGCCCAAAACCCTCATGGCCCACCCCTAGAACAAAGAAACCCTCCAGCCCCGGAGGTATCCATCAAATGGACCCCCTTTCATTCATGGAGGCCCCATCTCATATAGTTTGTGCACACAACAGAACCAGTACCATAAGCGATGTGTTGCTCACACCACAGATGTAGTATCAGAGGCTATGTATTGCTCACAAAATAGATGCAGTATCAGAGGCAATGTGTTGCTCACCACATAGATGCAGTATCAGAGGCGATGTGTTGCTCACACCCTAGTTGCAGTTCCAGCGGCGATGTGTTGCTCACGCCATAGATGCAGTACTAGAGGCGATGTGTTGCTCACACCCTAGTTGCAGTTCCAGCGGCGATGTGTTGCTCACCCCATAAATGCAGTACCAGAGGCGATGTGGTGCTCACGCCATAGATGCAGTACCAGAGGCGATATGTTGCTCACGCCATAGAAATAATACCAGAGGCGATGTGTTGATACCACCATATAAATAGTACCAGAGGCGATGTGTTGCTCACGCCATATATGCAGTACCAGAGGCGTTGTGTTGCTCACGCCATAGATGCAGTACCAAAGGCGATGTGTTGCTCACGCTATAGATGCAGTACCAGAGGCGATGTGTTCCTCACGCCATAGATGCAGTACCAGAGGCGATGTGTTGCTCACGTCATAGATGCGGTACCAGAGACGATGTGTTGCTCACGCCATAGATGCACTAACAGAGGCGATGTGTTGCCCACACCATAGGTGCAGTACCAGAGGCGATATGTTGCTCATGCCATGGAAATAATACCGGAGACGATGTGTTGCTCACGCCATAGATGCGGTACTAGAGGCGATGTGTTGCTCACACCATAGATGCAGTACCAGAGGCGATATGTTGCTCATGCCATGGAAATAATACCAGAGGCGATGTGTTGCTCACGCCATAGAAATAGTACCAGAGGCGATGTGTTGCTCACGCCATATAAATTGTACCAGAGGCGATGTGTTTCTCACGCAATAGAAATAGTACCAGAGGCGATGTGTTGCTCACGCCATAGAAATAGTACCAGAGGCGATGTGTTGCTCACGCCATAGATGCAGTACTAGAGGCGATGTGTTCCTCACGCCATAGATGCAGTAGCAGAGGCGATGTGTTGCTCACGTCATAGATGCAGTACTAGAGGTGATGTGTTGCCCATACCATAGATGCAGTACCAGAGGCGATGTGTTGCTCACACCATAGATGCAGTACCAGAGGCGATGTGTTGCCCACACCATAGATGCAGTACTAGAGGCGATGTGTTGCTCACGCCATAGAAACAGTAACAGAGGCGATGTGTTGCTCATGTCATAGATGCAGTACCAGAGGCGATGTGTTGCTCACGCCATAGATGCAGTACCAGAGGCGATATGTTGCTCATGCCTTGGAAATAATACCAGAGGCTATGTGTTGCTCACGCTATAGAAATAGTACCAGAGGCGATGTGTTTCTCACGCCACAGAAATAGTACCAGAGGCGATGTGTTGCTCACGCCATAGATGCAGTACTAGAGGTGATGTGTTGCCCACAACATAGATGCAGTACCAGAGGCGATGTGTTGCTCACACCATAGATGCAGTACGAGAGGCGATGTGTTGCTCACGCCATAGAAACAGTAACAGAGGCGATGTGTTGCTCATGTCATAGATGCAGTACCAGAGGCGATGTGTTGCTCACGCCATAGATGCAGTACCAGAGGCGATGTGTTGCTCACGCTATAGAAATAGTACGAGAGGCGATGTGTTTCTCACGCTATAGAAATAATACCAGAAGCGATGTGTTGCTCACGCCATAGAAATAATACCAGAAGCAATGTGTTGCTCACGCCATAGAAATAGTACCAGAGGCGATGTGTTGCTCACGCCATAGAAATAGTACCCGAGGCGATGTGTTGCCCACATCATAGATGCAGTACTAGAGGCGATGTGTTGCTCACGCCATAGATGCAGTACCAGAGGCGATGTGTTGCTCACATCATAGATGCAGTACTAGAGGCGATGTGTTGCTCACATCATAGATGCAGTACCAGAGTCGATGTGTTGCCCACATCATAGATGCAGTACTAGAAGCGATGTGTTGCTCACGCCATAGATGCAGTACTAGAGGCGATGTCTTGCCCACATCATAGATGCAGTACTAGAGGCGATGTGTTGCTCACGTCATAGATGCAGTACTAGAGGCGATGTGTTGCTCACGTCACAGATGCAGTACCAGAGGCGATGTGTTGCTCATGCCATAGAAATAGTACCAGAAGCGGTGTGTATGTGCCTGCAGATACATTCTGACAATATATTTTAAGTTACTCGTGTCTCATTTATTGGAATATTATGAAGTAGGGGGAGTTAAATCTATGCTGCACTATACTGTCGTGAAAATGCTTGGGCAATTGGTTCTTATCTTGGGGCCCATCAACCCCCAGGGGGTGACGAGATGATTTATTGGGGTCCATGGACCAGCAAATTGGTTAGCTCGATTTTTAAAAGTCTTAGCATCATCTTGGTTCTTTTTATTCCTTTGTTTTTAATGAGGGGCCTCCAACTCTTTATTTTCAAAGGAGGGCCCATAACTCTTTATTTTTAATGAGGGATTCACAACTGCTGCTCTCATACCATAAAAGGTTTCTACGACCAAAACAGTAAAGAAGTACTGAGTTCGTGTTTCACTAAGTCCACACGACAGAATAATAAATACCTGCCAGACCTGAACATACTCCAAAACATGCAGGAAAATGAAAACATGTTGCTGAATTTATAGTACGCAGATAATATAGAAAATGAAGAGTGAAGAAAAAAAAAACGAAACTATTTTGTTGCGAATGAATTGTGAACAATAGTCGGATCTGACCTGTATGGCCGAAGCAAGACCAAGGGCAGAAAGCAGCCACTAAAAAAAAAAAAACTCATATTTATTGGTCAAAGTTTTATTATTATTATTTGATAATTCAGTTTGTCTCTGTGTGTTGTATCTCACTGTTGCCTTTGCGCTTTCAAATGTGACTGGCCCGGTATGTTTTGTCTAGAGATTGTCTTTATTTGGTACAAGTTTTTCAAAGCTTATCCACAAGATTTGGCGGGGGGGGGGGGGGGGGGGGGGGGGGGGAACTTTCCTCGGAAACTGCGCAGTGTCGGCTTAGATTAGACAGGTAATGGTAGAAGCAGGACAAATATACATCCGCAGATTTTTTTCTTTTTTCCGGTCTGGGTCAAAAGTATATAAAAGGATTGTATTTTATGCAAGCAACATCTCAAGAACAAGTGTTACAACTGTCTACTTTGACGCTTTTAACAGGTAAATTACAAATGTCGCTGTAGTTAATTAATCCTTAGTTTCAGGCCTGCAGCTTCTCAGGACAGTTACGTCTCGTCTTTCTTCGGAGGATAGGTTAACTGCAACAAACTGGGAAATAGTTGTTATTCTTTGAACATTCTGGGGCGTCGGCTTGTACGTCCTTGTAGAAGTCAGTAGTTCGTTTTGGCCTGTCGACATCACCTACAGTCTGTCTGGTCTGGGCGGGTGTTGGTAACAGCAATGTGGGTTTTCTTCATTCTTCATACGCTAGAAGTGCAGGATAATTACCTTTCTGGTGCCACGTCCGCACATGTTGGATGTGCCAGTCTTATGCTCCTACGCATTTTGGTATCTCATATTGTTGTGCTCCTTGACACGTATACAGGGCCCTATAAAGTCAGATTTGGCCCCAGTTTTAATAACTATTGGGCCCTCTGTCTAAGCACGGAAAGTATCTCTAGATAGTGCCCATAAGTTATTTTCGTACAATTATTATTCCAATATTTTATATACGTAAGGGGGAGGGAGGAAATGAATAATCTTTATTTTTAAAGGGTAAAGAATTGGGCACGCAGGCCCGTCTTACATTCTGCCCTTCATCACTCCATCTTTCATTCTTTCCACACACTCGATTTAATACAAATTAAATTAGGGGGAAAAATATCAAAAGAGTGCAAGATTTAATTATTACATTCAAAGTAAAAGAGAAGAAGAAACTAACCTAATAAAATCCCTCTCACACATAGACGTATACATAAACAAAAATACATTGCAAATACAGATCTTCTAACATATGTTTTTTTAACAAACATTAAAATAATTTCTAACAATATCTAACAAGTTACTTTTCGAACTGTCATTTTAGTATTTGATGGTTGGCGAGACATGGGTTGAGAGAGTGCTGGTTATTCTATGGAGGCATATAATTACAAGCAAGTAAATAATGAAACAGGTTTGAGTTAAAGGATAAAACCAATGGATTTTAAATGGTAGGGGAGAGTGTTCCAGAGCTGCACTGCAGAGTATGCAAGGCTTTTATTGTACAGATCAATCCTGGATTTAGGAAGAAGACAGTTTTTTTTAAACGCTGACTATCTTTAGTGTTATACGTAAACAGTGACCACAAGTAAGGCGGAGCATTGTGCGGCAGAATTCTGTGAACAAACTTAACTTTGTTAAAAATGACTCTGTATTTGAGGGGTAGAATTCTGAGTTGTCTGTGCTGCGTGTTTGTCACAAATCAGATTTAATGCTTGTTTGTGAAGTGAGTGAAGCCTTTTTGTGTTTGAGACTGAGCATCCATCCCAGATTGTGGAACAGTAATCTAAATGTGTTTGTATGTGTGATGTGTAGTATATCTTTCTTGTGTCTTTGTCGATAAAGTGTTTAATTTTGGCTAGTTGGTAAACTTTCTATGCAATCAAGTTTGTTAGGTTATGTACGTGAGAACTCCAAGTTAAATGCTGATCAATGATGAGTCCTAGAGTTTTATGTTCATAAACATTTTCTATTGCCTTAGTACCGGTACAAAACTGTAGTCAAGTTTTTGTTGCATTCTGCAGTTTCTGTCTTGTAGTGATGAGCATGGATTTTGCTTTCTTGGTGTTTATCAACATACCATTTTTATTACTCCATTTAATAAAAAAACTCGTTATATCATTTTGGAGCGTTGTCTGTAGGTTATTGATGCCGTAGTCACTATTGTAAACAGTATAGTCATCAGCAAAAAGATCACATAAAAAGTGCTTTAAATGTAGTGGTAAGTCGTTAATATAGGTACTAAAGAGAAGAGGACCAAAAATGAAGCCTTGAGGAATACCAGTATCAACCACAGAAGTGTCAGATATTTTGCTTCTAAAGCAAACTACTTGTTTTCTACCTGAGAGAAAAGATGTAATAAATTTTATTAGATCAGGGTGTAATCTATAACCTTCTAGCTTTTTGCAAGAACTTCATGATCAGTCATATCGAAGGCTTTCTTAAAATCAACAAAGACGCACCACACAATTTGTCATCATTTATATTAGACAGCTAGCTTTCTGTCATTTTAGTTAATGCTGTGTGGAAGGAGTGATTTGGTCTAGAACATGACTGACTGCCTATTAGTAGATTGTTTTCTTGCATGTGGAGCAATGTTAATTTTTGTATATGTTTTTAATGAGGTTTAGATAACGACGACAGAATGAATATGGGTCTATACTTTGAGAGGTCACTAGTCTGTCCAGATTTAAAAAGAGGAAACACATTGGCGAGTTTAAAATCGTCAAGGAAATAATGTTTGTCAATGAACAAATTGTATAAGTATTTTAGTGTGTCTGTGATAACTGGTGCAGCGTAGAGTAGTATCTTGTTACTAATGTCATCACATCCTGCTGAGTTAGTGTTCTTTAAGGACCGGATGTAGTTATAAACCTCACCGACTGTGAGGAAAGGAATATTAATTTGTTTTAGCTTTGCACATTTACTGTCGCTGAAAGTTTTCAATACCCTCAGGTCGCAAGTAGGGGTCAGTAATGAAGATTTCTGAATGCTAATTTCTTCCCTAAAATGTTCACTGAAGTTAGTGCAAGTATGTTCACTATTAAGTGTTTGTGGATCAGATTGATTCATTTTATTTCTTATCTTATATCTTATATCCTTCTCATGCCGTTAAACGTCACATAGGGCTCGCAAAGTAGTTCGCCAATTTTTCCTGTCTTCGGCGAGTCTTTCAACCTCATCAAAGGATTTTATGCCTGTTAATTTGGCTTCTCTTAACAATGTCCTCTTCAGAGTTTCACGCGGTCTGCCTCTTTTTCTTTGGCCTGTTGTGTTCCACACGATAGCTTGTTTTGGGATTCTCTGATCATTTCTTCTCATCAAGTGACCAACATATGTCCATCTACTTTTCCTGATCACCCATGAGACTGGTTGTTGTTCAGTCATCTGTCTTATATCTGCATTGTTCTTGAATTCGTTCCACTTGCTTTCACATGCATAAATGAGGGTGGATATTACATTTGAATTGAGTAGTCTTAACTTGGTTCTTTATGCTTATAACTTTTGAATTCCATATGTTCTCAAGATTCTTGAAGATTGATGCTGCTTTTGCAATTTAAATCCTAACTTCCTTTCTATTGTCACTATCCTGGTCTATGTAGCTGCCAAGGTATGCAAATTGATTGACTTCTTCAATATCTGTCCCTTCTATGTGTATTTTTTCCATTTTGATTAAGGGGAATTTTCATTATTTTTGTTTTGTCCTTGTTAATTTTATTTACAAGAGTATTAATCACTAAATTTCTGAAGTAATTTTTCTTTTCCTGCCTAATAAAATAAAAAAAAATAAAAGGTAAAGGTAATCCTCTCATGCCTTAGAGGCACATAGGGATATGGTGTTAGTGCCCATTCCTAAGTGAACGATAGCTACTGAAATTTCTGCTTTTGTGAGCTTCATCCCGTTTCCTCATGAGTTGCAAGATATCAGGAGTTATCCGCGGAGATTTTGTTACGTGTTTTACTCTCATTTCTTTGATGGGGACATGCTTGTCAAAAATATTTCGAAACATCTCGATCCAGTATTTGATAGCATCATCTGGATTGATTAACTGGAAAACGTACTTAAGATGTGAAGCTTTTAGATCAGTTAAAAATAATTCCAAGTTAAAGTTCCTATATTTGATGCTGGTATATTTGTGTTTAGGCATTTTATACCCCTTATGTGACCACGTACAACAAACTGGGAAGTGATCACTCAGCGACACATGAGGGACAGTACATTCAGTAATGTTTCCTGGATGAGCTACATTAATAAGTTCTATTAGTGTTTATGATGATTCAGTTACTCTATTAGGTTTGTTAACAATTTGGGAGAAGTTGTAGGATGTTAAAATGTTCTTCCATGTAGGATTGGGCTGATTAAGATCTATATTGAAGTCGCTTAGAATGATTATGTCCTTGAATTTACAAGTTAGAGCATCATCCATCATGGTCGCAAAGTGATCACACCACTCGGCTGAAGCACTTGGATTTCGGTATATCTTCTTCTTCTTCTTCGTTCGCTTCTACCACCAAAACCGCACTGTGATCCTACTGAATTTACGTCTGTGGTCCTCGTTAGGTCCCTTTCGGGGACCACACGAGATCCACGAGAGGACCACAGGGGTTCATAGTATCACAGTGCTTTAGCCTGTATTCTTGGTGGGTCTCAGAAGCGAGATTGCGTGACACCGTGATTTCGTTGCACCAGTTTAGTCTAGGGTTGGACTTTCTCACTGGAAGACCTCGACGTATTTAGGATATCAGTGCATCCCCGCTGGGTGAGAGGCGGTAGCCCACGCAGGCCAGAGTTGGACTTTCTCACCGGAAAACCTCGACGTGTTTTGAGATACCCGTGTATCACCGCCGGGTGAGAGGTGGTTGCCCATCTAGTCCAGAGTTGGACTTTCTCACCGGAAAACCTCAGTGTGATGAGGATACGCAAACATCCCCGCCGGGTGAGAGGTGGTTGCCTATCTAGACTGCCCTGGTCCAGTGTCTCCTACTTCAGCATTTTGCGGTCGTGGCCGCTACCCTTCCTAGTTGTGACCAGGATGGAGCTTTTGTCCAGGAGGACAAATCCTCGCCACTAGTGACTTCCACCCCTGGGTTGAGCCGGTTTAGGCATATTATCCCAGTATGGGCGTGTTTGGGACGGGACCGACCTCTAAAGCAGAGGTACTGTGACATGCATAGCCTTCAAGATTCATCCCTGGTTTGAGCCGGTTTAGGCAAAATTCACCAGTATGGGTGTATATCAGGCGTGACCGACCTCTAGAGCGGAGGTGGCATGACATGTCTAGCCATCAAGTTCCACCCCTGGTGTGTGCCAGTTAGGCATATTTCACCAGTGTAGGTGTATTTTGGACGTGGCCGGCCTCTAGAGCAGAGGTGCCGTGGTATGTATAGCTCTCGCAGCGATACTACTGGACATACCGATTAAACTTCACTTTATACTTTCCACCACCTTTTCACATCGGCACCGCGCAGCAACCTTTATTTCTTTTCCGCATTTTCTTCCTTGATCGGGAGGAGCTTCACTCCACGCGCGGCATTCGAAGAGTCTCGCCAGCAGTGTCTTAACCTCTGGGACAAGCCGATTCATGCATTTCACCCGATATGACTGCACTCAGGACGTGGCCGACCTCCAGACCAGAGGTGCCATGATTTGACTGTTTGCTTCGCTTTATCCTTTCTACCACCTTTTCCGCAGTGATGCTGCGCGGCAACCCCATTTGCACCTTTCTTCATTGGCCGGGAGGAGCACCGCTCCACGCACGGCAGCTGAAGAATCTCGCCAACAGCGCATTTCGGTATATAAAACTAATTAGAATTTGACTAAGATTTGATATATTAATTTCTAACATGATACATTCAACCTCTGATGTTTCCAGGTCTTCTCTTCTACAAAATTTAATTGTGTTAGGGGAAGAGGAGCAAGGTCCTCAATCGCTTGGGCGCCAGGGGTACAACCCAGCTTCTCCCCCTCTTTCCACAAACATTCTAATGGAAATCAGAACGAATCAGCTGTTAAAATCTAGAGGTTATTAAATTTAACTCATTCGTTGCCAGGATATATTGATAGATGGAAAACAATAGAAATTTATCACACCTGTCAGCGCCATATTTCTTTATCCGTTTATACAAGTTCCTTCGTCAGGCAGTTTTTTTTTCGTTAGCTATGCGAACAATTTTATGGTCAAATGTGAATACCGTTGTACTCACACAGTTCTGACTGTTTAGCAAAAGACAGTTACTATATCTTGTGGTTACAGACGGATTCAAGTGTGTTTTTTTTTCAGTGAAGACTCTTTGAGTAATTATATTTTTATTCTTAGTATTCCATTTTCAGCTTTTATCTTTGACCTGTGTCACTGTGGTGGACATGAACATCCATGTTGTTGTACTAATTTGCTTAGATGCCCATACACGTCTACGTTTGTTTACGCATTTTTTTAAAAACCCAGAAATAAAATGCACATTGAACTGACAGCTGGATGGGTCTTCATTCATCTATTGATGGCCATCACTTCAGACACTATAAATCTGCTACTGATGGCCATCACTTCAGACACTATAAGTCTGCTATTGATTGCCATCACTTCAGACACTACAAGTCTGCTACTGATGGCCATCACGTCAGACACTATAAGTCTGCTATTGATTGCCATCACTTCAGACACTACAAATCTGCTACTGATGGCCATCACGTCAGACACTACAAATCTGCTACTGATGGCCATCACTTCAGACACTACAAGTCTGCTACTGATGGCCATCATGTCAGACACTACAAGTCTGCTACTGATTGCCATTACTTCAGATACTACAAGTCTGCTACTGATGGCCATCACGTCAGACACTACAAGTCTGCTACTGACGGCCATCACGACAGACACTACAAGTCTACTACTGATGGCCATCACTTCAGACACTACAAGTTTGCTACTGACGGCCATCACGTCAGACACTCCAAGTCTGCTACTGACGGCCATGACGTCAGACACTACAAGTCTACTACTGATGGCCATCACGTCAGACACTACAAGTCTACTACTGATGGCCATCACGTCAGACACTATAACTCTGCTACCGATGGCCATCACTTCAGACACTGCAAATCTGCTACTGCTTGCCCAGCCGGTACGAGAAGACAAATGAAAACCTCAGTTCACAGGGACAGTTACGGAGAGAGATAGAAAAACAAATTTAGAGAGAGCAGAGATAAAGCGAGAGAGAAACAGTGAGAATGTGGCGAAGAGAAACCTGGATGGGCGCAGAAAAAGAGAAAAAAAACAGAAGAAAAGAGACAGAGAGAGAAGGAGAGGGAGAGAGAGAGGTCATTCTCAGTTCTGTATTTTCTATTAACATAATTATTCTGTTGTAGTTTCCTTATAGTGAGCCATGGCCATCCTTGCTGGTAAAATCCTAGGATTTCTAGCTCTGATCTACTTGCAAAATGTCTACGGACAGTTGATGAAGATGACTATACAGGACAACGTTGGTGAGTAGTGGACCAGACTACGATATAAACATAATGAATAATAAACAAAACAAGTTTATTTGAAAAGCAAAACAAAAGACATACTGGAGTCCTTTAACTTTTGTCAGTATATGAGTATTTTAGATTCTATTACAAAGGTCTATCCTCAGGTCATATGTAACAGAGAGCTGTTCGCTCAAAGCAGCAAGAAGACGACACGTACATGATTTGCAGCAAACAGGTCCAAGAAATGTATTGCTCGACCATACATGAGACTGACACCAAAATGAAAGATGAATACTGGCCAATCAAGAAAAATCTGTCGGAAAACTCTAGAGATTGAATTTTGGCATCAAACGAACACTGGCTGCAGACAATGAGAAATGGAGGGAATTTCTGCTACTCTGCACCTAGTATTACGCAGTGACTGCTTTGTCGACAAAAAATGTAAAAGTCAGCATCTTGTGCCGGTAGAAAGTGGTCTATAGCATAACTGACGTCATCATCTGAAGCAAATTTGCAACGACTGAGCTCCTTTTTGAGTTTGGTAAACAGGTAATAGTCCGAAGGAGCCAAATCTGGGGAATAAAGAGGATGTTCAAGAAGCTGGAAGCCGCATTCATGAATGGCAGCCATTGCCACCGCCGACTTGTGAACTGGAGAATTGTCTTGATGAAAGATGACTCCTCTCATCAATTTCCCTCGATGTTTTTCCTTCAGTTTGACCCGCAGTTGCTTCACAAGATTAGCGTAGTAGGCCCCGGTGACCGTTCTGCCCTTTTGAAGATAGTCTACTAATAGCACACCTTCTGAATCCCAAAAGATGGAAGCCATCTCTTTGCCTGCAGACAAAACCACCCTTGCTTTCTTTTGTAGGTGGGGATCCATGATATTCTGACTGCTTTGACTGTTCGTTGGTTTCTGGTTGAAAATGATGAACCCAAGTCTCATCCAAGTCACAAATTGCTGAAGAAACTTTTCAGGATCTGCAGAAAAATGGCCACGGTTGTCTCTTTACATGTTCAGACGCTGTCGTTTGTGATCAGCTCCAAGAAGTTTCGGGACCCATCGAGCAGAGACCTTTGCCATTTGAAGATCATTGTGAATAGTGGCATGAACACGTTCCTGGGAGATGCCCAACTCAGTAGCAATGTACCGTTCAGTTAGTCGTCGATCCTCCATTATAATGTCATGGATTCTGCTGGTGGTTTCATCGGTGGTTACCGTTCTTGGTCTTCCTGGACAGGGATCTCCTTCGATGATAAGCCCTTGATGCGAGGTAGCGAATGACTGCTCGATGAGAAATGTTATCCATTTTCTCAATTTCTGCCACCCCTTACCACTTCAGTAGCCTGTAACAAAGTTGCAGTTAATTTCTTAAAACTTGGTGTTTAATCTTACATTAACCTGATCTACAAATACATCTAATATCAACTGTGTGTTTCAAGTATTTGTACCTTATGCTGAGAACTTATCAATCACCCCTAGAATCATCATACATTATCTGCATATGTTTATATATGTTATGACATGTGAAAATCTGGATTTTGTTCACATCAATTTTCTGCTAAACTGAAGTACTACCAAATCTTTCTGTATAAAGGTATCCTAGAAAAAATGCATCCAGCTATTTCTCAAGTATCCAAGTCTATGGCAGCTGCTGCTAATGAAGGGTCAGTGACTTTTTCATTATCAAAGTGCATTCCATTCTAATGAGTGGTCAGTGATTTAAAACTGTTAAGCTATAGAGTATATTTTAGCCTAAGGAACTTCCGCCAGTGATTTAAAACTGTTAAATTAAGAAACATTCATAGGTTTAATTTCGAAGTAATATATCATGTCAAGAACGTGTCATTATTTCACATTTCAAGTGTCAATATTGTGCATGGCGACTGAAATAATTCTAATAAATGAATCAATTTATCCATAAATTTGACTAATTAATGTGTGAGCATGTAAAATAGCTTTACTGTGAGTGTTATAAAATAATATACTGTTCAACACAGATGAATGGCTATGCAAAGTAGTTGTCATTATGTATGTATTTGTGCTATATACTTATATTTTATACATGTTTAGTATATTCTTTATATACGTATACAATATAATAAAATGATGTTGAATGAATGCGTAACAATGAAAGTTGGGTGATGAGGGGCAGAATGTTTGACGGGCCTGTATGCCCAATTCTTCACTCTTTGTAAGTATAGTTCGTTCTCTGTCTCTCTATTTCTGTCTGTCTCTCTTCCAAGTTATCACTCTCTCTTTCTCTCTGTCTTTATCTCTTTCTCCCAAGTTGCAACAAACCACTCTCTTTCTCTATCTCTCTCCCACGGCTTCACTCACTCACTCTCCAAAGATATTATTCTCTCTTATCTCTCTCCCACGGTATCACGCCCTATCTGCCTGTGTGTCTGTCTCTTTCTCTCAATGTATCTCTCTCTCTCTCTCTCTCTCTCTTTGTGTGTGTGTGTGCTACACTATAGTAAATCATATACCTGTCAACAGAGACGAAATGGAACTCCTGCTCACCAACATCATCACAAAAGACTTGACTCTAGCTCTTGAGAAACTCTCACTTTTGTCTAACATAACGATAGGTAAGTAATGTCCTACTGATAGTTACATCTCTTTGGTAACCAGGAAGTTTGGGTGTAAAACCTCATAGACCAAATAGCGAATTAGTATAGCTGCATCATTTGCTGAATAACATGTCTATTATACGAGGGTCATACCGAAAGTCATGAGTAAATTTTTTTAATCAGAATTTATAGATAGAAAAAATATAAATGTATCACCTTAACTGCAAACTTTTCTTCACGTTTCAACATGATCTCCATTTCTCTGCATACATTTTCCCCCCATTGCTCTGCAAGTTTGAAAATACCCTCCCAGTAGAATTCCGTTCCAGTTGACCGACGGCACAGACGCACTGTTTCTGGACGTTCTCTCCTGTGAGACCCAACTGGCACAAACTTTTCTATAGTCTAGGGTTTCAATCATTTCCTTTACTGCATTGTGTCCTATTTAAAGATTTACAGCGATTTTAGAAACTGTTACATGTCTGTCTTCTTTTATGATGTCGTCAACCCTTTCCATGTTGCGTTCATTGGAGGCAGTTCGATGGCAACCGCTGCGAGGCATAACTTGGATGCTCGTGTTTCCATCTTTGAAATGTTTCACCCATCTCCTAACACTGCTAGCACCCATACACACATCTCCATAAGCAAGTTGAAGTCTTTGGTGAATTTCAGCAGCGGGGATTTCCTCTTTAACGAGGGACTCAATAACAGCACGTTGACGAAACGAAACTTCAGCCCTCGCCATTTTGTTTATGTTCCGCTTGGTGACATGACACATGATGGTGACGTCACGTGACATCTGCATGAAGTGCAAGGAATGCAGTTAAGGTGATGCATTTATATTTTCTTTCTATATAAATTCTGATTTTCAAAAAACAATTTTGCTCACGACATTCGGTATGACCCTCGTAGCTTTCATATTTTCAGTCATATCAAGAACGTACTATCATTTCATATTTCAAGTGTCAGTACTTTGCAGATTTGATTATGTGAAACTTCAGGCACTCATAACACTGTCAGTTTACACAAGGATTCTGTCCGCTAATGTAGTTCTGCCTATTTACAGTTGTATTGGTTCTGTCCTGCTCATAAAGTTATCTCAGTCATTGCATATTTTGTTGTCATCAAAGCAGCCTCTATGATAGAGTCCCTTGAAATGAGGACGAAATCTAGATCAAACATTCTTTATTGGCCCTATTTACATGTTTAATGTTCTTCAGCAAGCCCAGCCCCACACAACCCTACACTAAGCAAACACCAGATCTATGTACTCTTTAAACGACATGACACTCGAGATAAAAACTGCAGCAAATTATTTGGACGCGTAAATTTGTATGTACTTGTTTATTTCAGATAATTTTTATTGCTGCACGTGCAAGCGCTGCACCAGGTACTCCAGAA
Source organism: Achatina immaculata (assembly GCA_009760885.1). Classification (NCBI taxonomy): domain Eukaryota; kingdom Metazoa; phylum Mollusca; class Gastropoda; order Stylommatophora; family Achatinidae; genus Lissachatina; species Lissachatina immaculata. The sequence continues at coordinate 10,654,628 of CM019694.1, forward strand.
TCTGTGGTAGATCTTGTTGTACGAACGGAAGTCAAGGTTGTAAATGCGTCTCTTGCAGCTCAAGTCAAATTTTGGTTGGTAAACTGCAGTCAGAAATTTACTGTTTTTAACTAAAAAAAACAAAGACAAAGAAATGTATTCCTGTACGGATAAAGCATACTCAAATATGAAAATAGCTATGGAAGTATTACCAACGGTAACCCTGAGTGTTGATGTAGTTCCTCTTGCTGTGTTTGATGGAGTTTTGATCTTCCTGTATTTTACGAACTAGCTGGGGGGGGGGGGAACAGTCACTCTGTGGCGAAGAACGTGTAATGAAGGCAGTATATGAGATAGGGAGAGAGATCTGAAGGAGTTCTGTTGGATTTGGTAGAGAGCCAGGTCATAAGCCATGGTCAGCTACTGTCCATCTTCCTATCCTAACTGTAGGAGAAATGTTCTAGTGTTTGCCTGACATTTGTCTATAATAAGAAAAGTGGGGATAAACAGACACCCCCCTCCCCTCAATCCTTCCCACACCGCACAACGTCCAGGGCTTCAGGAGGGTACAGCCTCGCCTCTAATCCTACCCCCCTCCCCTACTCCACCGTAGAACCTGATGCAAATGTTTACAGTGCTTCCAGTATCAGCAACCTGTCACACTCTTCTCTGCCTAGAAAACATCAAGGATTATGCTTGTGATCTGTCACACTGTTCTCTACCTAGAAAACATCAAGGATTACGCTTGTGATCTGTCACACTGTTCTCTACCTAGAAAACATCAATGATTACGTTTATGACCTGTCACACTGTTCTCTACCTAGAAAACATCAATGATTACGTTTATGACCTGTCACACTGTTCTCTACCTAGAAAACATCAAGGATTACGCTTGTGACTTGCCTCTGCTACCGCCACATTCTTTTTTTTTTAAAATTACTTCACTAATGTAGTTTTGCCTAGCAACAGTTTTTGTTGGTTCTGTTCGTTAACGTAATTCCGGTTAGCAAGTTTTGTGGGTTCTATCCGCTAATGTAGTGCAGATTTCTGGCTACCAACAGTTCTGTTGGTTCTGTCCGCTTATGTAGTTCTGACTAGCAACAGTTTTGTTGGTCTGTCCTGTTCATAAAGTTATCTCAGTCACTGCATATTAACTAACTCACATAAAAGAAAGATCACACAATGTGAAAACACGTATGAAAATTACGTAAAGTTAAAATTTGGAGAGAAATATTTTAATTAGTTTTACAAAAGTGGAAAATTTTAATTATTTAAAATAAAACTTCCATCCTGTGTATTTTCAAGTGCTTTTTATTTTATTTGTTTTTTTTTAAATTCTCGCACGCTTCAGAAAGGTCCGGATCATCTGTGCCACTTTGACATGCCAACAATGGGTTCAGAACTTCACGTCAAGAAGATTAACAGTCTGAACAAAGTCTACACATAATGGGAGAACATATCATATTATTATCACCAGAATGGGAGAACATATCATATTGTTATCACCAGAATGGGAGAACATATCATATTATTATCACCTTAACAGTTATACAGCTCCTACTTCCCCCCACCAAAAAAAAAAATTTAAAATACAAAATGAAGAGAAAATCTCAGTTCAGAACTTTAGACCAGAGAAATATTCCAACAAATACATAAAAACATACATACATACACATACATACATATACGCACATACATAGATACATACATAAATACATACATACATAGATACATACATAAATACATACATACATAAATACATACACACATACATACATACACATACATACACATCATACATAAATATATACACACATACATACATACACATACATACATACCCACACATAAACATACTTACATACATACACACATACATACATACATACATATATACAGAAACACAATCCCCCTCCTTTCCTTTACAGTGGCGGATTATCTGATAGGCTGAACAGACTTAAACTTAGGGGCCCAGACGGGCACGGGGTTGAGTGCCAAGGAATATAAATATCTTTGCTGCACTGGAACTTATTTTTCCAACAGAAGTGACGCAGCAGTCGAGTTTGGTCTGTGTAATACAAAGTCATGTAATAATACCAGAGATCACAAACAAAGGGGAATTAGGCCACATATCACGAGACAGACAGTGTGGGTCGGAGAGAAGGTGGGGCACCTACTAGGTTTAGACCAGGGCTGAACTAGTTTTTCGTTTATTTGCATCTAATCTATTTATGTCATAAATACATGTACTCACTTTGTCTAATACATGTACTCACTTTGTCTAATACATGTGGCAAAACAGAAAGAAACGCATCTTATCTAGGGCATTACTACTTCTAATCTTACAATATAATTTCGACACAGAACATTTCTGAAGTCAGTTCATCGACGGCCTCTTCGATTCAGCTCTGGAAGGAATCTGCCAAAGACCAACTTCGAGATGACGTCATGCGTTTGGTTGGCGAGAGTACGGCTAACAGCAAGTGTTGTCTGTGTGCAGTTTGTCAGAGGTGAGCAGTTAAACACTTTCTTAAGGTAACAGTGATCCTGAGTGGCGTAGCAGTTAGTGTGTTCGCCTAATACAGCAAGGTCTTTGGTTCAAACTCCCCCGAAGGTGGCCCAGTCACCCAGCTGTAAAAATGGCTACCTATCGTTTTTTTTTTTTTATGGAGTTGAGGAAGAAAAAAAGGCTGTCAGGCTAAAAGCTGACCACATCGCCCTGTCCTGTGTGAGCAAGTGAAGGAAAACATAAGCACAAGGACCATGTCCTAAGTTTGGCAGGCTTCTATAACTTATTATGAACGTGTCAAATGGTGGCTTCTATGACTTACTATGAACGTGTCAAATGGTGGCTTCTATTACTTACTATGAATGTGTCAAATGGTGAAATGATTTGACGAAGAAATACAGTGTCACATTCATAATGGACGTGACAGTTTCCTGTGCAGTACACTTGTGACAGGACTATGTTCTGACATCTCTCACCTGAAATACACGTTGTATAACAAACGCATCTTGTTAGATTTTTTTTAAAAAGTTTAATAGTGAAACAGAATAATGATGGCATTCCTTGATGTTGGATGAAGTTCAGCTTATAATCTCAAACTGCTTGTGAAAATAAGTAGATCACATTTAACACTGGCAGCATCGACAATAGCCAGTGGATTGCACCGTAACGTAAAGAAACAAAATCTCTCTGAGACATAGGACATCTCTCACTTGCCAACATTTGCACTATGACTAGAATGGAAGCAGGATTGCTCTCTTACGACGTTGGACACAGACTGTCTAATCTCTTTCAGGCAAAAATCAACCATCTCTCTCTCTCTCTCTCTCTCTCTCTCTCTCTCCAGCCTGTGTCTCTAAGGCATGATAATTTTATGTCTTTTTTTTAAAACCAAACTATTCGTGTTGATTAGTGTCATTTAGAGAATGAATTTATGTACAAAATGATTTGAGATTTGTTTTTTTTTTACACTGTATGTTAGAAACCATTCTGTTAATAGAAACGCAAAGGAGATGAAAATATATTTAATGAATGTGACACGTAAAGAGAACTGAGAAAGCAGTAAAGTACTTTCGTTTAATAGTCTAATTTTTTTTCCTCCAAAAAGGAAAAGGACAAATTGTTTCATTCCAACCTGTTGTGCCAAAGGGGGCAAACTCTGCAAGTGTATTTCATGTTCCTCTGGGAAAGTTGATTTGGTGAGTATATGCATCTGTTGGTCTGGTAAGTATATGCATCTGTTGGTCTGGTAAGTATATGCATCTGTTGGTCTGGTAAGTATATGCATCTGTTGGTCTGGTAAGTATATGCATCTGTTGGTCTGGTAAGTATATACATTTGTTGGTCTGGTAAGTATATACATTTGTTGGTCTGGTAAGTATATGCATCTGTTGGTCTGATAAGTATATACATTTGTTGGTCTGATGGGGATACTGATCGCTTGGCCTGTTGAGTGTATATATTATGTACACAGAGAGAGAGAGAAAGAGTATAGATTTATTGTTCTAGTAAGTATATATTTCATTTGATCTACAGTATAAAGCATAAAAAAATTATAGAGATTTCTTCAACTTTTCTTGTGTGAATTTTCTTTTATATACGTGTCATATGTGTGAAATTTGGTTCTTTGAGGGGCAAAAACATATTTTTTGTCTTTATAATTTGATACACCTTTCCTTCTTTTTCTTTGTTTTCATCAGATGTTACTGCACTTTGTAAAACTTCAGCACGAACTTTCATCCATTTTATTATATTCTCCTTTGAGGAAAAAAAATATAAATGTAGTTGAATTCACAAATCTGAAAGCAACTTTATCTGAAAAAAAAAGAAAGTTTTAGATAATATTTGTTATAGAAACAGCTGGAGCTCCGTGCTAACAAGAGTCTCGCACAAAACAAACAGAAACTGAACAGTCATATGTCCTTTCACTCAGTCTTCCTAGCATTTATTTTTCTTCTTTTTTTTTTTTTTGCCTCTTCTGTTGACTGTGATGTTTTCTGCATTATCCTCACTTCTGACATCCTGTTCTAACATGTCTGCACAGATCGCTGACAGCATCAGTAACCCCATCAGCCTGACAGCCGAGGCCGAAGCTGCTCTTGACCAGATCGATGGCCTCGTGGACAGCCTGTTTGCTCTTCACAGCTACCCATAGACAGTCTTTGAGGGGCCCAATGTTCACTCAAGACCAGAGAATTAACTTTTCTTTTGTTTCGTTAACTTGTACTGACACAGATGTGTATATTTTCTTCATAGCTATTCTTATACAGTTATATCATTTTTATAGCAGACATTTCCTGCCTAGAGTGAGAAAGAGCATTCACGTGGCATTTGTCTTCTTCGTTATCTTTACAGAGGGAGGTGAAACTAGTAAAAAGAACAGAAGAGTGTTGCAATTCGAAAATATTTTCAGCATCAATGACAGAGTAGAAGCAGTGAGAGCTTAAACCACCTTCTAGGTCCTGAAATTAAAATTGTTAAGGGACCAGCGCTCTGACTCCCTTTCCCACCACCACCACCACCACCACCAATTCGACCCATCTAGTTCATCTCCTGATACAAAATTCGTAACACATTATGTATTTGCTGAGTTGTTTTCTTCACTGATTCCGAATCTGTGCCCAATTTGATAATCCGCAGTTGAGGAATGGGGGAACTATACTTGTTTTTGTTTTTTAAATCAAATGTCATTGTTGCTTTTGAAAAGAAAAAAAGCTAAAACCAAATGGAGATGATTGCCAATGCTTCCGCAGAGTAGAAATATAGGTCACAGAAGACCTCAAACCTTTCATCAGAGACAAAAATATTTGATGATTCTATTGGTGCTTATAAACTAGCATGATATCATCAAGATACCCTACCTATAAGTGTAAATAATGAAGTTTTAACAGGTGATACAAACATTTTATTCGGATGGTAATAGAAAAAGTTTTAATCCTCATATGTCTAGGGATATGAAAAGCCAGGTAGGGCACAGAGTCACTTACTATAGGGCCACTTCAAGTCTAGTGAGAGGGTGCCTAGCATTGCCCTGAGGTCCAGATGGCTTCCCCTGTTTTAAGAGAGTGTTTATGGGCTTCGCTAATCATTAGGTTTGAAATGGGTTATAAAATTTATCTTCAAAGCCAGCCCCCCCCCACCCCCATCCCTTTCCAAATCCACTCTTCTCCAAAAATAAAACAAAGCAAAAACTGGGCTTCATCAACAGCCCCGACCTCTTAAACCACCTTATTATAATATGGCTTTTTGTTGCTGTTGTTTTATCATAGCATCATGTAGCTCATAGTTAAACTGTGATATGTATATTGCTTTGCTTATTTCCATAAACTTAATGGACATAACATTTAGCCTTTGTGATCAAATATATGCGTGAAGTGAGAGTGATGTAGCAGTATATTGTTAGGTGTGTCGTTACTGCAGAGACCTTACTACAACACACGGTTAAACAAAAGACCATGTGAATGGAATGTTAACCATTTGGTCATGTGACTGAGTTCTTATAAAACTTGGTCACGGGGTGATTTTTGTTGGGACTTTAGGAGAGAACAACTGTGTATAAGCTAGAGGACAAACATATGGTCTTTATCTATCCACATGAGTGCTGAGAAAGTGACTAAACATGGAGTATATATGCGAGATCTTGGAGTTCTACTTATGCTTAGATCTGTTCTTCAATGTAGAGATAGTTCGTAAACTGCAATCAGACTCAACGTGAAGTGTTCGTTAGTATGTTCTTGTATGTTGAGCTGTCACTACATACAACATAAATCATCACACATAACACTCATTCATCACTAGATCACGCTGTACACTATGAAGGGAAACGTGTACAGCAAATTGCTCATGAAGTGAATGGTAAGAAACGAGCAATTATTTCAATGAAGCGAAACATCAAAATGAGATGTCACTGAAATAAACAAGAGATGTAAAGGATGTGTCTTTTCTCTTCTTGCTGGATTAAGATGATTAGGGTCTTATGTTAATGTAAGAAATGTGAGAAATGCCTTCTTCAGAATCAACGCATCACACAATCTATTTTATTTTCAACTTTTGATAATGTCTGTTGGCGTATATGCTTATTATAATAAGACCATATACTTGGTAGGACGAGCAACCGTCTAGTCACTAGAGAACAGTGTATTAACAATTTAGCTGTTTCGCAAAAGATGTTTGATTGTAAAACTATCAATGCCTGTCTGATTGAAAATCCTGACTCTTGGAAAGGGAACGAGGTCATGACACTGAATTTTCGTTGCTTAGATTCAGTCTCCCGCAGGTACCAAATTTTTGTGACATATTCACATGGTCTCCTGCAAATGTCTAGTGCATACTAGACAATAGCAACAACAAATTGTTTACATGAAGGTACTTTCAGTTTATGGTTTCAGATATAAATTTCTACAAACAGAAGAAAATTCTCTCCACTTTTCATGCTCTGTAGCCAGCCTATTTATGTTGCCCTAGCTCTGTTACATATTGTCCACCTTGGCTTTGAACTGTTCTTTCACCAGCTCTTCATGGTCTTTCTATTTCATTTATCAAGGGAAGAGAAAAAAAAAGAGCTACACCAGGGGAGACACAGAGATAGAGGGGGGAGAGAAGAAAGGGAAAGAAAGACAGGTAAAATTATGAGAAAACGACAGAGAGAAGAAAAAGAGAGAGACAGAGAAAAGAGAAAGAGAGAGAGAGAAAAGAAAGAAAATACAGAAGAAATAGAGAGAGAGATAGAAAAGAAAGAAAATAAAGAAGAAACAGAGAGAGAGAGAGAGAGAGAGAGAGAGAGAATAAAGCAGAAATGCAAAGATTGATCAACTCCAGAAAAAGAAATGAGAACAAAATACACGTATAAAATGCTAGTTCTGCATTGATGTTGACTGACTGAGTCTGAATGAAACCTGGGAGATGAAGCGAAGAACGTCATTGCAGGTAGCGTGCCCTGCTCTTCTCCATCTGAAAAAGTTTTTTTGTTGTTGCTAGTTACAAAATATTAGTTGTTTTGTGTGGACTCCGCATTCCCCCATACCCTCGTATTTCTCATTCTCTCCCAGTTGTTCATATTGCCTGTTGTACAAATGCATTCAGGCATAATTAAATCACACAATCAAGTGAAACAAACTAATGAATTTATAAAAAATAATGCTTTAACACATCACTGATAAGAAATACTCCTTTTTAATGCAATGTGTTTTGAGTCTATCAGTGTGGAGCAAAGCAGTATCTCAAATCAGAGTGACAAACATGAGTTAACCCTCTCTTAACCATTTCCAAGACAGTTCATTCTTGTCGTATGATGTAATTTACCAACACGCACACACACACACTGTAGACAGACAGATAGACAGACATACAGAATTTTTTAAAATTTGCATAGTCTGAAAATCTATATTTCATTAACAGTATTAAATAATTATGACAAATGACCTTTTTTAACCAAATTTTAACATCAATATACGATGTTTTCTACAGAAACATAAATTTTGTTCAAATGTTTAAGAATTGTCCACTATCAGCTTGAATACATGAACAAAAATATTTTGCTTGCTTTCATTTCGTAGATTACATGAAGAGAGACTTTCATTCTTCATGATGATGGTATTTATAATAAAATGTTCTTTAAAAAAATTCCGAAAAAATGTATGAACCTCCTCAATATACAGACGGCCTGGTTAGCTGAGTGGTTAGGCACTCGGTTTACTAATCCAGTGTTAACCAGGTTCAGTCCCAGCAGATTTTTTCTGGTGCACATCGAAAAAGGCCCCGGGGTTACCCAGCCTCTAAAAATGGGTACCTGATAAATCTGGAAAGGTAAAGCGCCCAGCCATGATATTGACCACATCAGACTTTCATGTGCAGAAGGTCATGGACAATACGGGCCTTAACACCATATTCCCCAACAGGCCTTAATGCCAAGGAAACCTTTTTTTTTTACCTCAGTATATGAAAATCTTGAAAGAATGAACTTCTCATTTGATCTGAAATGGATTATCGTGGTTGGCTTGAGAACTGCTCATCTCCCTGGCAAGGACTTGCCTCGCTTACTAACTCCAATCCTGGCTACAATCTAGCATAGTACAAAAATGAAAGTTTATTCACAGCAACAATATATACAAAATGAAATTTAATGAAACATTATTCAAGTGGACATATACAAAGAGGAAGAACAAATACAAAAGAAAACGGAAAAAAATCTTTGTAAAAAATATTCACATCGGCATGCTCTGGATACCATTATAAAATTACTACTTGACTTAATAGGATCTGAACCCTAATGGTAGGTGAGAAGAGCAGAACTATAAGAAGCTACAGATCTGACTGAGCTTTTAGAATCATCTACGAGTGCAATTTTAAAACGCGATGGAGGCCACGTCAGTGCAGTGGATTAGTCACTCGATTTACACTCACCACAGCGGCAGTAAAATTGTGACTCGCGGTGTTCTTCACCCAGCCTCAAGAAAAAAATGGGTACATGGGTTAATGTTGTGGGAAGGAAGAGGAATGACGCCACAAGCTACGGAGTTCGCGCTGATGCTGACATCAGTTGGCAGTTTCTGTTCAACTGCTGACTAGGTCGCAGAGCCTAGTCAGTGGTTGAACAGAACTGGTTCACAATTCATACCTTTACCTTTTTCTTTTAAAACGTGAAACACGTTGTAGATTTTTAAAAAACTTTTCATTACTTATTTTCCCTGCAGCCGTCATATTCTACGAATATAATGTTCAGCATGTTAAATTTATTTTTAACAATGATAACTTTAAGATATAAAAGACAGTAAAAGCTATCATTGCTTGTAGTGATCTGTTTGTCTTTCCTGGCAATCCTGGATAAAATTAATCAATTTGTCTACATGACCAAGATAGCACACTGATTCAGTACAGTGTATTAATTTGATATTCAGTGCTTCAACTGATCTGCTAGCACTTAGTTTTACCATCCAGCACCACAATGAAACTCAGTTGTTACAACAATGAAAGCATTTTATAGTATTTTTTGTAAGAATGTTACAGAAGTAAATTGTTCTATGCTATTTTAGTAAAATATGATCTTTAAATGTCACTTCTGATAATTTTATATATATATATATATTATATATATATATACATTCATTTATTTGCATGTCCCTTATTGAACTTTGCCTCCCTAACAGCACTCTCATAGGCCTCTTGTAAGCAAGATGGCCTGCTGCTGATACATCCATTTGCAGATCATCAATGATATCTTGCAGCCATCTTCACCTTGGTCTTCCTCTCTTTCTTTTTCCCATAAGTACCCTTCCAAGATGGTCATCTCTAGATTATCATAACATTTAATGTGTCCAAAATATTTAAATTTTCTCTCTTTAATCCTCCTTACTAGCCAGCCTTCTTCAATATTAAGTTCTTGTAGTATGGATATATTTGTTCTTTTTTGTGTCCATCATATTTGAAGAACTCTTCTGTAGCATTTACATTCAAAGGCATTTATGTGTTTCTCAGCTGTTTTGTTAAGTGTCCAGGTCTCACAGGCATATGCTGCAATGGGAAAGATGTATGCCCTTAAAAATCTTATTTTTGTAGTTCTGTCTGTTCCTCTCCACAGATTCTTTAGTTCTTTTTGCATTCTGAAGAGCAATACATGTCCTCCTTTTAGTTTCCCTCATTGTATGTCCATTATTAGTAGTGATCCAAGATATTCCAAACCCTCCACTTCTTCCAATTTTTCCTCATTGATATATATTTCAGCTGCCTTGTTTGTTTCGTCAGGTGTCACCAATTTAGTTTTCTTCGCATTAAGATGGAAATTTTGCTCTTCGCTGTTCTTACAGACTGACATAATTATATATATATATATATATGCTGAATATCTTTCTGTATCATAGAAGCATGTTTTGAACAAAAGTATTGATCTGCTTAAAACACTGCAAATAAAGTTAGAAAAATTGTTCTTTAACTGTAGTCACATGCCTCTCTGTGGTCACATACCTCCATGTTGTCACATGCTTCTGAATAGTCATGGCTCAACAGACACTATGGCTGATGTGGAATGACAATTAATGATACTGGACAGTCTGACGGGATGGTGTGAGAGGAGATCACCAACTGAGCTGATGGCCTGCATGAAGGATCGCGTACTCTGGAGAAGCATAATAGCCAACGCCAGTCGGCACGGCACATGATGATGATGATGATGACTCTAAATCTCAGCTCTCATTTCCTATAGCTTATATTACTGCTGGCAAGAAAACTCAGTGAAAGGCTTTTTTTTTAAAAAAATAGATAATAACAGACAACATTCATAATCAATGAATTAAAAATGGAAAGACGTTAAATTAACACGGGGGATGTACAAATAAGACTCATTCAGATATAAAAATAGAAAACCTGTTGACTTCATATATTTTTGAAAGTTGCATTCTCTCATCTTGGCACATTTATACAAAAGTGTAATGAGCCAGAATGTTTTTGAAACATAAACAAAATCATATGACTTGGCATATGAAGTATTTAACCAAATTTATGTGAAAATGTCACCACATACAAGTCTTCTTCTTCTTCTTTGTATGCACACTGGCGATGATGCGTGGTACCCTGATTTTTGTGATGCGCCTTTTGGCTGGGTACCTCCAACTTAAACACCTTTCCTTGCTAGGGCAGACTGTGGTCTTGCTCAGACTGCCATGAAGACAGTGGTGTAGGCTGGTCTGGCCAAAACTTTGTTTCCAGCCTCTGGTGGCTGTACTTAGCCCCTTCTCTGTGTCAGACGGCTCTGAGACATTTCCACAGAGACACTCCGACTTTGGGATGAGGAATCTGATGAGTCCTTCAATGATATCCATTCTCCGCCACCTATAGTCTGCTGGCTCTGTTTTGTTTACATCATTCTGATAGCCGTTGCCATAAAGACCCATAAGCTTGTCACGTCCTGGATTCATTGGTTTCACACCAGACTTTCCTCATCCCCGCCGGTGATCTCCATGTCCCCATCCATCCACCAACCTGACATTACATTTTACAAAAATAACAATTACAATTAATATTGATTGCTACAGGTTTCTGGGCTACAGAAGTAGGCCAGAGTTTTTAAGCAAACAGATCTATGTTCCCTGTCTCACAAAGACTATGTTAAGATAAATGTGTTCTTAACACAGTTGTTCCCAGGGGAACATACAAGTGTATGCCAGTTCCCATATTGACAATTGGCCACACATTAGTGAAATGTACACATGTCTGTGCTTAATGTAGAACACAATATTTGCCTGAAAACAAATCCCTTATATACAGAACAATATGCTCATCTAAAGGAAGCAACTTTAAAAAAAATTTTTTTAAGTCTTATCTCTGTTAGCTTCACTCATTTAAAAAAAAATCTGGTTGAACAACTTTTCATAACATATTCAGTGTTTTCTTTCAGTAAATCCAGACTACAGTTAAATTATTTGGACAAAAAAAATGTGTAAACTGTTATATATAGACACAGATCAATAATTAAGACTTCTCAAATGTGTGAATATTCACTGTTAAAGATGATGTAATCATTTAGTCAAGAGTTAACAGGAATTTGATAATTGTAGAATGAACTGGCATATGAAGTATTTAACAAAATTTATGTAAAAATTTCACCACATGTGAACTTTCATCACATGTGAACTTGTACTTCTACTATATTTTCCTACAACGGAAATTAGATACAAATTTATTTATGTATTCATTTATTTATTTATTATTGGAAAAAAAATTATTGAGAACATATGGCAAATCAACAGTTATAAGCACAAAAAAAAGCTAAGATTCTTCACTTCAAATGTAATATCCACCCTTATTTATGTATATGACAGCTGAAAAACAACTGGAAATAGACAACAAATTAAACTCTTTTGAAAACAAATGTATAAGGCAAATACTCTGTTTAAAGTGGAATGAATTCAAGAACAACACAGAAATAGATAGATGAGTGAACAACAACCTGTCTCATGGGTGATCAGAAAAAGGAGATGGACATATCAGTCATGTGATGAGAAGAAATAGTCAGAGAATCTCAAAACAAGCTATCAGCTGGAACATAAGAGGCCAAAGAAAAAGAGGTCGACCACATGAAAGAAGACATTGTTAAGAGAGGTCAAATTATTAGGCATAAAATCCCTTGATGAGGTTGAAAAACTTGCTGAAAACAGAAAAACTTAGTGAACTACCATGCAAGCCCTATGTGACGTTTAATGGCATGGGAAGGATGTAAGAGTGGAAGTGAAAAAGGATTCATTCTTATTTTATGCTGTTTTCTTTTATGAATTTTTAAATAATGTAATAATCTGAGTAAAGCAGATAAAGAAAAGCAGCTTTAGAAGACATTCAGCAGACTCTCTTGATGAGAATTTGCTGAATACATATGCTCCACAGAAATTTAGCAATGATAAAAAATGATAAAATGATAAAAATTTCACTCTTTTGAAAACAAATGCCTCAGGAAAATACTTGGTATAAAGTGGAATGAATTTAAGAACAACACAGAGATAAGACAGATGAGTAAACAACAACCTGTCTCATGAGTGATCAGAAAAAGAAGATGGACATATGTAGGCCATGCGATGAGAAGTAACAATCAGAGAATACCAAAACAAGTTATCAAGTGAACCACAACAGGCTGAAGAAAAAGAGGTCGACCATGTGATCTCTAAAGAGGACATTGTTAAGAGAAGCCAGTTTAGTGGGCATAAAATCCCTTGATGAAGTTGAAAAACTCGTTGAAAACAGGAAAACTTGGCAAACAACTATGCAAGCCCTATATGATGTTTAACAGCACGAGAAGGATGTGAGATATAAGAAAATCTTTTCATGCAGTTTCCTTTCTGAAATACAACTGTGAATGACCAGGCACAAATGGTCAACATTTTATGACTTTATGCAATTTTATAACTGCAAAGTCTGACCATATTTGATTTAAGCACTTGGTCATAACCTGAAAAACTCTACAGCCTTAGAGGAAATGATCCACTTGAAATTTGTTATAAAGTCAAACTGGTTGAACTTTTGAAAGCACAAAAAATATGTATTACTAAAAATGCCCTTACCAGTTGTCAATGTATTTCAATGAAAATTCATACATAGATAAAAAACTTTGTCACATATATAGGGCAAAGATTTAGTTTATATACATAAAGGTAAAAAAAAAAAGGTAAAATTCTCATTTCTATGCCATAATGGTATATTTGGGATATAATGTTAGGCCTGTATTTCCATGACCTTTGGCATATTGAAAGCACGATGTGGTCAGTATCACACCTGGCTGCATTTACCTTCCCAGATTACTCTGGTACCCATTTTTAGAGACTTGGTGGAACTGGGGCCATTTTGGTGTGCATCTTACATTTTACCTGCTTCCCATGCCATTAAACATCACATAGGGCTCACACGGTAATTTGCCAAATTTTCCTGTTTTCTGCAAGCTTTTCAACCTCATTAATGGATTTTATGCCTACTAATTTGGCCTCTCTTAAAAATGTCCTATTTAGAGTTTCATGTGGTCTACTTCTTTTTCTTTGGCTGTTGTGTTCCACTTGATAGCTTGCTTTGGGATTCTCTGATTGCTTCTATATACGTCCATTTCCTTTTCCTGATTACCCATGAAAAATGTTGTTGTTCGCTCATCTGTCTTCTCTCTGTGCTGTTCTTGAATTTGTTCCACCAAGTATTTTCCTTAGGCATTTGTTTCCAAAAGAGTCTAATTTGTTTTCTATCTCTTTAGTTATTTTCCAGCTTTCGCATGCATAAATTTGAACTGAATAATCTTAGCTTGGTTTTTGTGCATATAACTTTTGAGTGCCATATGTTCTCAAGTACTTTTTTCAATTCTAATTCTAACTTCAAGGTGTCACCATCCTGGTCAATGTAGCTGCCGAGGTTTGAAAATATGTGTATACTGATATGTGTGTGTGTGTGTGTATGTGTGTGTGCATGCGTGCGTGCGTGTGTGTGTGTGTGTGTGTGTGTGTGTATGTATATATATATATATACACATATACACAAATAAAATAATGTTAAGTAAAAGTTTAAGTGTACTCTGAGCATTTTCTGTGATGATTAGTCCATTAGAATTGTAGTAACCATAGTAGGTACTACCATTAAGGCAGGGAGGCAACTGTTAAAAATACAGATCTTAGAGGAGCATACAATTATTAGTGTATGAGTATATAACTATACATGGAGCCACTGCCACAGATTTAGGTGACTGCATGCAGAAACATCTGTACGATATCACCCAGCATGCTTCAGAACCAGTCCTGAATCATTTCAATGGCCCCAACCACAGAACCAAATCTGACTTTCTGGTAACAGCCATCAAACAATGTCATGCAGATGCCAGAAGCTGCCTAGCACTTGAGAAACACTACATTCAGGAATATGGGATGTTGGAACCACATGGTTTGAACTTGTTATTGAGCTACACCTAACATTCTCCTTTTCCACAATCATAATCCTTCCCCACTAAGTTCCACTCCCTTTTCACTTGTTACACATAGTTCAGAACCTCCTCACAGCATCACACTACAACCCCCCTACCCCAGCTATAAGCACCTATTTCACCTTCTCCCGGCTAGGTTACCATTGTATCACTCTCTCTCCCCTCCAAGATTTCCCCACCTACCACCTTCAGTTATGACCCACCTATCACACATCACAAGTCTCCATTTAAATATTCTCTACACACTACCATGTGCATTTCTGAACACAGTGTCGGACAAGCCACAGCTTCTTACAAGTTACAGATAAGTGCTCTATTCGTTTTATTTAATTTTTTTTTAACATACCATTCATGTGAATTTATACTTTATCTCCTCTGTCTGTTTCTTTGTTGTGTGTTTTTGTATGTTAAGGCTCAAGCCGAAACATCACAGCTGTGTACTCGTTAAGTAATTAAGCTGTTCCTACTTTTTTCCTTGTTTATACACTCAGAGTAATACAGTATTCATCTTTGAGGGACACAATTTTATTCTTAGCCTTACCTCAAGCTAAACATAGTTTGCTATTGATCCTAACAGTAAGATTAAATTTTTAAAAAAACTCACATATTTCATGGTGTAACAGGATGACAATTGTTTTGAAGAACTGAAAGAAAAAGACTGTTGCCTTAGAAATGTTTAGATGTAATTCATGATGTGATCAATATATATATAATATTATTGTTTATTTTTCTTAATATTACTTCTAGCGGGCTTAATTCTTTTCGATTTGGTCTTGTGTAACCTGTTGATGAGAAGAAAAATAAACTCATACAGTAGAAAAATATACATTTTTCTGCATAATAATTCAGTAATGTTAGTACTGTCTATTGACGTATAGAGCATATAAAATCTGTTAATAGCAAGTCATTGGCTGATGGAAAGTGAAACTAGTCTTGTCTTGTCTTGTGTTATCTCCCTGTAACTGCAAGCTGGTGTTCTTTGCAGCTGATGCTGTAGAGATGTTGCAGTACAGTATCGTATCGGCGTGGAAGTGGGTTATGGCAGCTACTTTTTTAAGTCCTGGAGTACAGCTAAAAAGCAAGTTGTGTGTAATGTTTCCTTAGCAGGCTCCACCAGCATGGGGACTATGGCGATATCTACCCCATTCACCAGGCAATGCCTGTTACTGGGAATACCAATGGAAAGGTGGGACAGGGTCTTGTTCAGCTGTAGGTTGCTGATTGCCTTATGATACAGCATCTTCACCCCCAATGAAGCTGGTGAATCTGATTAACAAAAAACTATGATTCTGTTCTAAACAAGTTTCTCAAACTACTCTTAAACATGGAGATGACAATATCTCTCATGTTCCTCGTGTAGTTCATTAGTTTTAAATAGCACATGATGAGGACAATCCAAATTTTGCACAAAAACAGTACCTCTGACATAAACCTACATTTGCTGTTTTAAATTGAGTTGTGTTGGAATGGGCAACTCATCTCTCATCCACATCATTTTCTCAGTTATTGCCCTTCATAATATATGTTTTAAAAAAATCATGAAAACTGTAACAGCAGTATATTCATTTTCATTAATATCTGTTTTCTATATCAGAATTTTTAAAAAATCTTTTTTTTTTTTAAATGAGACATCTGTGTTGTTTTCACATGCTTTAAGAATTTTAACCTATCTCTTCCAAATGGGTCATGAAAACACAATATAACCTAGACTATACTGAATTTTCTTGCATCAGTTACACATTTCACAGACTTTTTTGTCTTTCTTTTTTTTTTTTTAACTACAAATGTGTGAACATAATAAAAATGGAGAAATGGGCATAATGTATTTAAAGTTTTGTACTGTTTTAAAAACAGACAAAAATAAAAGATAAGAAAAGTGAAGATATAAAAACATTTGATAGGGGCTGGGTAAGTAGAAAGCAGTGAAGATTAAAATGAATCTAGAAATACAGCTTTTTCTCTCTCTCTCTCTCTCTCTCTCTCTCTCTGAACCTTAAGTGCCCAGGGCACATGGGGCTTCTGCAAGGGTTTTTCCGCAAATGCTTGTCATTTGCCTTTTTTCCTGCTCTTGCCCAGTTGAGCCCTCTATTGGTCAACATCCTTTCTGTTGTTGTTCTTCTCCATGTCTCTTTTGGTCTACCTTTACTTCTGTTCCCCTGTGGTGTCCATCTCAGTGGTATTTTTGGTAGTGAGTTGTCAGTCAATCGGAGCACATGTCCCAACCATCGCCAGCGTCTTTCTTCAATAATTGCTGTCACTGGCTTCATCTGCATTTCTGCCAACAAGATGTTATTTCTTATGGTATCTAATTCTTCATAAACATTTAGTCTGGAAAGAATTCAACTTGTTTTCTATTGTTTTGGTGATTTTCCAGCATTCACTTCCATAGATTAGTACACTTAGAACATTACTCTTAAATATCCTGATTTTCACATTTATGCTTAGTTTTTTTTATTTACATATAGTCTGCAGCATTACAAAAGCCTGTTTTGCTCTAGTAAGTCTGCTGTTGATGTCCTCTGTGTGCTGTCTCCATTTTCTACTACTCTACTGCCAAGGTATACAAATTCATTGACCTCCTCCACTAACTTGCTATCTACTCTGAGTACATTTTTGTTGTTCACATTTTGCTTCATTAACTTTGTCTTTCCTATGTTGATCTTTAGTCCTATGTTATTTGCATTCTGAGTTAGCTTGTTTATTTTGTCTTGCATATCTGTGTGGCTGCTTGATAGTAGACAAATGTCATCTGCAAAGTCAAGGTCCTCCAGCACTGTGTCAAGGGTCCATTGCAATCCTCTGCGTTTGTCTGATGTTGTCTCCTTCATTAATCAGTCTACTGCCAAGATAAATAATGTTGGTTATAGTACACATCCCTGTTTCACTCCTGTTTGTGCCCTAAAGCTGCTGGAGGTATTTTCTCCACAGATCACATTGCACTGAAAACCCTCGTAAAGGGCTTTGATTACATTCACTATCTTATGGGGGAGGCCATGCCATCTTAGGATTTTCCACAGTGCATCTCTGTTGACACTGTCAAAGGCTTTCTCAAAATCTATAAACAATGCATATGTTGTGCTATGCCACTCATTTGCCTGTTCTAATATTTTTCTAAGTACAAATATGTGGTCTATGCATGATTTTCCTCTCCTAAATCCTGCCTGCTCCTTCCGAAGTTTTCCCTCAAGTGCTGGTACAATTCTGTTGATGATTACTCTGCAAAATACTTTACTGGTGAGTGGCAGTAGGGTAATGCCTCTCCAGTTCCCGCAATCTCTGAGGTCACTCTTCTTTGGTAGTTTTACTATAAGCCCAGTTTTCCACTCCTCTGGAGCTTTTTCTAGATCCCAAATTTGTTGTAGTATCTGGCAAAGTTGTTTTGGTGTTTCTGTTTCCTCTGTTTTCAACATCTCAGCAGTCACTTCATCCTCACCTGGTTCCCTGTCTAATTTTAGCTTCTTTATCGCCTCCTTTACTTCACTTATTGATATTGGTCCTGTATTGATGTTTAGTTCCATTTTTGCTTCAGGTATGTATATTGTTTGTGCTGCTTGTGTTCTGTTTAGTAGGGTGTTAAAGTGTTCCCTCCATCTTTCAATTTTTTCTCTTTCTCCACTGACCAGTTGTCCCTTATGTGTCCTTACTGCACTCTCAGATTTTGTGCTGATGTTACCTGTCATCTGCTTTGTGATTTTGTATATAAATACAGCTTTAGCAGTTATTAAAAGATGACAGTTTTGAGGAGAATTCACTAAACATGCATGCTCCACAGAAACATGAAAGTAATAATGAAAATGCTTGTATCCAATTTTAAACCCAGCATTAAAGGTATAAAGGCATAAGAAGAACAAGCAGGATTTCAAAAAGGGAGAAACTGCATTGACCAGATTTTTACTCTAAGAATAATACCTGAACAACACTGAAATGCAAAGACCGTTAATCCTGAAATGCATAGACTTTAAAACGGCATTTGATAGCATACACAGAGATTCATTATGGAGAATTTTAAGCCTATATGGAATACCATATAAAATTGTCAACATCATTAAGGATCTCTAAAATGGATATGTTCATGCAGTCAAAACAGAAGAAGGAATGAGTGAATTGTTTCAGATTGAAACTGGCGTGAAACAAGGATACATACTATCTCCCTTGCTTTTTGGAATTGCCACAGACTTCATAATGAAAAAATGTTGCACAGGTAGAACGGGCATTGATTGGTTACATGGGACCTAACCACTGTTCCCTCTAAGCTGCGTGCACGGCCGCATGCAGAAAAAGATCATACCGCCACAAAATTTTTGGAACCAAGCAAAACTGAAAATGAAACTGCTACTTTTATTTTCCATTTCCTGATGTTATGCTGTGCTATAATTACGATCAAGAAAAATACAGTGATGGTACATGTTTTTCCTTTACTGTTTCTTTGTTATTGAGACATGACTTTCAGATTGGATGTTTCAACTGGTCTTTTATTGCATAGTTTAGGTAGTACTGTAGCAGAATCACTGAATAATTAAACAAAGAAATCATCATTGCAATTAACTAAATACCAGTAACTGAAAAGTACAGCAGGTTTATCCTGTTATTAAATGTACAAGTCTTTACAGTGTATATATATGTATATATATCTCTCTCTCTCTCTGAACTTTAAGTGCCCAGGGCACATGGGGCTTCCGCAAGGGTTTTCCACAAATGCCTGTCCTTCGCCTTTTTTTCTGCTCTTGCCCAGGTGAGTCCTCTATTGCTCAACATCCTTTCTGTTGTTCTTCTCCATGTCTCTTTTGGTCTACCCTTATTTCTGTTCCCCTGTGGTGTCCATCTTAGTGCTATTTTTGGTAGTGAGTTGTCAGTCATTTGGAGCACATGTCCCAACCATTGCCAGCATCTTTCCTCAATAATTGTTGTCAGTGGCTTCATCTACATTTCTGCCAATAAGATGTTATTTCTTATGGTGTTTGGCCAAAATATTTTTCTAATTCTTCGTAAACATTTAGTCTGGATAGAATTCAACTTGTTTTCTATGGTTTTGGTGATTTTCCAGCATTCACTTCCATAGAGTAGTACACTTAGAACATTACTCTTAAATATCTTGATTTTCATATTTATGCTTAGTTTTTTTTATTTCCATATAGTCTGCAGCATTGCAAAAGCCTGTTTTGCTCTAGTAAGTCTGCTGTTGATGTCCTCTGTGCTGTCTCCATTTTCTACTACTCTGCTGCCAAGGTATACAAATTCATTGACCTCCTCCACTAACTTGCTATATATTACGTTACAATGCACATTTGCACACACAATGTTTTTTTTTTTTTGCACATGAGCTGAATATTTTGTACACAGACTGCAAACCCTTAGAGGGAACACTGGACCTAACTAATGATTTTACAGATGACACAACTCTTATCAGTAACAATGTGAATTCCATGCAAGGAAAAAAAAAGACACCTTGGCTAGCAAGAAAGTAAAAATAATGAAATTTCCCATTAATCAAGAAGGAAAAATATACATAGAAAGAACAGATGTTGAAGAAGTACATCAATTTGCATGCGTCGGCAGTTACATAGACCAGTATGGTGATACCAGAAAGAAAGTTAGAATTAGAATTGCAAAAGCAGACCTTCAAGAATCTTGAGAACAAATGGCATTCAAAAGTTATAAGCACAAAAACCAAGCTAGGATTATTCATGTAATATCCACCCTCATTTATGCATGCAAAAATTGGAAAACAACTAAAGAAACAGACAAGAAAGACTCTTTTGAAAACAAATGCCTCAGGAAAATATTCGGTATAAAGTGAAACGAATTCATGAATAATGCAGAGATAAGGCAGATAAGCAAACAATAACCTGTCCTATGGGTGATCGGAAAAAAGAGATGTAATGAGAATAAACAATCAGAGAATCCCAGCTATCAAGTGGAACACAACAGGCCAAAGAAAAAGAGGTTGACCACCTGAAACTCTAAAGAGGACATTGTTATGAGAGGCCAAATTAGTTGGCATAAAATCCCTTGATGAAGTGGAAAAACTCACTTGACAAACTACCATATGAACCCTATGTGACATTTAACGGCATGAGAAGAACGTAAGATATAAGATTAAAGGTATAGAAGAACTTGTTATACATGAGTTAGTCAGACAAAAACCATATTTCTTTTAATTCCATAATTTACCGAAGACAAAATGTCACCTTGCAGATACTTTTTCTTAGCTCAAGCAAATTGTGAATGATCTAGTGTGCCGAACAATGTTTGATATTTAGAACTGCAGCTATTTTATTCACCCTCAATCGATGGTTTTCCATCACACCACATTCAACTTCTCATATTGCCTCTGGTTTCAGTACTCGGAGTGTCTGACCCAAACGAGGAGAGTGATACAGAACTAGGGTCATTTCAAAACTTCCTACTCCACTCATAAACTTACTGCAGTAACAGATTATTGTATTGAACTTCTATTTACTGTTGAGACTGAATAGGTTTTTACACCTTTGCTGCTAAAAAAATGGATGAGAGAACACTGTTCTACTTTATCTTGTGCAGCAACCACCTTTACACTGCTTCCATAATGTAATTTAGCTGGTTAGAACTGTGCTGCCAAATGTAAGACACTTCTAAGTTAGTAGTTCTTAACTGGGGGTCCTTGAAGAAATCTTAGGAGTTTTCACACTTTTAAGGTTAAAAGAGAAGTGAAGGAAAAAAAAAAGGAAAACAAAGAAAAAAATCTTTATTTCCCCACATTCTTTTGGTTAGGTCACATGATATTTACATCATTATGAATAGCATGCTATGTCATGTAAGTTCATCATGCTCGTTCTGGTTCCCACAATTCTCTAACTATGCCAAGAATGTTCTGGAAATAATTCATATATAAAAGGATGGTCTCTTAAAGTTGGTACAGATGGGTATTACTCTGCTTTTTTTTTTTTTGTTCTAGGAACCAAAACTTTTGCGCACCAGTTATGCAAGTATTCATTAACTGGTTCCTAAAACTGATTCCTTGAGTTATGCAGATGCTGCTGTCACTCTGATAACAGAAGCTGCCCAATACTTGTGAACCACTGCATTCAGGAATATGGGATGCTGGAACCCCTTGGTTTGAACTTGAAATTCAACTGCACTTAACATTTCCTTTCTTCACAACAATATTCTCTCTTTACTAAGTTTTTCTCTTTCCTCACCTGTAACTTACAATATTACAGAACTCCCTCACAAATTTTCTTTTTGGCTCTACATACAAAGATTTGCTTGAGAAGGATACATTAGTTAGCTCACAACATTTGAAAGATTTGCACTGTAATTTCCTTGAATATTTTTTCTGTTCCTGATTCAAGCAAAAACTGGGTTAGAGATTCATTTTCACTTCATCTGAAGAAAACGAAGATAAGCTCATAGAAATTTCAGAGATTGTGCTCCTTAACAGCACTGCAAAAAACAATCTCTTTTAAATTTCTGAACTCATTTGTGATCAGCTTTTCTGAAAATATTGAGTGTGTTATGAAAGTATTGATGCATTTCATAACAACATACTTGTGTGAGAAATTGTTCACAGCACTCTCATGTAATTAACAAGCAGGGTTCAGTTTTCAGTAATTTTTTTTTCTAATTTCAATGGAATCATGGCACACAAAACAAAAAAGAAATACTAAGCATGCATTTATTTATCTGAGGACACTTGATGATTAACTTCAAATAAATATTTGATGAAACTGAGGGCTTTTACTCTTCAGTTATACACTTTGAAAGTCTGCTAGTGATGAAAGATATTTAAAGAAGGTCTGTGATAAAGAAAAAAATTTAGAGCAACCACCATAAGATATTAGTATCAACACTGTTAACTTACATGACAGCACGAAGGCGTTTAGAGTTTCTGCTGCAGTTTTAAGGTTTTCATGTGACTCACACTCATATCTAACACACACAAAAATTTTTTTACCAAAGTTGAGCCAAGCCAAAGTAAGTGTTGTTGGTTTGTATGGTGTAGATCTGGTTTCCACAGTACTGCGGGATCTGGACAAACACCTCATCATCTGGATACAGCATAAAAACTCCCATGTGGACTGATGTGTCAAGTGCTCTTATCTCCTGTGATTTGGAGTTAGTTGTATAAGGAGCACCGCTGCTTGAAAAGGTAATCAGAAAGAGACAAGGTCTTATCTAGTATTAACAGTGGACACAACTGAAAACTCAAACTACTAGTGTATAAAGTAATGAGGTTATTTAATATTTACAGTGGACGAATGGAAACTCAGTTACTGGTGTTTAAATTAATAACGTGATTCAGTATTTACAGAGGGCAAATGGAAAATCAAGTTACTGGCATGTAAAGTAATACAGAGTTGAAATGTTCAAGTGATGGATAAACTTTCACTTCAATGTTTCTGACATTTGAAAACAGTTGACTGAAATTAAGAAATGGAAATCAAGAAGAAAAACCAACATTCAACATATAAAGATGTGCACAATGCTTTATAAATGTATCATGACATCTTTAACTGTGTTATTATTTCTTTGAAAATAAGAATTTGTTCAATTCTGCTACTGACGTTCATTTCATATTTTCCATCGTTGATTACTGTCTATGCAAGGGACATGATGTTCTGTAATTCTGCTATTCCTCACTATTATTCATTTTCTATAGTGTCAAACATTCTAAATTAGCATATAATAATCTGCATAGCCAAGAAATATTACTTTTCTGTGAAAGTAATTCATTTTCAAAAGTCTACCACTAATATAACCAGAGAGGTTCTCACCTGAAATCCCCAGGCTGAGAGGGAACTAGGAAGAC
This sequence comes from Achatina immaculata, assembly GCA_009760885.1. Taxonomy (NCBI): domain Eukaryota; kingdom Metazoa; phylum Mollusca; class Gastropoda; order Stylommatophora; family Achatinidae; genus Lissachatina; species Lissachatina immaculata. Next base: position 10,678,334 of record CM019694.1, read on the forward strand.
CTAGAAACACTTGGTGATGGGGTCATTAAGCAGAGGTCAGAAAAATGGACTACATATGGAGATGAATAGAAGAAACAGATATCAGAAAAATGGACTACATATGGAGATGGATAGAAGAAACAGAGATTTAAAAAAATGGACTAAACATAGAGATGGATAGAAGAAACAGCCAGGACAGAAATAAATGGAGACCCCCTTTTGATTGGGATATAGATGGGATGGATGGGATCTATTTTTAAAAAGTTCATTTTCAGTGACTCTTATTTTCTGAAACTGCATTTTAAGATACTTACAGGTTATGTTGGGTGACAAGGCTTTTAAGAAGCACACGGAGTTCATGTCCTCTACGAAGAACGGTTTCATGTGAGCATTCATTGTGCTGATCACTGCAACACAAAAGTATGGAAGCTTTAGATGTGCTGAATTAGTGAAAGCTGGAAAAAAACAATGGTCTTGCTGAACCAGTTACTCTGCCTTGTTAGTTTCTTTCAGAAAGTCATTGTAAGAGATAAAACAGGTTGCCTAAGATATAATTATGACAACAACAAAAAAAGTTGCAAATTTACTCATAAATATATCATCTAACACATTAGTTTTACTTTTCCATTTTTTTTCCCTTTTGCTTAAAGCACATCAGTGAGGTCTTTCAGGTAGCACAAAGTAATGGATGTGCAAGCAGATTTGACAGAGATAATCATCATTACAAAAGTACATAATTTTGAAAATAAATGGGAGTTACTTTTTATGACAGTGTAGAAGGAGCTGGTTTGATGGCTGACTGACTTTCCATGCAACGATAGTGAGCTGCAGTTGGAAACCTTTTAACACCATGCTTCGGAATTTTTTTTTTTTTTATCTATGGATGTCCTTTGCAGCCAGAGATACTGAAATGCTGGATTTGTAATGGATGATGAGTGGATTGTTGTGGTTTGTCTGAAGAACTTGGATGTACCAAAGAAATGAGCTTGCCAGCATGCACCACTGCCATGACAGCCACAGTGAGTCAGTTTGGAGGAGCACATTATTATGCTAATGGGAGCACCACTGAGAATTCTGACTGAACCCTGACCAGTTCTTTTTCACTGACTTTTATAAATGTACCATCACTGTAGTACAATCCTCTATGCTCCAGGCAAATATTTCTGTAAAAATAAATACCTCACAGTTTCAGGGAAAACTAAATTTCTGTATCCAAGGTGATGCTCAGAAGACAGTGTTTATGCAGGACAGAATATACCTACGCAGATGATCTTATGCATGACATGCAAATATTAGCATATTTGACATGAAAGCTGGTGACTAAAAAAAAATACAGAAATGGATGCAAATGCTTATACTTTTAATCTACTTACGGACTTTCACGCCCATTAACTGCCACTTGTGCATAAATAATATACACCCCCTGTTGTTTGATCTTAATTCTTTGGAGATGATTTTTAGAGTCTCCAAGCGGCGTGAAACCATGCATACCTAAAGTATCTTCACCTGTGACCCAGCTGAAGTACTCAGTATTTGCTTCTGAAATGTGTAAAAAGATAAGAATATTGTAAAGGTTAAAAGTTAACAAAAGAGAAGAACGACAAGTGAGAAAGATCAGAGAGCATCACAGCTTGATCTGATCATCCCTAACTGCAGAAAGTGCATGTCCTCTTGTGACTAGACAATTTCTCATCCTGTTGGAGTCCATGGTTCCAGGTGGCCATTCTTTTACTAATTTTCTTTCACTTGATTTGCTTTGTCAGTCTTTTATTTTGTTTTTTTTTTCCAAGGCTAAACAAACATTCTGTGCTCTTTCAATTTGCTTATGCTACAAGTACCTTTGGAGATATGTTGTTCCTGAATAGATGAAATCCAACTAGAAGAAGCTTTTTAACATGACATTTCCTTTCCAGAATGTTGCCCCTTTCAACGTCTAGAATGTTGTCTATCTCACTGTCTAGAATATTGTCCATCTCACTGTCTAGAATGTTGCCCCTCTCATTGTCTAGAATGTTGTCCATCTCACTGTCTAGAATGTTATCCCTCTCAATGCCTAGAATGTTGTCTAGAATGTTATCCCTCTCAATGCCTAGAATGTTGTCTATCTCACTGTCAAGAATGTTGCCCCTCTCATTGTCTTGAATGTTGTCCTTCTCACTGTCTAGAATGTTGTGCCTCACACTGTCTAGAATGATGTCCCTCTCACTGTCTAGAATGATGTCCCTCTCACTGTCTAGAATGATGTCCCTCTCACTGTCTAGAATGTTGTCCCTTTCCATATCTAGAATGTTGTCCATCTCACTGTCTAGAATATTGTCCTTCTCAGTGTCTAGAATGTTGTCCCTCTCACTGTCTAGAATGTTGCCCTTCTCAATATCTAGAATGTTGTGTCTCTAACTGTCTAGAATGTTGCCCCTCTCACTGTCTTGAATGTTGTCCTTCTCACAGTCTAGAATGTTGTCCCTCTCACTGTCTAGAATGTTGTCCCTCTCAATATCTAGAATGTTGTCCATCTCACTGTCTAGAATGTTGCCCCTCTCATTGTCTAAAATGTTGTCCCTCTCACTGTCTAGAATGTTATCCCTCTCAATGCCTAGAATGTTGTCTAGAATGTTATCCCTCTCAATGCCTAGAATGTTGTCTATCTCACTGTCAAGAATGTTGCCCCTCTCATTGTCTTGAATGTTGTCCTTCTCACTGTCTAGAATGTTGTGCCTCTCACTGTCTAGAATGATGTCCCTCTCACTGTCCAGAATGTTGTCCATTTCCATATCTAGAATGTTGTCCATCTCACTGTTTAGAATATTGTCCTTCTCAGTGTCTAGAATGTTGTTCCTCTCACTGTCTAGAATGTTGCCCCTCTCAATATCTAGAATGTTGTGTCTCTAACTGTCTAGAATGTTGCCCCTCTCACTGTCTTGAATGTTGTCCCTCTCATGGTCTAGAATGTTGTCCCTCTCACTGTCTAGAATGTTGTCCCTCTCACTGTCTAGAATGTTGTCTATCTCACTGTCTAGAATGTTGTCCCTCTCACTGTCTAGAATGTTGTCTATCTCACTGTCTAGAATGTTGTCCCTCTCAATGCCTAGAATGTTGTCTAGAATGTTATCCCTCTCAATGCCTAGAATGTTGTCTATCTCACTGTCAAGAATGTTGCCCCTCTCATTGTCTTGAATGTTGTCCTTCTCACTGTCTAGAATGTTGTGCCTCTCACTGTCTAGAATGATGTCCCTCTCACTGTCCAGAATGTTGTCCATTTCCATATCTAGAATGTTGTCCATCTCACTGTTTAGAATATTGTCCTTCTCAGTGTCTAGAATGTTGTTCCTCTCACTGTCTAGAATGTTGCCCCTCTCAATATCTAGAATGTTGTGTCTCTAACTGTCTAGAATGTTGCCCCTCTCACTGTCTTGAATGTTGTCCCTCTCATGGTCTAGAATGTTGTCCCTCTCACTGTCTAGAATGTTGTCCCTCTCACTGTCTAGAATGTTGTCTATCTCACTGTCTAGAATGTTGTCCCTCTCACTGTCTAGAATGTTGTCTATCTCACTGTCTAGAATGTTGTCCCTCTCACTGTCTAGAATGTTGTCCCTCTCACTGTCTAGAATGTTGTCTATCTCACTGTCTAGAATGTTGCCACTCTCATTGTCTAAAATGTTGTCCCTCTCACTGTCTAGAATGTTGCCTCTTTCAGTGTCTAGAATGTTGTGCCTCTAACTGTCTAGAATGTTGCCCCTCTCATTGTCTTGAATGTTGTCCTTCTCACAGTCTAGAATATTGTCCCTCTCACAGTCTAGAATGTTGTCCCTCTCACTGTCTAGAATATCGTCCCTCTCACTGTCTAGAATATTGTCCCTCTCACTGTCTAGAATGTTGTCCCTCTCACTCCCTCCCTAAATGCAATGCAAAATTTGTGCAAGCTGACCGGTGTCTGGCAATGATATATTCAGACATTCCATGATGTCCTGAGTCCACCTGCGGTGAGGTCACCTCTTTTCTCTTTTGCAGGTATTGTGCCTTGTAGTACCAACCTCTCAAAACCAGTGTGTCTCTTGATGTGGCCAAAGTAACTAGAGGAAGCACACTTTGTAAAAAGGAAGATGCCACATGAATTCAGTCACACACTGACTTTTATTTGATGAAGATGCATAACAAATGTGACATTTCACTTTCACCAATGACAGATAATAAAATACACCTAAGACATGAGAACACAGCTGTAACTTCTGATCATTGTACATCCTGGAAAAGGAGAAAGATGCCAAAAGCTCATATTGGTTGTTATCCAGTTATCTATGCATTTCAGATATATCTATTGTTGCTGTGATCTCCTCTTCAGTATCTAAGTCAGCACAAATTGACTGATAACATTGTTCTGTGCTGACTGACTATTTGTCCAATGTCTTTATTTACTGGCTCATGTATTGGCAACCACAGTTCCTTCATTCCGAACAAGGACAGTGATTTACATTTGTCAGTGATGTCTTTTGTTTGACCAGCATCTTTTAAACCTATAGATTGTATCATTCTTAGTTACAAAATAATGTTATGGAAAAAAAGCTGACATAACAGCAAACTATATTATCAAAGTAATATTTGCTTACCTATAACAAATTTCTTGTCTCCATGAAGGTGAATGTAAGGAATAACATTCTGTTGTTTCTAGCAGCAAGAAAATAAATTCAGTGTAAATACAAACTTGTCAGTTATTTATTAACAATGTCAGCAGCAGTCACATCACTTGTAAATACGAAATGTTTCTATATTTCAAGTTAATTTTTTAAAAATGATAAAATATAATGCCTGTGTGCCAATATCACTTTTTATCAATTAGTTCTCATAGATTTTATCATATGATTACATCTCTCTCTCTCTCTCTCTGAACCTTAAATGCCCAGGGCACATGGGGCTTCCGCAAGGGTTTTCCACAAATGCCTGTCCTTCGCCTTTTTTTCTGCTCTTGCCCAAGTGAGCCCTCTATTGCTCAACATCCTTTCTGTTGTTCTTCTCCATGTCTCTTTTGGTCTACCCTTACTTCTGTTCCCCTGAGATTGTCCATCTTAGTGCTATTTTTGGTAGTGAGTTGTCAGTCATTTGGAACACATGATTCGGAACAACTATGATTACATAGTTCTACAAAATTATGACACAAAAATGGTGTCTTTTCATATAGGTTTCAGAAAATCAGAAAAAAATCTACAATATTTTAGCAACAGTTGCATCAAATACATTTTCCTTAGATTTATTTTGTACCATTATATATATATATATAGCTTTTGGATACTGCTGCAAGTATATATTCAAATAATCACCATTTTCATATACTGTGTAAAACTATATGCAAAAATGTTGTTCATATGTAAATACTATGAAAACAATTATCAACATAAATGGAGCTAAGTATGGGCAATAAATAACTGTTGTGTACAGGATCTCTGTGCTTGAGTGGTGAAGTGGTTAGTGCACTGATCTCTCATGGCAAAGGTCAGAGGTTCGAATCCAGCCGGAGGCACCCCCAGTCACCCAGCTGTAAAAATGGGTACCCAACTTCTTCTTGAGTTGAGGAAGGAAAATTGGCCAGGCGTGATACTGGCCATATCACCCTCTAGTGTGCTGACAGGTCAAGGAAAATATTGGCACTAACACCATATCCTTATGTGCCTCTAAGGCATGACAGGATTACCTTTACCTTTTTACAGGATCTCTGCTAAAATATATAGGTACTTTGATGCTTTCAATTCAGGCTTAACACAAGATTAAGTCACAAAAAGTTAAGGATATGCAAATGTTGGGGTTTTTTTTTTTGGTGTGTTTTTTAATCTGTACTCTTTTCTTCAAAAGAAAAAATCTACAACGAAAAAAGTGATTCCTGAATGTGAAATAACAATAAATGGCATAATCCTGAAACAGGTGACAAGTTCAGATGTTTGGGGGACACTACTGGTCTCAGAAGGAAAATGCCCTGAGATACAGAGCAGAATAATGCAAGGCAAAATAATGTTTCAGAAAATGAAGAGCTTTCTGTGTAATAAATCACTATCACTGGGAGTGAGGAAAAAGAGTACTCCAGTGCTACATCCAGCCAATGTTATTTGATGAATGGCAGACATGGTCAGTCACTAATGAAGTACAAGGTCATCTGGAAGCCACTGAAATTTGGTTTCTTAGAAGACTGCTGCGAATATCGTGGACAGCAAAGGAAGCAAACGACGAGTTTCTGAAAGAGATTGGAGAGACGAGACAAACAATAACAAAAGTCAGAAAAAAAGACAATCCAAATTCTTAAGACACGTTCAACGGCGAGGCAAGCTAGAATACTTTGTGACAACGGGAAAGATCGAAGGCAAAAGAAATCGAGGTAGACAGAAAGAGAAAATGATGGATGCGACTAGACTGCACAGAAAAAGAACATCAGAACAGCTTATGAGTAGCGCTCGAAGCAGGGAATTGTGGGAAAGCATGATAGCCAACGCCGCCTGCAGGACAACATAGACTCTCTTCAACTGCAGAATGAGACACACATTAAAAATAGTGGTCAAATTCATGTAAAACTATTTATATTCACTGTTTAGGAAAAAGCACACGCTAGAACTTTATTATTGACAACCATCGTTATCTGTGTATGTTTTTGTTACGTCCTTATTTAGTTCAAACAGAACAAAAATTGTTCCATGTAAGGGCGATTATAATGCTATATTAGTTGACTCGTAATCTCCCTTTAATCATGAATCTAAAGTACTACTAAATGTACAAAATTTTTGTTATGGACTCCCAAAAAAAAAGGAGTCATCTGGGCATGTTTTCGCGAAAGGACGTGGGACTGAATCTTAGCTAGCTATGGTCAGCAGGCCTTGATAACTTGTTGTGGTCCTCTACCACAGTGGTTCTCAAACGTTTTCAAATAACCTCCCATACCAAATCTCCTAGCCCCTCAAAAATATTCTTTAATCCTTAGTTGACTCTGATACCGCCCCCCCCCCGGGGTCATGTCTGTCATTATGTCACCTCCACAATGAATCTTATCATTAACATCCCCCCCCCCTTTTGGAGTTGGGGGAACTGTACAGACCACTCTGAGAACCACTGGTCCTGCACGACTATCTTCTTATCTCAAATGTCACTTTATGATAACTGCTGGTTTTGATCACAACTTACCGCGTTTCGCTTGTCTCCTGCGAAAGAAGAAACAGAACATTGATGTATAAAGTACTACTCACAAACATAAATTACAGGTGGTTTTCATATTTACGGCCAAGAGTTGTAAATCGACTTGTTCATGAGTTTAAAATCATCTAGTACTAGGCAGACATATAACACTGTATACAGTCATGCCACGAAACTCATGTTCATTTAATTTTTTCTCTTAACTCTTTCATTCAAAAAAAACTCTTGTAGTACCGGTAGATCTTGCACACCTATTCTAATCATAGCCCAGTTGGTAGATCTTGCACACTTATTGTAATCATAGCCTAGGTGGTAGATCTTGCACACCTATTCTAATCATAGCCAAGTTGGTAGATCTTGCACACTTACTGTAATCATAGCCCAGTTGGTAGATCTTGCCCACCTATTGTAATCATAGTCCAACTGGTAGATCTTGCACACCTATTCTAATCATAGCCCAGTTGGTAGATCTTGCACACTTATTCTAATCAATGATCAGAATGATATTCAGACAAAGATTAAATGAAATGAAAATTATCACATTTCTAACTCAGTCCATATTTTCAAATTATACAGTAACTTCCTGCTAGTTTTACTCTACCAAAATTTCTTATCAAAACTTATTCTGACATTAGCATGAAAATCAGCTCACTATATAACACCAGTTCTTAATATTTTCTTGATCACGAACCCCTTTTAAGTATGTTTGGTTGTCACAGATTTCCGAGATTTTACTTAAGTAAAATTTTACCCAAAAGCGCATCAGATACTTGTCTTCTGAGCCTGTTTCTGTGAAGCCAAGTGGCAAATTTTGTTTGTTATAACAGCGGCAATTTCTAAGATGACTGAAAGATACTTCATTTTGTTTTGATCAGTTTCATCATTGATACTTTTGCGTTTCAGATTAAGTCAACGATCCCATCTCTGATTCAGTCAAAATCTACCCTTACAAAATTCACCGGGGTAAAATTGAAAAATCGTTTCACTCGACCATAACAAGAAGGTTTCATTCCAAGAAATCAATTTTTTAGAAAATAACTGAGTAAGAACTCCGATCATTTTGGATAATTAACAGTTATGACTCCGGGGTTCTTCTGAACACTCAGACTGACTCTGACTCTCTCTTCTCGCGAACAGTCTTTCTTTTACAAATTAATCTCTTCCATAACGTTTCCGTTACAACTAGAGAAATCTGGAAACAGAACAAGCGGGCGGGAAACTCACGTCACTTAGCGCACTATTCGTAACGACATAGCATCACGTGATCCAACAACAACAACAACAACAAAAACAACAACAACAACAAAGGGAAATGAAGACTTCGTTCTTTGTTTTACTTTTCTTTCAGGTAGCTGTAAAAGAATAAAAGCTCTCAAGATTTCTCCAAGCCTCGCGGATTCTCTGTGAGGACACGGTAGTTCCCAGAGGGTCTGCGGACCACATTGCCGATAAATAATAAAAAAAAAAAATATGGTAGTATTTGAACTTTAAAGACAACATTGTTAAGAGAAGCCAAATTAATAGGCATAAATAAAATCCCTTGATGAGATTGAAAAGCTCGCCGAAAACAGGAGAAATTGGTAACTACCTTGCAAGCCCTATGTGACGTTTAATGGCACGGGAAGGATATATATATATATAAACTAAAATCTCGCATAAATAAATGTGAAAATGTGAACGGATACGACTTGGGAGGTAGTACATCACATCTTGAAAATGTTTTCATAAAACTTATTGGAAGCTCGTCATAAGCGTAAATAATCACAAATCTAAAGAACATAATGCGGGGATAGTTCGTATATTTCCTGATTTCTGCTCGAAGTTTCTCCTTTAATTTTACTGTCATAGGCGTCACCAGAAAGTCTACTACCCACTCGGTAAAGAGGGGCGAATGATCATTTTGTGCTTTCCATCTGTCATAACAGACTGAAGTGTCTTCTGTTCAACAATCTCAAGATCCGCCGGGCCGACATGTGCACACGTGGCACCAGTAAGGTGGCAGGAGAACATATTATACTAGAGTGCCCCAACCTACAAGGAAGAGAGACTACAGATGTGGCCTAACACCTGTATCAGTTCAAAGGAAGCTATACGGGGGTGTACACCAACTCCAGCTGACCAAAAGTATGCAAGTCGAGAAGAAGACGAAGAAGAAGAAGAAGAAGAAGAAGCTACACATCTCCATATCAACAAGTACTTCCAGACTTTCAGCACTACTGCTACTGAGACTCGGCAAGGTACCAAAGCACAAGTAAGACCGGTCCTTAATATGAACATGTAAGCCTGAGAGAAAGAAAATTAGTACATGAATAACTGAGAACTGAACTCAGGACCCCATTTCAAGGTTCAAAATTCAGACTTAGGCTTCACTGCATTTGGGACGACCCTATGTATGCTCCGTCGCATGCCGCAGCATCCATCCAGGAGTATATTTGCTAATAATTCTTGTCAAGTGTTGGTTGTTTACGATGCGTTTTCTGCCACACAGTTTGGATTTCCTGCCAGCAACTTTACGTTGACCTAGCTCCATCAATCTCTTCACATCTGCATTGTTATTCTATTTCCGTTCTTCAAATTCCCCCCCCCCCCCAGTCTGTCCAGTACAGCTTTAGCAATGCCGCCCTTATCCATTGTCAGTCTGCCATTTATTTTAGCATGCCCAACAAGTCTTATTTGCCGTATCACTGGCATGTACTCCCATATGCCCTGAGCAATAAAGCCACGTTAGACTTGTCACAACTGACTGGCTTAACAGATGAAACCATTCTTTTCGAAGCAATTTCTTTTCAATCTTACGGAGCATACTCTGTGAATCCGTCACAAAGACACCGTTAACCACATCATGGTTAACTAACCATCATGAGCAACTAACTATTCCGTTTCCACTAACACCGCCTCAATTTCCATTCGCGTGCTTTATGTGGTGACTTCAAAGGCTCCCGAACCCTGTGCCATTCTTTCATTTCGGTAGACAACAAAACCCCAACCACTTCTGTTGTTCCGACTCACTAAGCATCTGTATATATTACCCTGTCGGAAGACCCACAGTGATGCTGGATGAGACCTTGAACCCAAAGTTCAACTGCCCCGTGTGTCCAATCTCGATATTCACGCCCCTTCTGTATAACCTTTGTCAGCTGAGGTCGGTCCCATACCCATAACCAGTCATCACCTTTAGGCACCTCATCAAACTGACTTTATTGTATCCTAGGCCTCGGTCTTCCAGGATCTGCCTCACTTGACGTGTCTTTCCTTTATCAACACCAGCTCCCAATGGAGAGGATGGTCCTTAACGCCAGCAGCCCTCGTGTGTTGAGACCTCACACGCAGCATAGCAAGCAGAAAGCGAATGACCGCCACATGAGTATCCCTGGTGCAACCCAAAGACCACTCTCCTAGTCTCATTCCGCACACGCTCCAGTCTGGTTAGCTGCGCACTGGACAGGATGAGCAGGCTAAGACCATACTCTAATGCGCGTGCACCAGCAAGAACAGAGTGCGCTGTGGAAAGCCCGCAGTAACCATCAACCAAATCGCTTCCAACGCTTTCCTGGCTTTTTATACTGCATTGTCCACATGGTGTGCAAAAGACTACAGCACGACGAGTAACGAAAGGACAACATACTGGACACGAAATATTTTAGAGAAACAGCCCTGTCAGTCTACATTTTTCAACATTAACCCTCTTTACCTGGAGATTTGTTAGAGTAACATTTTCTGTTGAAGATGGATAACTACGCTGCTTAAGTACGATTTTACCTCTGTTAAGTAACATGGAGCACATGACTCACAAAAAAGGCCCCAGGGTCCACCCAGACACTACAGTTGTGTACCAGAGATAACTGGGAGAGTAAATGCGCCCAGGTGTGATAACGACAGCATCATACTTTCACGTGCAGAAGGTCTTGGCAATACGGGACGAACACCGTATCCCTAAAATGCCTTACTGGCATTAAAACGGGGATTTTACCTTTACCTTTACCTTTATCAGTAACAATGTAGTATATAGCAATAAAAATAAGTAAAAAATATATATAACATTTAGTACAATACGATGTGAGTTTTTTTTTTTTAAGGAAAGTCCAAGTAGCTACAAGATAACCGATACTGGAAGCCATAAACTTTTAACACCCCTTTTTTTTAACGCAAGTAATAATTAATGGTATAAGAAAGCTGACAATATTCGTAGAATCAGCTGCTCAGCAAAATGATGCCCGCACACTTCAACAAACAGCCAACATCTGTAAAAACTGAAAACCTTTTTCTGGAGTTTCGTTAATAGCCACGCCTACTTTCCTGCGTTTCAGCGCATTAATTTTTATCAAGGGAGCAAACTTACCAAAGGTAAACTCGTAATTAAGCAGCGTAGTTATCTATCTTTAGCAGAAAATGTTACTCTAACAAATATCCAGGTACAGAGGGTTAATGTCGAAAATTGTAGACTGACAGGGCTATTGAGCCAAAATATTTTGTGTCTAGTTTGTTGTCCTTTCGCTGTTTTAATTATTAGTCTGGAGGGCTTTCTCTGTTTTAATGATGAGTCCAGAGGGCTTTCTCTGTTTTAATGATGAGTCCGGAGGGCTTTCTCTGTTTTAATGATGAGTCCGGAGGGCTTTCTCTGTTTTAATGATGAGTCCGGAGGGCTTTCTCTGTTTTAATGATGAGTCCAGAGGGCTTTCTCTGTTTTAATGATGAGTCCGGAGGGCTTCGAGTGCCCATAATGGATAAAAACAGAGAAGGGAGGTCAGCGAGAGAGCAAAAGCTTATAAAATTTTCCTCTGAGGTAATAGTCACAGTAGCAGTCCTCACATCAACCTCGTGCATGCAGATATGATCTCTTGTTTTTTCCCTCATTATTTCATCATCAAAATCTCACCAAAAGGAAGTAGCTCCTTACAAACTGTGTCCTTCACGTGATTTATTGGATATTGCTTTGAATGTTTTCCGAGAAACATTCGGTGATTCTTTATCTCCAGTTTCATCAGCCGGAGTAGAGTTTTTCCCTCAAGCGCTCATAGCGGGTGGTGAGTCATGGACTAGATTTAACAGGGCGCTTCCTTGAAAATAGTGCGTCACAAAAGCCTGGAGAGTGAGGCAGGGCGGGGCGTACTTAAATTCTGATGTTGCAACATCTATTAGGGCATGTTCCGGGGTTCTTTATGTGCGCCGTGAGAAACTGAGTGAGAACCCGAAAGCCAAACATCAGTCACCATCCTCATCTATTACCAAGTTGTCACATCATCATCACCTATCATCAAGACATCCTGTCATAATCACCTATCATCAAGACATCCTGTCATAATCACCTATCATTAAGACATCCTGTCATAATCACCTATCATCAAGACATATTGTCATCATCATCACCTATCATCAAGATGCTACGTCACCATCATCATCTATCATCAAAATGCTCTGTCATCATCAACATCACCTATCATCATGATGCTACGTCATCATCATCACCTATCACACAGACATCCTGTCAACATAATCACCTATCACACAACGTCCTGTCAACATCATCACCTATCACACAGACGTCCTGTCATCATCATCATCTATCACACAGACGTCCTGTCATCATCATCACCTATCACACAGACGTCCTGTCATCATCATCACCTATCACACAGACGTCCTGTCATCATCATCACCTATCACACAGACGTCCTGTCATCATCATCACCTATCACACAGATGTCCTGTCATCATCATCACCTAGCACACAGACGTCCTGTCAACATCATCACCTAGCACACAGACGTCCTATCATCATCACCTATCACACAGACGTCCTGTCATCATCATCGCCTAGCACACAGACGTCCTGTCAACATCATCACCTAGCACACAGACGTCCTGTCAACATCATCACCTATCACAAAACGTTCTGTCAACATCATCACCTATCACACAAACGTCCTGTCATCATCATCACCTATCACACAGACGTCCTGTCAACATCATCACCTATCACAAAACGTCCTGTCAACATCATCACCTATCACACAGACGTCCTGTCAACATCATCACCTATCACCAAGACGTCCTGTCAACATCATCACCTATCACACAGACGTCCTGTCATCATCATCACCTATCACAAAACGTCCTGTCAACATCATCACCTATCACACAGACGTCCTGTCAACATCATCACCTATCACACAGACGTCCTGTCAACATCATCACCTATCACACAGACGTCCTGCCACCACCGCTTATCGCATCACACATGCTCAAAAAAAAGCAAAGATGTTACCCATAGGGTTGGAAACAAGACCGCTTGTTCCTCTGTTTTCTTATGTTGCTTATGTAGTATATGAAGACTAGAAAGAACTGGCAACAGACCGAGTCTCCTGGAGAGTGATTCTGAGTAAGTGTGAAGTTATTCATGGTGGAAATCAGGTTCAGAATTGAAGACAAAGAAACAAGGGCAAGGTGACTGGACATGGCAACACAAACATTGTTAACTGCTACTGTGTCCGACTTTTCAAACCTAGCATTGGTAAAGTCGGTCATGGCAGGATCTTCTCAGCAAGTTCTATAACAACTAACATCATGGCAGGATCTTCTCAGCAAGTTCTATAACAACTAACATCATGGCAGGATCTTCTCAGCAAGTTCTATAACAACTAATATCATGGCAGGATCTTCTCAGCAAGTTCTATAACAACTAACATCATGGCAGGATCTTCTCAGCAAGTTCTATAACAACTAACATCATGGCAGGATCTTCTCAGCAAGTTCTATAACAACTAACATCATGGCAGGAGCTACTCAGCACGTTCTACAACTAACATCCGCCAGTTTCAGAACCTTCTTCTAAGATTAAAGATTTAATCTTATTTGTAAGATGATCACTGTCAGATGGACCATACTAAATGCTTCTCGAGCAGTGGTCTTTGCTGGGTGGTCTCTGTACACCGTTTGATTTCAAAATGTAGCCACAACCTCATTTTTCACGTTTTTCTTGATTATATCCCTTACTTTCAGTTGTTATGGCTTTTACACACGTGAAAGCCTTATAGAATTATAACTTTATTTATCTGTCATGCGACTGATTAAACATGCTCTTCGTACTTCTAATGTTTGTTAACATGTACGTATTTAGTAATTGTTAACATATACGCATTTATTAATTGTTAACATATCTCTCTCTCTCTCTCTCTGAACCTTAAGTGCCCAGGAAACATGGGGTTTCCGCAAGGGTTTTCCACAAATGCCTGTCCTTCGCCTTTTTTTCTGCTCTTGCCCAGGTGAGCCCTCTATTGCTCAACATCCTTTCTGTTGTTCTTCTCCATGTCTCTTTTGGTCTACCCTTACTTCTGCTCCCCTGTGGTGTCCATCTTAGTGCTATTTTTGGTAGTGAGTTGTCAGTCATTCGGAGCACATGTCCCAACCATCGCCAGCGTAGGACACTGAAGCGGTTCTTAAGTACTATTGAGAATTCATTTCTTGTTTGCTGGTCTATCAGCTGCGTTAACATATACGTATGTATTAATTGTTTACATATACGTATGTATTAATTGTTAACATATACGTATGTATTAATTGTTAACATATACGTATGTATTAATTGTTTACATATACGTATGTATTAATTGTTAACATATACGTATGTATTAATTGTTAACATAACGTATGTATTAATTGTTTACATATACGTATGTATTAATTGTTTACATATACGTATGTATTAATTGTTAACATATGCGTATATAGTAACCACATTCAGTGCCACCGTCAATAAAAACAATCATGCTTACTTTCATAGAGCTCCGGCCCGTCATTCTCATATCCATCGTCTTCTGGGACGACCTGATGAAAAGAAATCAAAATATTATTGTAAATGCCAGACGTAGTTCCGAGTGAGGCATGGAGATTTCATTTACTCTTTCCTGACCGGTGTCTGAAGCAGAGCGTTATGTTATGTGGGTGTTTTACGTCGTAGGTAACATGGATTGCTTTATGACATGTGATTGTTTTTTTTCTTAATGGCAAAACCTGGCCTGGACTGAGAGTCGTTGTCTTTTTCTTTTAAGTTTATAAACATGCTAATGGTGATAATGATGACGGATTATGACAATGATGCATGTGGCAGTTGTGTAATAACAGGTAATATAAGCAATAACAGGTAATATAAGCAATCTGTCATGAGACAAATAATGACGTAACCAGTTGACATACAAACTTTTTCAGGTCACGGACCCGCTAAGGTCAAAGAGAACTTTCCAAGGGGCACCCCCCCCCCCCAAAAAAAAAACATTTCTCTGTGGTCAACTATGGCAATAAACTAATCATAGAATCAGAAAAAAAGGAAGAAATTAGAATAACAAACTGAAGCAATCAATGTTTCTTTACTGCATATTATAAAAATCTGTGACAAGCAAGGAGACAGAAATAAAGGAAGAAATCTGCCGACATTAGAGACAATTCTTTTAATAGGAAGATAAAGTTAACAACTGAAAAACAAAATGCAGTGACTATTTTTGCCTTAGAAAAAAAGAAGATATCTGATAGAGGGAGCTCGGTAGCCAGAGTAATAAACAAGGACTCGCTGACGTATTTCTTCAGATTCGTCGATCGACTCATCAGACCACTTGAGGTAATACCAGGTGATTTTACACTAGCCACGCGTGTTAATCAAAAGACACTAGGGGGATCTTTCTTGTTTGATCTTACTGAACTCTGTCAATCAGATACCCTTTGTCGGTACCCGGAAACGGCATCTCGGAACCCTACGGTTTCTCAACTTTAGTGCTCCACGACGGATCCGCAGGGGTTCGGACAGAAATTGTGACTGAAAAAAAAACCCTAATAAGCACTTCTGGCAGATCCCACGGGTTCAGCTACTCTTGCACATGCCATATGCCGCAAGCCATGCCTGAGTAATATTTTGCATACTATACATTTATTCTTCGCCATCTTGCTCACAACCGAGAGGCCTACATGAGTGCTGTTAGGGAGTCATAGTTCCACAAGGGACATGCAAATGAATGAATGAATACATTTATTATTAGTCTCCTTGTCGGCGTCGGCTTACTGGATAAACTGTGAGGACAACTAAGGAAAAACATGTGTCCCCCCCCCCTGCCTATACTAGTGACTTGATTAGAACTGGTGCATTTTATTATCTGGGGGTGGTTGGGTGGGTAGGGGGGGGGGGGGTATTGGTGATGATAGGTGGGAGGAAAGGGTAAGGAGGACTGGAAGCAGAAAAAAACCGGTGCTAAACCGGTTTATTTATTCCTCGGGGATTATATAGATATATATATTCCAAGGATTCGCGGGGATGTAAGGGTTGAGAAAGGCTGCTGGAGCACGCTTGGCCAGACAACAATGTCTCAATATCATCTCATCGAGAAGATCGGTCGTAGATAATTCAGCAGTTAGAAATAAATTTTCCAGAAAAGCTTTACCAGGAACATTGAGGGGGGCGGGGGAATAAAAAAAGTGCAACGTTTCGGTTCTGATCATTTTGAAAACTGTAAAAACGAAGGACAAAGACGAGGGAGGTCTTTATAATATTGGTCAGGTTGAACTCAGAACGTCCGGTTACTGAAGGATCATGGGTAGAAAGAAAGTGGCCTCCACTAGCTGTAATTTCTGACTCTGGCTACAAGAATATCTACATTATTCAAAGCTGCGGTTAGAAACTTTCTGACATATATTTACACTCTTCAAAACTGAGGTTTGGGAACTTTTGACATAAATAAGCATCTACACTCTTCAAAGCTGAAGAAATAGTAACAGCAAATATTACAAGGCAGTGAAGGTCACGACGGAATTCGTAAATCAGCTTGATGGTGGACAGGGCAAGTAGCAGTAGTTGTAGCAGCAGCAGCAGTAGTAGTAGTATTAGTACTAATAACAGCAGTAGTAGTAGTAGTATTAGTACTAATAACAGCAGTAGTAGTAGTAGTAGTACTAATAGCAGCAGCAGTAGTACTAATAGCAGCAGTAGTAGTAGTACTACTAGCAGCAGTAGTAGTAATACTAATAGCAGCAGTAGTAGTAGTACTAATAGCAGCAGCAGTAGTAGTAGTAGCAGTAGCAGTAGTAGTAGTAGTAGAGATAACACAGCAATAGTAGTAATACTAATAGCAGTAGCAGTAGCAGTAGTACTAATGGCAGCAATAGTAGTAGTATTAATAGCAGCAGTAGTAATAGCAGCAGTAGTAGTACTAACAGAAGTAGTAGTAGTAGTAGTACTAATAGCAGCAGTAGTAGTAGTAGCACTAATAGCAGCAGTAGTAGTAGTACTAATAGCAGCACTAATAGCAGTAGTAGTAGTAGTAGTACTAATAGCAGCGGTAGTAGTATTACTAATAGCAGCAATAGTAGTAGTATTAATAGCAGCAGTAGTAATACCAGTAATAACAACAGCAACAGTAGTAGCAGTAATAGCAGCAGCAATAGTAATAGCAGTAATAGCAGCAGCAGCAGCAGTAGTAGTAGTAGTAGTACTAATAGCAGCAGTAGTAGTATTAGCACTAATAGCAGTAGTAGTAGTAGTACTAATAGCAGCACTAATAGCAGTAGTAGTAGTAGCACTAATAGCAGCAGTAGTAGTAGTAGTACTAATAGCAGCGGTAGTAGTAGTAATACTAATAGCAGCAGCAGCAGCAGTAGTAGTAGTAGTAATAGCAATAGTAGTAGCAGCAGCAGCAGCAGCAAGGACTTTTTTTTAAAAATATGAATGGCATGAATTACACTTTATGAAAAATTAATTTTTTTCGGCAGCTGAAACTTAAATGGTTCCCCTTCCCTCCACTCCTACCCCTGTCCCCCATTTCGATTTTTTGCCCATTGCCTGTCCACACCATGTTGAGTCCATTAGCGGCAATAACGGAAGCCAGAGTTAATCATCATCATCATCATGTGCCGTGCCGGCTGGCGTTGGCTATTATGCTTCTCCAGAGAACATGATTCTTCATGCAGGCCATCAGTTCAGTTGGTGATCTCCTCTCACACCATCCCGTCAGACTGTCCAGTATCATTTCTCTTGGTCTTCCTTCTATTTTTCCTGTTGTTATAATATTTTCAATGCCCCCTCTTCCCATTGCATGTCCTATGAAAGTACATTGTCTCTCTCTTATCTTTTTGACAAGGTTTTTTGTCTCTCCAGCTCTTCTCATACATTCTTCATTTGTTATTTTTGCTGTCCAGGGGATTCGCAACATTCTTCTAATAAACCACATTTCTGCTGCTTCCAGTAATTTTTGTGCAGACTTGCCTATTGTCCATGATTCACTTCCATATAACAAATAGGTTCAATATAGCATTTTAGGACTCGTTTTCTAATAGTCATTGATAAAGATGTGTTGGCTAATATGTTTCTCATTCTCTGAAATGCAGTCTTTGCTTGGGCTATTCTGTTCCTAATTACTGTTGTGCATTTCCCATCTGAAGTTATTACTGCTCCAAGGTATTTCAATTTCTGCACCTGCTTTAGAATAGTTCTGTTTAATTTAATACTTCATGCTGGTGGATTCTGTTTCTTAGATATAACCATAGTCTCTGTCTTTTTGATGTTCAAAGTAAGGCCTTTCTGTTTACTTTCCAGAGTTAAACCACCATAAAAATAAAAGCAATGATGACAGTACTAATGGTATTACACTGTGATAGATAGTTCACCTGATATGTTCACAATGTGATAGATAGTTCACCTGATATGTTTACAATGTGATAGTTCACCTGGTATGTTTACAATGTGATAGATAGTTCACCTGATATCTTTACAATGTGATAGATAGTTCGCCTGATATGTTTACAATGTGATAGATAGTTCACCTGATATGTTTACATTGTGATAGATAGTTCACCTGATATGTTTACATTGTGATAGATAGTTCACCTGATATGTTTACAATGTGATAGATAGTTCACCTGATATGTTTACAATATGATAGATAGTTCACCTGATATGTTTACAATATGATAGATAGTTCACCTGATATGTTTCTAGTTCCTCCCTTTGGCACTGCTCACGAAGTAGCGACAGCTGCGTCTCGGCAGCGTCTAGTCTCGTGGTCACAGAGCTCAAGACGACAAGGACATAGATCAAAAAACCGGAACACACGGCGATACCTATTAAAGCAGCACACAGAAGGGAAACCACTACACAGAAGTGGCCTGATCCGCTTTTCTCGGTATCCAGACAATCCTTCCTCTTCCTAGACAGCAATTTGTCTGGTGGATTCATAATTGGCTCCAAATCCTGTTCGTAAGGCATATCACAAGACGGGCGTTTACAAGGCGGACGAGATTAGCGTTGTAAGACTGTACTTATAATGTGTGTTCATAATCCGCTTGTAGCTGCAGGATTACTGTCAGTGCGTTCATGTTTATTCTGTGCTAGCTGTGTTAAGTTCAAGATGTTGTCACACATCACCTTGATGGATTGTGTTCATAGCTGTTCATGTTTCTTTCTGTTCATTCTTGGAGTACAAAAGAACTCTCGCCTTTTTGTTATGGCTGGTAAGTAAATGTTAAAAAAAAAAAACATTCATTAATATTTATGGTAAATATTTGATGTTTATCTGAGTCTTAGAAAGTTCAACTCGAATTATAAACAGTTTAAAGAATATTTTAAAGCATATTTATCATTTAATCACTTAGTGAATCTGACAAATATTACTCTGAAAAATATATACTTTATTTCTGTAAATTATAAAAAACATGTGCATATGGACACCAGAAAGAATTATAAATCCTTCTGAAATTTATACTGCAAGACCTGCACAGAATAGCACTTCAGTTAGAATTATAAATTACATAAATAACTATTCAGACTGAAGTGAAAGGTGTGCAGAATGGTGAGATGCAGAGCAGTCTTGTAAGATAAACAGCCACACTTAGTGTTCTAGATGATAAATATCCATGTGACACCTGGATACGTGTGTATACAGATGGATCTGCACATAATGCCATAAAGAATGGAGGGGCAGGAGCACATATTGAATATCCAAACAACATCACTGACAAGATTTCCATATCCACTGGAAAATACTGCAACAACTATGATGCAGAAGTTAGGGCAATTATTGCTGCAGTTGAAAAACTATCAGACTCCAGAATTGATACATGTCCCGTAGTAAATCTCACAGATACAAGATCAGTACTGGAAGCTCTTCAGTGCAACAAACTACCAGACCTTAAGGATACCTTGTCAAAAATTGTCTTACAACATGGAATCACTTTGCAATGGATTCCCTCCCACTGTGGGATACCGGGCAATGAAAAAGCTGACTTTGGCCAAAGAGGGCACTGAAATGGAGCAACCAGACATACCAATCACCTATAATCAGAAGAAAAGCATGATAAAAACCTATAGGAAGCCACAAACACCACCACATGATGACTATCACATGCTAAACAAAAAGGAACAAGTCACCATCTTCCGTCTCCGAACAGGACACAGCCGACTCCGAAGTCATATGTATACAAAGTTTAAGGTTGGTACTACTAATCTATGTACATGTGCCCAGGTGCCCCAAACTGTGGAACATATCCTCCAGAACTGCACCAACTATGAGACACTGAGAAATAATTACTGACCCAGTGAAACCACTAAAGAAGATAAACTCTACGGTTCCATGCATGAATTACACAACAACAACAAAAACTGTGAAATTTATCCAAGAGACAGGACTGCAGATATAGACAGACAATGCGAACGAAGAAGAATTATAACAAGATGTTATCAGGGGAAAGAAAATGCTAGGCATTTCCCGAAGCAAATCTTCATAACGTACTTCTGTTACTTCTATAAGTTAGGCTATTGTTAAGTAAGTACCGCAAACAGTGAAACAAATCGTCTAATGATGATGCAGAAGCGTAGGAGAAACACCACAGTTTAAACGTAAATCAGCTGTGCTAGATTTAAACACTACACTAAGTCTCGAAATACAAAGCCTTCTTTATAAACAGCACTACAGACTAAAACACTCTGTGCGCTCGCCTCCCTTCTGTCATAGATCAAGTTTTAAGTTTCACCGTCACTTCACAAACTCGTTTCAGGCACACACACACACACAAAAACGGTCAGGAAGTGGGTAGACTCAACGCGGCGCGACCTCCAAAGTGGTTATCTAACATCAAGCAGTGTTGCTGTTGCTAAATACAACACCGATTGTATTAAGGACTGAAGTTCACTTGTAGTCTGTAAAACTATTTACAGTAACTATTCAAAAATATACCCACATAAGCACCCACACAGGACCTTGACCTTTCCTTGTGTTTTCTTCCGTCCTGTTTTTGGTTATACCAATCCTCCAATGTCAGAGACACTCGGGCACGAGTTACACTTTCCTAGAACAGCCACGAGAATGTAGGTTTGTTTACACTCGTAAGCTACTGGGCAACAAAAAGCAAAGTACTGCCCATGGCAGGAGACAAGGAAAAGGGGCATGCTGTGCAGAAATTATCAGAGTGTGACATGCAATCTAAAACACTTAAACGAAAGGAAATATTTTTAAAACTGCAGACATTGTCAAGAAAAAAAGCAGCAACTTTCTCTGACAGTCAAAATGCTGGTGTTTGCTAGCAGAATATTGAAATCACTAATTCTAAAAAAAAAAAGACAAGTTTTAGAGATAGGCACAATGTAAGAGTTTGCTAGCAGAATATTGAAATCACTAATTCTAAAAAGCAAATTTTAGAGACAGCCACAATGTAAGAGTTTGCTAGCAGAATATTGAAATCACTAATTAAGACAAGTGTTTGAGAGAGCCACAATGCAAAAGGTTGCTAGCAGAATATTGAAATACACTAATTCTAAAAAGGAAAATTTTAGAGACAGCCACAATGCAAGAGTTTGCTAGCAGAATATTGAAATACACTAATTCTAAAAAAGAAACATCCAAAAAGCAGGAGTTTGCTAAAAGAATATCGAAACACGTACAGTCGTCACTACAGTTCCACTTGAGTATGCAAACGAATGCTTGTTGCTATTGTCAGACAACCTATATAGTTCTGGAGAATTCGAGTACAAGAAACATTCACTGTAGTTATTCTGCAGGTTACGAGCACTAAAATATACGAACTTCCTTTATGATATAGCTGCTCATTCTTCTTCCCATGCCAACTCTTCCCCGTGAAAAAGCGCTTTAATCTTTTTTCCCTCCTGCCCAGGTAAGCTAACAGATATTTGCATGTGAGATTTCCAGCGCCGCTGTTATTAAACGACGTAGCTGCAGATACTCATCTGCCGATCTGTCCTGTCTTATTTCTGCATCAATACCTTCAAAACTCAGGTACCGGAAATCTTCAGTAACTGACTCCTTTATGTGACAGAATCTTTCGGGTGAATGACTCCAGTCCCTTCCTATAGGATATCTACAAACAGAACCGACATGTCTTTCTAATTTCTGTAAAAACTTAAACCGGTTTCACAGCACAAAACCTGTAGCAGGTCATTAGTATTCTGTCAAATTTCATGTATGTGAAATACTTTTGGTCTTTAAATCCAGCACAGCATAGTCATCCCTTCTTACATTTCTGAAACATTACCAGTTTATGCTTCGCTCTACGCGCTGTATTCCAACCAATTCCTGCACTCTCGCTCGTATCTTACCCGCGGGCGAGCGTACCTCGCATTTATATCTTAGTAATATTATAATCACGACGCCTGAAACACTGCATCTGCATCTACGTCGCAGTTTCCTAGACTACCACCAAACAACTTCACTTTTCGCTGCATCAGAGGTAAAACTGCAATAGGGGGTGGACTTTTGGGCGGAGCTGAACTGTAAATCAAAATGTTCCTTTTATGGGAAGAAAAGAATGAGGGGGAGGTGGAAGTGGTATGCGAAGGAGGGGCATTACCTCCAGGCATCCATATTCCAGTGGACAAAAACTTAACTGTGAACAAAATGTAACAAATAATAGGCCCTCTGAAAGCGGGATGCATGTAATAGCGACATAATTACAACCAGTTCGCCGTTAAAGAAAACTTAATCTAAAACCAAGCACTTTCGTAAATATAAATACTGACTAACGCCTAGTTTATGTTTATATCTCCCGTTAAGATATCTTACCTTTATGATCGTGATCGCATGCAAATGTAACAAACATGCCTGGCAACTCGACACTACCAGAAAACGTCCGCGGTGTCTACGTAGTTTTATAGCCCATCTAAAAATGAATGCAAGCAACACTGACTTAATGCACTGACTGACCTTACCGAGACTAATTCTACACCATTCGGTAGGGACATACTTTCTCGTCCATTTATCTTGAACAAGTTCAAGGATCTATCAACTTTTTATACTGCTATGTAAGTATTTATTTCCGTGTGGCCATTGTGAATATGTAAAGTGTATCCTGCGGTTCTTGGAAGATAGTCGACTCGCAAACCTTTCTTAAGCTATATACATAAGCAGAAAACCTCCTGTAACTTCTCAGGTTATCAAAGAAGACCCTTTGACACTCCTCCCCCCCCCCCCCCACCACCAAACGCATCTCGCAGGGACGTGTTTCGGGTCTGTAAACTTCTGCCTTGTACGAGGGTGGGCCCCGTAGGTCAGTGACTTAGTTTTATGGCTGCTTCGCGAGGCTGATGATATACCCGGGCATTCATGTCCCCAACTTTCACACATTCCCTGCTGGTTGTTCGGAGGATTCGTTATTCCTTCTTGTACTCTACGCGGTGTAACCAGGCGCCGTCCGTCCGTTCGTTTCTGTGTGTCTGGTCTACTTGTGTTCTTAAAAGGAATATACTTTGACCTCGTATACCAGCGGGATTTTTTTATAATTTGTATCAGAAGCTCTTTCATCGAACTTACAATAGTACGACCTGGATTGGTGTCTTTATTTGTAATGAAAGGTTGCTCTAACTCCAGACATCACTAGCTACAAAATTTGAATTGTTGCTCTGTCCGCCTACGGGACTAAGAATGGTCGAACCGATATCGACGCGTTCTGTCTTCGCCTGCCGCGTATTTTATTCGTCAGGGTATTCGGTGGTGCTACGGAGTAGATGAACTGTGCTGAGATCATCTCTCCTTCACAAGAAGTGGACTTCTCCAAAACCCAACGATTACAACCCTTTCAATACTGTGACAATTTTACTATGATAAGTTTTTAATATTTTATGATTTATCTACCATTATAAATATTTAGTATTTCAACATTTATACAAAATGAAAATAGATGGGTATATGGTACAGTTGTGCAAAAAGATAGAAAGATCGAGGCAATTGAGCAGAAACAAGAATGGCAGAAAGCAAAATGAGTACATATAAATGAAGGTTATACAATAATCCAATATTTCAACAAAAACCTCTTTCAATGAAAAAGGCTTTTTTTTAACATTTATTCACCATGATAACATTTTAACATTTATTCACCATGATAACATTTTAACATTTATTCACCATGATAACTCTGTAACATTTTAACATTTATTCACCATGATAACTCTGTAACATTTTAACATTTATTCACCATAATTTCTCATTAACACTTTATTAGTTATTCACCATGATCCACCGTGGTAGTCCTGTAACATTTTAACATTTATCCACGATGATACTCCTGTCACATTGTGACAATTATCCGTCACGTTAGCGGTGTGACTTTTTTATATGTGTTCCCTTCTTAACTCTGCGCTTCATTCTCTTATGTTTTTAACGGCGAAATTTTAAATAGTTCATCCATCTTCATCTATCTGTCCCATGTCACAGAATGCGTCATTATTGGGCTTTCAGTCTTTAAAAAAAAAAGTTGAAAAGAAAATGTCGTAAGGAGTTAGTATCCTTGAAGTTAAATGAGAAACAGTTTAACTTTGCTGACAGAGAGCTGGAGTTCTGGAAAATATGTTTGAAAAATTTTTTTAACGGCTTAATTTTAAAAAAAAAGAACAAAACAGAAGAACATAAGCTGCTTACTTGCGTACCCTATTAAGAAGAATAGAACACTTAAAGACTCTTGACTGACAATAAGGACATGGAGTATGGAATGTGATCTTCCGGGAAGGCTACAGCACGCTGATTTTTCCACGAAGGCTACAGCACATTGATTTTTTCCACGAAGGCTACAGCACATTGATTTTTCCACGAAGGATACAGCACACTGATTTTTCCACGAAGGCTACAGCACATTGATTTTTTCCACGAAGGCTACAGCACATTGATTTTTTCCACGAAGGCTACAGCACATTGATTTTTTCCACGAAGGCTACAGCACATTGATTTTTCCACTAAGGATACAGCACACTGTGATTTTTCCAGGAAGGCTACAGCACATTTTTCTTCTTCTTCTTCTTCTTCTTCTTTTTCTCTTTCTTCTCCCTGGAACTTGGACCTGGCGTTCTTTGCAGTCAATGTGGTGAAGATGTTGAGGCTCATCATGTCGGATTGGGAGCGGGTTATTGAAGTTATTTTTTCAGTCCCTGCGTGGAGCTAAAGAGCGAGAAGTAGGCTAAACTTCTTTAGCAGACTCCACCACCATGAGGACTAAGGGTACCCCTGCCCAGTTAGTCAGGCTAGGCCTGTTACTGGGGGTACCTAAAGGAGAGGCATGACTTGGCCGGCTATGGTTCTCCAAACCTGAAACTAGTATGTCAGCTGTGGGTCATCAAGCCTGAAGCTATCATGTCAGCTATGGGTCGCCAAATCTGAAGCTAGCATGTCAGCTATGGGTAGCCAAACCTGAAGCTAACATGTCAACTATGGGTCGTCAAATCTGAAGCTAGCATGTCAGCTATGGATCGCTGAGAACCAAATCGAAGAGCGTCTTCACCTTAAGTTTTCAGTCTGTCGGGTGTACGGGTTTACTAATAGAGTACTAAAAATTTCTAAAGATGTTGTGAATTAGAGAGAGAGAGAGAGAGAGGGAGGGAGTTGGGAGAGAGACAGGTTGATTGATTGACTGATTGACTGATTGTTTGATTGAACAATTGATTGATTGATTGATTTGGAACGGGTGAAGAATTTGAAATGCAGGCCCATCTGACGTTCTGCTTTTGTTTCATCATTCACTCCTTCCAATCATTCAGAGAGAGAGAGAGAGAGACAGAGAGAGAGAGAGAGAGAGAGGGAGAGTTTCATTTTGTTAGATTAAGCTTTGAGTCTTTCTTTCTTTGCTTTAGAGAAGATGTTCATATTTTTAACGACTAATAAAATGTTAGGTTTGGATAACTCTCGGGAGAAGAATACTGAGCCACGAATCACAATTAGCTAGAGCATATGTAGAACTTAGGGAATTTTTGTTTTCCTCTTGAGTCGAAACACGTTATAAAACTTCATATTTTCGTTTCTTTTCCCGTTATCTTTTGCTAGAAAGACTTAACATAGGTGGTAAAGATATGAGAAATATTTGACAATATGCACTGGAAACAAAGAGCAGCAGTAAAAGTAAACACTGTCATATGAACATATCAAGGATATATAAAGGAAGCATAATACAAGGGTGCATATTGTCATCTGATCTACTCTCGTTATACGAGTGCAATGAAAACATCATAAAAGGCATTAAAAATTTGAACGGAATTAAAATGTCTATAATATCATTTGATTGTGTGCAAAACCAGAAACTTTGGGAAATAATTTCTAAAAATGTATTTCCAACACATATAATACAGTTAATGTCACTGCTGTATCCAGACAAACATTCAACAGTAAGAATGAATGGTGAAACAACTTGGTTTGACATAAAACAAGAGGTCGATAGGGTTGCATACTGCCGCCTTATTTATTTAACTTATATACTCAGAATATAACGAGGAGTGTTAGAGAACGTGTAGACAGAGAATATTACGATGCTATGAAAATTGGAGATTATGAAATACCAGAGATAGATATGCTGATGACACAGTATGACTGTCCACAACACAAAAAGGATTGGAAAAACTAATAATGTCAGTCCGTATGAACAGTGAAGACCTTTATCTTAATGCAAAGAAAAACGAAATTGGTGATAACTGACAAAACAAATAACGCAGTTGAAATATACGTATATCAATGAAGAAAAAAATGGAAGAGGTGGAGAGCTTAGAATATCTTAGATCACTACTAACTAATAATGGAGATACAATGAAGGAAATTAAAATGAGAACATCTAATGCTCTTCAAAAAATAAAACAACTAAAGAACCTATTGAGAGGAACAGACAGAACTATAAAAATAAGATTTTTAAGGGCATGGACCTCCCCATCGTAACATATACCAGTGAGACCTGGACACTTAGTAAAACAGCTGAGAAACACATGAATGCCTATGAATGTAAATGCTATAGAAGAGTCCTCAAATATAATGGACACAAAGAACAAATATGTCCATACTACAAGAACTTAATATTGAAGAAGGTTGGCTGGTAAAGAAGATTAAACAGAGAAAACTTAAATATTTTTGACATATTAAACGTCATGATCATTTAGAGAAAACATTCTTGGAAGGATACATAATGGGAAAAAGAGAACGAGAAAGACCACGGCGAAGATGGCTGCAAGATATCTTGACGATCTGCGAATGGACACATCAGCAGCAGGGCATCTTGCTTACAACCGAGAAGCCTACTGGAGTTCTGTTAGGGAGGCAGAGCTCAGCAAGTGACATGAAAATGACTGACTGACTGAATATCAGTAACCTGAGACATGCGGACGACAACACTCTAACAGCAGAAAGTGAAAGAAATTTACAGAAACTACTGAACAAGATCACTAAAGAGAGCAATAAAGGAGATTTGGAGCTAAACAGCAACAAGACAGAAAGAATGATAGTATCAAGAAAGGAGTAAATATACGAATAAGCAACATCCTGTCAAACGGGAAGACAATGAGACAAGTAAATAAATTCACTTACATAGGAACAAAGTTCCGCAAGGGACATGCAAATGAATGAATGACATAGGAACAAAGTTCCGGAAGGGACATGCAAATGAATGAATGACATAGGAACAACAATAACGGCTGATAGCAAGTGCACAGGTGAAATCAAATCACGAACAGGTAAATCAAATCCAGCTTTTTTATGACCTGAAAATACTGACAAATAAAAAAGATGCCCCTAAAAGTTCGGAAAAGAGTTTTGCAATACTATTTAGAGCCAATATATGGTTGTGAACTTGGACAGTCAACAACAACAACAACAACAACAACAAAACTGTTTTGGACAAAGATGCAACAGATACCCTGGACAAGACAGGAAAA
Source organism: Achatina immaculata (assembly GCA_009760885.1). Lineage (NCBI taxonomy): Eukaryota > Metazoa > Mollusca > Gastropoda > Stylommatophora > Achatinidae > Lissachatina > Lissachatina immaculata. Next base: position 10,706,634 of record CM019694.1, read on the forward strand.
CAAAAACAAATGAAAACGTCCTCATAGAAGTTTCAGAATAAAAACTAATTAAAATGATAAGAAGATGACAGTCTAAATATCTTGGACATGAGAAGACAAAAGTTAGAGAACCTAATAATGACTGGACAATTCAAGGGGAAAGGGAAGAAAAGAAGGCCAAGAGAAAAAAAAACCTCATTGGACTGATCGAGTGGCATGGAATAAGAAAACTATTTGTATTGATCGCAAACACCAAGGACCGCACAAGATGGAGGAGCATAATCGCTAACGCAATCTGGCACGAGACATATTAATAACATCTAGTATTTTCACTGTAAGCAGGAATGATGCTGCACATCACATTTTTTTAATAGTAAACACCTTTTTTTCTGAATGGAAGTTTTGTGCATGATTCAAAGAAAGTACTGAAAGAAATGTTTTTTTTCTTCCAGTAACTCCAGTAAAAGTTAAGGCAGTGACCAAGCTTCTGGTATATGACCAGCATATTTGTAGAGTGTCTGGAACAGAGAGAACGCTCTATGATAAAAGGCAGAATGTCAGACGGGCCTGAGTGCCAAATTCTTAACCCCTTTTGAAATAAAGATCAATCAATCAATCTGTCAGTCGAGTCGTCCTGTACTTTAAAGTCTTCATTCGAGAAGCCTGCTTCACAAAGGAAAGTCAGCTTCAAGAGAAGGATACAAACAGAAGAAAATCCAACCCCATCCTCCTTTTCTAATAATAATAATAAATGACCTCGATGAACTATCTGGCTTTGCCTATACTTTGAGCTGAATGTTACATTTTAATCTCTACATTGAATGTCTGACTCAGACAAATTCTTAAATGTATGGGGGCTCGTCATCATATTCATTTTAGTACAACTTCTGCACCTGCAGTCAAGTGAAATGAAGTATTTACGTTCTTCATCGCACCTTTTTTTCTCCAAACTCCAGGTGACACCTGCGATCAAAAGTCCTGAAGCATTCACCCTTTGGCGTCATGCCATTTGGAAAGGGAGGGGGGTACGTTTCTGATAATAGAAGGATACTTTGGTGTACTGGGATCATTGCTGGGGAGAGAATATGGGTCACAGGCTGGATGAAAAATGAGAGGGCTTTCGAAAAAACGAGGTTCCACCGTTAGTTGTAACAAGTTTTTAAAAAACTATATAATCCCTGTTTCCGTGTCATTAAGGCATACTGGGGATACATTATTAGGTCTGTATTTCCAAGACCTTCGGGACATGAAAGTCTGATGCAGTCAGTATCACGCCTGGTAGCATTTACCTTCCCAGATTTTCCCAGAACCCATTTTTTTGAAGGTTGGGTGGACCCCAGGGTCTTTTTTGGTGTAGTGGTACCAGAAAACCCCACTGCTGGGACTTGAACCCGGTACCACAAGATCAGTAGGCCGAGCGCTTAACCACTCACAGAAGCAGGCCCGGTACGGGGTAAAGCTTTTAATTTCCAAACCTCAAGTGAAAATCGGTGATATGATCGAAGTTACCATCCAATATCTTGCATTGGCACCTGTGTGGCGCAGTGGTTAGTGCGCCCGTCTCTGAAGCAGAGGTCGACGGGTTTAAATCCGCCCAGAAACGCCCCAGTCAACCAGGCTGTAGAAATGCCTACTAGACTTCTTCTGGAGGTGGGTAAGGAGAGGTGAGCGAGCAAGGCTCGGAACACAGTTTCTGGTACGCCGTCGGGTCAAGAAAAAGGTGGCTATTAAACCCCGCATCTTCTAAATGCCTCTGTAGCATAATTTGACAACGTTACCTCTCCTCCCCCCCCCCCTTCCTCCTTTTTCATACCCTGTATGAATGATTTCTTAGACACATTTTTTGCCCTTTCAGTCTCAGATCTAAAGTATCTTAGTCTGCATTCTCATTTTTAAAAGAAATCTCTTTCTTTTGTACGTGTAACATAACCTTTGTGAAGAAAAAAAAAAAATAATTAAAGCCAAATTTCTTTACGTTAGTTCAGGTGTGTGTTATACTTTCTTTTTACAAATCCTCACGCAAACCGTGGTACACAAAGGGTTAATTAACAAATCGACTAGAAGAAACAAAATACGCAGGTAAAACTAAAAATGGATTGCTACACATAGGGCATTTTTGGAAAGTGTAAAGGAAATGATGTTTGCATTCAATAACTGCTTCTTATATTGTGTATACATTTTAATGAAAAGCTCTGAGATTAAAAATGAAACACGGAAAAAAGAATATGGTTTCTAGCATCACGTGTAGTTTTATTTTAATGAAATGCATGTTTTTAGAAGAGACTTTCTAGGATTTGTCATGGGAGTCTTCCTCTTTTCTTCTTCTTCGTTCGCTTCTACCACCAAGACCGCCTTGTGGTCCTACTGAATTTACACCTGTGGTCCTCGATAGGTCCCGTGGTCCCACAAAAGGACCACACGAGATCCTCGAGAGGACCACAAGAGGTTCAGAGTATCGCAGGGCTTGAGCCTGTATTCTTGGTGGGTCTAAGAAGCGAGATTGCGTGACACCGTGGTTTTCGTTGCACCAGTTTAATCTAGAGTTGGGCTTTCTCGTCGGAAAACCTCGACTTGTTTCGAGATACCGGTGTATCACCGCTGGGTGAGAGGTGGTTGCCCATCCAGTCCATCGTTGGACTTTCTCACCGGAAAACCTCAGCGTGATTAGGATACGCAAACATCTCCACCGGGTGAGAGGTGGTTACCTGTCTATATTGCCCTGGTCCAGTGTCTCTGACTTCAACATTTTGTGGTCGTGGCCGCTACCCTTCCTAGTTGTGACCAGGACAGAGCTTTTGCCCAGAAGGATGAATCCTCGCCACTAGTGACTTCCACCCCTGAGTTGAGCTGGTTTAGGCATATTATCACAGTATGGGTGTGTTTAGGACGTGATCGACCTCTAGAGCAGAGGTATCGTGACATGTGTAGCCATTCAGTTTTACCCCTGGTGTAAGCCGGTTTAGTCATATTTCACCAGTATGGGTGTATATCGGACGTGGTCGGCCTCTAGAGGAGAGTGCCGTGGTATGAGTAGCTCTCGCCGCGATACTGCTGGACATACCGTTTAAGCTTCACATGGGCGCCACACAGCAACCCTAATTGCTTTTCCGCATTTTCTTCTTTGGCCGGGAGGAGCTTCACTCCACGCGCGGCTTCCGAAGAATCTCGCCAACAGTGTCTTAACCTCTGGGTTAAGACGGTTCAGGCACTTCGCCCGATATGAGTGCACTTAGGACTTGGCCAACCCCCCAAACCAGAAGTGCCGTGATTTAACTACTGTTTACTTCGCTTATTCCTTTATTTCACCTTTTCCACAGTGGTGCTGCACGGCAACCCCATTTGCACCTTTCTTCACTGGCCGGGAGAAGCCCCACTCCACGCACGACAGCTGAATAATCTCGCCAGCAGCGTATTAGCTCTAGAATTGCCACAGTTATCCAAGTAGGATCGTGTCATATAAGGAACCTTGACTGATTTAATGAGCAATTCGCTGTTTCACCGTGAGACAGTGTGAACTTAGACATGCATGGCTTAATCTTTGAGACAAGCATATGAATACTGGCAGGATCGACCAGATAGCTTTCTTCACCGAACCTTAGTCGGATGTCTGCTGACAGAGCGACGCAGGGCAAGGGAGACAGCGCTCTGCTCAGAGCGGATCCCTTTCGACCCCGGCAGCGTTTTAGTTCCTTTAACGGGCGGCGGCCGGCTCTCTCTGCTCTAACGAACGAGAAGAAAGCCCGGCACCCACAACCAAATCACATTACATACTGCAGACCCTATACTCTTTGCGAGAGATGGACCAATTTCGAGACCATTTACCGTAGTACACCGTTAGCATGAACCTGGCTGGCTAGCCGTTTATAGGCTTCACTCAACGGACAAACCACTCGCTTCTGCATCGAAACACCTTAACTCTCGCCGCCCGGGAAGAGAGCGAAAGCCTTTCTCCCCACGCACGGACCTCGAGAACGGTTTTTATCCAAAAGAACGATCGGTCTGCGCAACAGCAACTCGCGCTGTGCAGCTCGGCGTGGCTCTGAGCGGCTGACTGTCGTGTGAGTAACTAAGCACATATTACTTAAGGAAATGAAGTCTTTTAAAAAGCTTTTTAATGCTTTCATCTTGTTTATTTTTTGTTACAGAGATCTGCATAATGTTTGAGTAATTCGCAATCAGTGGTTTAAGTGGGCTGGTAACTTTGATGTTAGCTTGAACATTGATGTTACGATGTTAGCTTGAACACTGAGGGCACGATGTTAGCTTGAACACTGAGGGCACGATGTTAGCTTGAACACTAACGTCACGATGTTAGCTTGAACACTGACGTCACGATGTTAGCTTGAACTCTGACGTCACGACGTTAGCTTGAACACTGACGTCACGATGTTAGCTTGAACACTGACGTCACGATGTTAGCTTGAACACTGACGTCACGATGTTAGCTTGAACACTGACGTCACGATGTTAGCTTGAACACTGACGTCACGATGTTAGCTTGAACACTGACGTCACGATGTTAGCTTGAAAACTGACTTCACGATGTTAGCTTGAACACTGACGTCACGATGTTAGCTTGAACACTGACGTCACGGTCTTAACTTGAACACTGACGTCACGATCTTAGCCTGAACACTGACGTCACGGTCTTAACTTGAACACTGACGTCACGATGTTAGCTTGAACACTGACGTCACGATGTTAACCTGAACATTGGCAATATGTACTCCAGCAGCTGCGTCATTATATTAGCTTTAGAACTGAGGTCGTGGTATTAGCTTGAACACTGATGTCATTATGTTACATGTAACACCGACATCACAATATTTACTTGCAGAACTGCGGTCTTAGCTTATATAAAACACTTCACAAAACACATGTGAACTGTTCTATCTCGAATTTGCCTTATTTAATTCCATTTTCAACCATAAAGGGTCATAGAATGTACCTAGAGTTACAACTCATGGATTACCTAGCAGCACTTGCAGATTTTAAAGGACACGTAACATTCATTCTAAATAACTTATTTATTTTTAACTTCAAAGACTTCTAAAGGAGTGACTTCCACGTACGGTCTCAAAGGTCATGGACGTTTAATATCACCAGTAAACATTTGTGAGCCCTAACATGCACTTCCCACAACCGTCAGATGTTGTTGTTGTTGTTGTTGCTGTTGTTGTTGTTGTTGTTCCTGCTGCCGCTGCTCCATTTTACATTTTGATAAACGCTAGAAAGATGAATCTTGCTGTTTCTGCTGATAATGCTTTTGGGGCTGTTGCTATCCTTCTGTTGTAAATCTCTGACCTTTAGGCGCTGCCAAACACTGATAAAAAAGTACGGTCATGGAGACATCCAGGGGATATAGTGTCAGAGCATATACTCAGGCACCCACGACCACTAATGGCGACGATATGTGATAACAGTAGCATTCTATTATAATAGAGTCTGTACACAGAATCTTCGACTCTTACCTCTCTGTTTTATATTGCCCAACTCTGAGACCTCTATTTTTATAATGCCCCGATTCAGAGACTTCTGTTTTTATGCTGCCCGGCTCAGAGACCTCTATTTTCATACTGCCCGGCTCAGAGACCTCTATTTTCATACTGCCAGACTCAGAGACCTCTATTTTTATACTGCCAGACTCAGAGACCTCTATTTTTATACTGCCAGAATCAGAGACCTCTATTTTTATACTGCCAGACTCAGAGACCTCTATTTTTATACTGCCAGACTCAGAGACCTCTATTTTTATACTGCCAGACTCAGAGACCTCTATTCTCATACTGCCAGACTCAGAGACCTCTATTCTCATACTGTCTGATTCAGAGACCTCTATTTTTATACTGCCAGACTCAGAGACCTCTATTCTCATACTGCCAGACTCAGAGACCTCTAATTCTCATACTGCCAGACTCAGAGACCTCTATTCTCATACTGTCCGACTCAGAGACCTCTATTTTTATACTGTCCTTGTCCGACTCCGTGATAAAAATTAAAGTAAAATGCACTGTGATTTCAGTTTTGCTAATGCAGTTTTGATATTTAAACTGCATATTTTTTTGTTGTTACTCGCAGAACATATTTGTACAGACTGATTTAGATTGTCTGGAGCCGAGAGGGAAAAATTTGTATGATAAAGGGCAGAATGTCAAATGGGTCCCTGCACCCAAGTCTTAAAGCTTTTAAAACAAAGATTGTTCGTTCGCTCGTGAAAGGCACATTTCCATCCACTCCGAACCCACGCAGAACTGATACAACTTGGGCTCCCTGCTCCTTCCGCTGTGGCTTTTATTATGATTCAATACAAGAAGATAGGACGATGACTTCCGAAGGAGCTGGGATGTCAGTCTTCTTCAAATGCTCCACCACAACCTTCGTGATGCAGCCTGCTTCCACGGAGCACTGACACCGCTGGCTGTGGCCTAGGAGAAGTATAGGCAGGGTCTTGGTCAAGTATGCCATGCCAGAATATTGTGGACGATACACCCTTGGATCGAGGGGTGTACGACCTTGACCGAGGAGTCATCGTTCACGTGATTTTCTAATTGGTTTCGAGGGGGGGAGGGGGGATATATAATTGCCTTGCATCAGATTAGATAGGGGGACATGGCCGGCGATGTAGTGTCTTCGTTGTGCTTATATTATTGTGCGTGTTTACTATATTCTGCCGAGCCCACCTCATGTGGTGTAGATTATGTAGATGTGAATTAAGCTGTGGTGTAGGGTTCTTATATTTACATATCGATATGGAAATTCTCTGTATGATACTCAGTGTGACTTATCAGTATATTGGATGGGCAGCATGTATGATTCGTTATTATGCTTTTCGTGCAGACTGATCGTGCGCTGCAAAAGCACAGTTATATGGAGGTGTGTTCTGGCAGCGATAGCCGCAGGGGATAAGTGCTATTGCACATTATATTCGTAGTGTAGGCTGCGTGTAGGGTCTAGAGAGCCCTGAACCTCAGGTCCATCAGGTTCCCAATATGCAACATGAGAAGTCATTTTCATATGATACTATGCTTAGTTACCCGGCATTGCATTGACACTGTTCATCAAAGTGCTTTTCTATCATCGATGATTGCTTGAAGTATTTTGCTTGCATTGCCAGTTTTCATCCAATTGTTCGTCCATTATGATGACACATGTCTTGATGTCATGTTGATATCAGTGTCAGTTGTATGTGCTGTCGTAGTGAATAGTGGGATTAAAAATGCTGCGTCTTGTAATTCCAGACCTGGTGATTTGTACTACGTGTCAATGTATTGTTGTGTTGATTGAATGCTTGGGGATTTATGCATAATTAGCATACAATATACCAAAGAGGAGAGAACCTGGGCTAGTGGTCATGATGGAGGAGTTAGACTGGCCTCGAATACGAAGTACATTGCCAAGGATTGTTGGTCTGTAAACATCTTGAGAAAATATTTCTCCCACTAATTATAAATGTAAACTTGCACCAAACAAGCTTTACAAAATACGTCAGACAGAACGACTCTGCTCCGATATAAAATATAAGAATCTCAGACAAAAGACTGTTACTGAATAATAGTTACTGAATAGACTAGCTTCTGGCTCTTTGTGTTGCTTCCAGTATTATTATTTAAAATACGATCTTTATTTGTATGGTGTACAGTCGTTTTACTCGGCTCCCCCCCCCCCCCCAAAAAAAAAAAAACAGCATTTAAGGTCAGTGGCAGTGATTTGAAAAAGTTATTTTAATGCCCGAAATAAATTTGAGAATCAGTTTTATGGAAACTATTTATGAGCGAAAGAAGCTTTCGGTATCTAACGCGGAGGCTTAAAGACTGAAAATAAAGGCACTTCATTATGTTAAGAATGTACTGCAATTGCTGGAACTGCTTTTCAGAGCCAATATATGAAACAGTTTTTGTTTTCGCCAGTTCCATTGGTTCTCTAAGCATAGCTAAAGAGACCTTACAGAGAATGCCCCTCAGAGTTGGACTGGATTTTAGCCATTTGTGGTTCGCTGACTTTAATATGGTTCACTGATTCTGATATGCTTTGCTGATTCTGATGACTGTGTTATTCTCTGATGATGATTCCCCCCCCCCCCTTTCCCATTAACCCCGTTTCTCAGAGATCCTAATTTCCTATTTCTTTGCTATGCTCAAGGGATTAGAAAAAGCTATCAAGGCTCTGCCGTTGAATGATTTCACGCCTGATATACCAAATCTTGATACGACATTGGCTGCCAAAACCTCCAGACGGCAGATCTAAATGTATACAACAACATACTCAAAATATGAACTAATGTATATGTTTTATGCCATTCGCGTAAATAATATGTTGCAAATTTTGGGAAATGCTTAAAGAAAGTAGGACATCTTCTTCTTCTTCTTCGTTCGCTTCTACCACCAAGACCGCCCTGTAATCCTACTAAATTTGCGCCCGTGGTCCTCGTTAGGTCCCCTGGTCCCCCGTGTGGTCCCAGAAGAGAGGACCACAAGAGGTTCAGAGTATCGCAGGGCTTGAGCCTGTATTCTTGGTGGTTTTCGTTGCACCAGTTTAATCTAGAGTTGGACTTTGTCACCGGAAAACCTCGACGTGTTTTGGATATCAGTATATCCCCGCTGGGTGAGAGGTGGCAGCCCATTCAGGCTAGAGCTGGACTTTCTCACCGGAAAACCTCGACGTGTTTTGAGATACCCGTGTATCACCGCCGGGTGATAGGTATAATATATAATATGACAATATTTAGAGTGTCAGGAATGTCATAACAGTAATAGTTGTATAGACAATATTTAGAGTGTCAGGAATGTCATAACAGTAATAATTGTATAGACAATATTTAGAGTGTCAGGAATGTCATAACAGTAATAGTTGTATAGACAATATTTAGAGTGTCAGGAATGTCATAACAGTAATAATTGTATAGACAATATTTAGAGTGTCAGGAAAGTCATAACAGTAATAATTGTATAGAAAATATTTAGAGTGTCAGGAAAGTCATAACAGTAATAATTGTATAGACAATATTTAGAGTGTCAGGAAAGTCATAACTGTAATAATTGTATAGACAATATTTAGAGTGTCAGGAAAGTCATAACTGTAATAATTGTATAGACAATATTTAGAGTGTCAGGAAAGTCATAACAGTAATAATTGTGTAGACAATATTTAGAGTGTCAGGAAAGTCATAACTGTAATAATTGTATAGACAATATTTAGAGTGTCAGGAAAGTCATAACTGTAATAATTGTATAGACAATATTTAGAGTGTCAGGAATGTCATAACTGTAATAATTGTATAGACAATATTTAGAGTGTCAGGAAAGTCATAACAGTAATAATTGTATAGACAATATTTAGAGTGTCAGGAAAGTTATAACTGTAATAATTGTATAGAAACTATTATGAGCGAAAGAAGCTTTCGGTATCTAACGCGGAGGCTTAAAGACTGAAAATAAAGGCACTTCATTATGTTAAGAATGTACTGCAATTGCTGGAACTGCTTTTCAGAGCCAATATATGAAACAGTTTTTGTTTTCGCCAGTTCCATTGGTTCTCTAAGCATAGCTAAAGAGACCTTACAGAGAATGCCCCTCAGAGTTGGACTGGATTTTAGCCATTTGTGGTTCGCTGACTTTAATATGGTTCACTGATTCTGATATGCTTTGCTGATTCTGATGACTGTGTTATTCTCTGATGATGATTCCCCCCCCCCCCTTTCCCATTAACCCCGTTTCTCAGAGATCCTAATTTCCTATTTCTTTGCTATGCTCAAGGGATTAGAAAAAGCTATCAAGGCTCTGCCGTTGAATGATTTCACGCCTGATATACCAAATCTTGATACGACATTGGCTGCCAAAACCTCCAGACGGCAGATCTAAATGTATACAACAACATACTCAAAATATGAACTAATGTATATGTTTTATGCCATTCGCGTAAATAATATGTTGCAAATTTTGGGAAATGCTTAAAGAAAGTAGGACATCTTCTTCTTCTTCTTCGTTCGCTTCTACCACCAAGACCGCCCTGTAATCCTACTAAATTTGCGCCCGTGGTCCTCGTTAGGTCCCCTGGTCCCCCGTGTGGTCCCAGAAGAGAGGACCACAAGAGGTTCAGAGTATCGCAGGGCTTGAGCCTGTATTCTTGGTGGTTTTCGTTGCACCAGTTTAATCTAGAGTTGGACTTTGTCACCGGAAAACCTCGACGTGTTTTGGATATCAGTATATCCCCGCTGGGTGAGAGGTGGCAGCCCATTCAGGCTAGAGCTGGACTTTCTCACCGGAAAACCTCGACGTGTTTTGAGATACCCGTGTATCACCGCCGGGTGATAGGTATAATATAATATGACAATATTTAGAGTGTCAGGAATGTCATAACAGTAATAGTTGTATAGACAATATTTAGAGTGTCAGGAATGTCATAACAGTAATAATTGTATAGACAATATTTAGAGTGTCAGGAATGTCATAACAGTAATAGTTGTATAGACAATATTTAGAGTGTCAGGAATGTCATAACAGTAATAATTGTATAGACAATATTTAGAGTGTCAGGAAAGTCATAACAGTAATAATTGTATAGAAAATATTTAGAGTGTCAGGAAAGTCATAACAGTAATAATTGTATAGACAATATTTAGAGTGTCAGGAAAGTCATAACTGTAATAATTGTATAGACAATATTTAGAGTGTCAGGAAAGTCATAACTGTAATAATTGTATAGACAATATTTAGAGTGTCAGGAAAGTCATAACAGTAATAATTGTGTAGACAATATTTAGAGTGTCAGGAAAGTCATAACTGTAATAATTGTATAGACAATATTTAGAGTGTCAGGAAAGTCATAACTGTAATAATTGTATAGACAATATTTAGAGTGTCAGGAATGTCATAACTGTAATAATTGTATAGACAATATTTAGAGTGTCAGGAAAGTCATAACAGTAATAATTGTATAGACAATATTTAGAGTGTCAGGAAAGTTATAACTGTAATAATTGTATAGATAATATTTAGAGTGTCAGGAAAGTCATAACAGTAATAATTGTGTAGACAATATATATATATATATATATATATATATATATATATATATATATATATATAGAGAGAGAGAGAGAGAGAGAGAGAACGAACGAACATGCTTTATTTTCAAAGGGTTACGAATTGGGCACGCAGGCCTATCTAACTTTCTGCCCTTCATCATACAGCTTTCACTCAGTCACAGTCATTCAGCATTTGTTAATGAACATAAGAGAGGGAGAGACAGACAGACAGACAGACAGAGACAGAGAGACAGAGAGAGAGAGAGAGTTTCGCACCACTTTACGAAATTCTTCTTGACTGTCCTGTCCATTGTAGCAACACCTGTAACTCCAATAATCTCAACAACAACAACAGCATTACTAGCAGCCCAGAAAGAAATATATCATAACTATAAGTGTCGGCGCTGACAAATCCTACTGCAGCTCTGCCGTAATAATAAAGTCACTGGGCGCTGTACTGTATGCTAAGACTTCGAAGAAATCCTAAACAAAGCACTTCAGGACGTGAGATAAGGAAAAGCTACAAGTGAATTATCTAAGAACTGAACCATAGACTCCGGCAGGACGAGTCTAGCCACGTGAGAATAGAGCATTAATAAACTTCGCAATCATGCACCACTTAAAAAAAGGGGGGTGCTTGAAAGACGAAGGCATCACTGCCTGTCTGGTCGCCTGGTCGAAAATCGTGACACCCGGAAAAGGGAACGAGGTCATGACACAGAATTTCCGTCGCTTATACTCAAATCTCTCTCGTGCACTAAATCTTTGACACACAAACATACACACATGGTCTCCTGCATGTATGGTGCATATAGGGCAACAGTCACAACAAATAAACGATTTTTTTAGATAAACGAATACATTTTTGTACATAAAGGTAGTTTCTGCTTATGGTTTGAGATGCACACAGGAATCATTGAGCCTTTCCTATAGTAAAGTAACAGAAAACAATGTTTTATGGTTAAACCACGAAATAAATTAATAATTGTAGTAATAGTATAAGAAGTAATCATAATTGTAGTAATAGTATAAGAAGTAATCATAATTGTAGTAATAGTATAAGAAGTAATCATAATTGTAGTAATAGTATAAGAAGTAATCATAATTGTAGTAATAGTATAAGAAGTAATCATAATTGTAGTAATAGTATAAGAAGTAATCATAATTGTAGTAATAGTATAAGAAGTAATCATAATTGTAGTAATAGTATAAGAAGTAATCATAACTGTAGTAATAGTATAAGAAGTAATCATAATTGTAGTAATAGTATAAGAAGTAATCATAATTGTAGTAATAGTATAAGAAGTAATCATAATTGTAGTAATAGTATAAGAAGTAATCATAACATCAGTAATTGCAGTAGCAGCGGTGATAGACACTACTACTGTTAGTATTGATATTTGAAGCTGTATCAATAATAATATTAATAATAGTAATAATAAATGGACCATAATATGCATATGAATCATAAATCCAGAAATATCAGTTGCATAACAGAGTTAGGTGAAAGGAAGTTCAATTCATTGGCTGAGGATTCCACCAATCATATTCATGGTTGTTTTTTTTTCTCTTTTTATCGGTGATAGGAAAGCCAAGTGACAGTTAAATAGGTCAACTTTGCCCGGGGCATAAAACGATCTTCAAATCATAGCTAAGCAGGGACCATTTCACTTGAGCGAACGTTTCACCGGCCAAAAAGCGCAACAGATTTAGTGTTGAAAAGGGTGTCTTTATTTATTAATTCAACTCAGTTTAGAATTTGGCATAAAGAATCTTATACACAAAATTGCTTCTTAAACAACAAAGAGATCTTGTCCAAAACCAAAAGAAGAATAAATTGCTGGTACCAGCAGTAACATCAGATATTCAAAATTAAATTATTACACAGACCATTAGTAACTTTTAATTGCAGTATATTATTATTATTATTATTATTATTATTATTATTATTATTATATTATTGACGCGCATTTTATCCCTGGAGAAAATTCATTGTGCACTCCTGGACCACGATTAGCCATTTTGAAAACCTCTGTCCTGGCTCATGACACGGAGACAGCCATTGACATAGGAAGGAAATGGGGTGGGGGAAGAGGAAAGTCTTTCCCAGGAAAAGGAAAGCCGCGTAGAGTAACTCACAGAAGCCTGTTAATCACGAATCTTCTTCTTCTTCTTCTATTGGCATGGAAATCCGCGCTGGTTTTTTTCTTCTTCTTCTTTTTTTCTTGCAGCCACTGCCGAGAAGATGTTGAGGCACGTCACTGTGTCAGTTTGGGAGAGGGTTGTAGCGGCTGCTTCTTCAGCCCCTGCGTGGAGCGGGGGGGGGGGTCAGTGCTTTTTCAGAAGACCCCACCACCACCACGGGGGTCTATGGCCATCCCCATCCATTTAACCAAAGGCTGTGCTTGTTACTGGAAGTACCCTCGGAGAGGTGGGGCATGGTCTGAAACATGGGGCGAAGGATGGAGAGAAAGAGGAGTGAGAGAGAGAGAGAGAGGAAGGGAGAGAGAGATGAGCGGAGAGAGGGGAACGAATGGGACAACTGGTTAGAGTGTCAGGAAATTCATAACAGTAATAGTTCTATAGACAATATTTAGAGTGTCAGGAAATTCATAACAGTAATAGTTGTATAGACAATATTTAGAGTGTCAGGAAAGTCATAACAGTAATAGTTGTATAGACAATATTTAGAGTGTCAGGAAAGTTATAACAGTAATAGTTGTATAGACAATACTTAGAGTGTCAGGAAAGTCATAACAGTAATAGTTGTATAGACAATACTTAGAGTGTCAGGAAAGTCATAACATTAATAATTGTATGGACAATATTTAGAGTGTCAGGAAAGTCATAACAGTAATAATTGTATAGACAATATTTAGAGTGGCAGGAAAGTCATAACAGTAATAATTGTATAGACAATATTTAGAGTGGCAGGAAAGTCATAACAGTAATAATTGTATAGACAATATTTAGAGTGTCAGGAATGTCATAACAGTAATAATTGCGTAGGTGATGTAGCATTTAGAGTGCCAGGAAAGTCATAAAAGTAATAATTATGTAGGCAGTATATTATTTATAGTTGCAGGAATGTCATAACAGTAATAATTGTATAGGTAATTTAGCATTTAGAGTGTCAGGAAAGTCATAATAATAATAATTGCGTAGGTAACATAGTATTTAGAGTGTGAGGAAAGTCTTGACAGTAATAATTGTGTAGGTAATGTAGTATTCCTTCCAACAGCTTGACAGAATTACGTGTAACAATGTCCTGCAAACCGTAGGCCCTAGGAAAAACAGTGCACTGGGGACCCCCACCCTCCCATTCACTGGAAGGAAAATGTTACGCTGACAATATCTAAATCTTGAAGCACTTGGGCAGCTGTCCAGTGTGCCCATGCATTAAGATGTTTCTACCTGGAGCTAAATTATGTGTCTACCTGGAACTAAATTATGTGCAACCCAGGCTTAGCTATGTTTAATTTTCAGTTACATATTCCTACAAATAGGAAATAACGAGACTTTCGCACGGAGCATAGTATTGTATGGTTCTTATCTTTATATCCTTTCCGTGCCGTTAAACGTCACATAGGGCTCGCAAGGTAGTTCGCCAAGTTTTCATTTTTTCGGCGAACTTTTCAACCTCATCAAACCTGCTATACTGGCCTCTCTTAACAATGTCCTCTTTAGAGTTTCACGCGGTCTGTCTCTTTTTCTTCCGCCTGCTGTGCTCCACTTGATAGTTTGTTTTGGGATTTTCTGACTGTTTCTTCTCATCACGTGACCGACATGTGTCCGTCTCCTTGTTCTGATCACCCATGAGACTGTTTGTTGTTCAGTCATCTGTCTTATCTCTGCATTATTCTTGAATTCGTTCCACTTGATGCCGAGTATTTTCCTTATGCATCTGTTTTCAAAAGAGTCTAATTTCTTGTCTACTTCTTAAGTTGTTTTTTAACTTTCGCATGAATAAATGAAGGTGAATATTATATTTGAATTGAATTGTCTTAACTTATTGTATGGTTGGCGGCCTGGTTAGCTGAGTGGTTAGGCGCTCGGTTTGCTAATCTGGTGGTACTGGGTTCAGTCACACCAAAAAGCCCGCGGGGTCCACCCAGCCTCAAAAAATGGGTACCAGAGAAATCTGGGAAGGTAAAGCGGCCAGGCGTGATATATGTCCACATCACACTTTCATGTGCCGAAGGTCATGGAAAATACGAACTTATCACCGTATTCCCCAATATGCCTTAATGGCATGGAAACGGGAATATTACCTTTTTATCTTTACCTATTGTATGGTTAGAGCTCGAAAAATTCGTAGACAACGCTGCACTTTTTAGACGTGAGAGAAAGAAAATCGATAGATTCTCTTGTCGTTCTTCTTTCTCTCACCTCTAAAAAATGGTTTGTCTATGAATTCTTTCGAGTTCTAACCATAGAATATTGTGTTCTATGTTCAACTTTCATTATCTTTGATTTTTTTAAAGCTAAACTGTAAGCATTTTATAGATATTTCATGTCTGCTAAGGGTGATATAAAACTCACTGCTCTTGCTGGTTCCAGGAACAGATCATCATCATTATCATCATCATCATCATCATCATCCGGTACCATTACCCCAAGGAAGTTTATCCGTAATGGATCACTAACTTTCTCTGTCCATTGTTTTGGATGTATCTCTTGGTGTTGTCCACCCATCAGTATCTCTTTCATTCTCCTGCTCTTTTCCCTTTAATTTTCCTCACAAGTTTGGTTATCATTACTGTGTTATATCTTATTAAATTACTGAAATATTTCACCTCTCTTGTTATTACGATTTTTAATATTTTATTATGATTTTTAATATTTCTCTGTTCAGTTTCTGTTATTTCAGTATTTCTATGTTTGTTTTCTTTTCTGACTATGGATCTCGCCCTAAACTTCTACATATCCATAATTCAAGGGCCTCAGCTTTCTTTTCTAAAGTCCATTGTTCTAACATCATAGAGGAATGTGCAACACATAAATCACTCTCAGTTTAATTTACTCTGCTATATTTTTTGAATTAAGTGCTTTTTTCATTCTGTTGAAAGTGCATTTGAAAATTAATATTCTTCTGTCACTTTTCATTTCTCCTCGTTTTTTTTTTTTTTGGTATCACGTTCCCAGGCATAGGGCCTCTGACAGGAATCTTTGCAAGGCGGTGCAAAACTCTCTCAGTCCCTAAAGCCTATTGATTAGCCATTTCGAAATCATACACTATGGGCCCCCTTTCCAGCCTCACGGACCCTCCTTAGAAATAACCTCGGGCCCCGGATCGACGTACCAGCAGAGCCCCTCCTTCCAATAAGTCTACTCAGATATACGAATTTTGTTATGAGTTCTTCTGTTTGCATACAGTTTTTATTCTTTACAGTTGTTAATCATGATCTTTCTGTTTTCTTTTCAGTATATATTCTTGGCTGTTGTTGTACGTGTGTTGTTCTATAAGTCATCCTGATTTTCTGCTGCCTGCACCGTGTCAGTTAACATCAATGCTGTTTCTAGACCAACAGGCAGCAGTAAAAATAAATGGTGAAACAACAACTTGGTTTGACATAAAACAAGGGGTCTGACAGGTGTGCATATTATCGCCTTATTTATTTAACTTGTGTACTGAAAATATAATGAGGAATGTTAGAGAAGATGAAGACAAAGAATATTATGATGCCATAACAATTGGAGGACTAAATGTTTACGAAGAATTAGAAAAATATTTTGGCCAAACACCATAAGAATAACATTTTATTAGCAGAAATGCAGATGAAACCACTGACAACAATTATTGAGGAAAGACGCTGGCGATGGTTGGGACATGTGCTCCGAATGACTGACAACTCACTACCAAAAATAGCACTAAGATGGACACCACAGGGGGGCAGAAGTAAGGGT
The DNA here is from genome assembly GCA_009760885.1 of Achatina immaculata. NCBI lineage: Eukaryota > Metazoa > Mollusca > Gastropoda > Stylommatophora > Achatinidae > Lissachatina > Lissachatina immaculata. Next base: position 10,723,543 of record CM019694.1, read on the forward strand.
AGACCAAAAGAGACATGGAGAAGAACAACAGAAAGGATGTTGAGCAATAGAGGGCTCACCTGGGCAAGAGCAGAAAAAAAGGCGAAGGACAGGCATTTGTGGAAAACCCTTGCGGAAGCCCCATGTGCCCTGGGCACTTAAGGTTCAGAGAGAGAGAGATAACAATTGGAGGTTATGGAATATCAGAAATATGCTAATGACACAGTATTACTGCCCACAGCACAAGAAGGAATGGAAAAACTAATTATGTCAGTCCGTAAGAATAGTGAAGAGCAAAACCTATATCTTAATGCGAAGAAAACTAAACTGGTGCCAACTGACAAAACAAATAACACAGCTGAAATATATACATATCAATGAGGAAAAATTGAAAGAGGTGGAGAGCTTTGAATATCTTAGATCACTACTAACTAATAATAGAGACTGCATGAGGGAAATTAAAAGGAGGACATCTATCGCTCTTAAAAAAATTTTTTTTAAAACTAAAGAAGCTGTGGAGATGAACAGACAGAACTACCAAAAAATAAGCTTTTAAGGGCATGCATCTTTCCCATTGCAACATATGCCTGTGAGACCTGGATACTCAGCAAAACAGCTGAGAAACATAGAAATGCCTTTGAATGTAAATGCTACATAAGAGTCCTTCATATATCATGGACACAAAGAAGAACAAATATATCCATAGTACAAGGACTTAATATTGAAAAATATTGGCTAGTAAAGAGGATTAAACAGAGAAACCTTAAATATTTTGGACACATTAAACGTCATGAGAATTTAGAGAAGACGATCTTGGAAGGGTCTATAATGGGAAAAAGAAAGAGAGGAAGACCAAGGCTAAGATGGCTGCAATACATCGTTGATGATCTGCACATAGATGCATCACCAGCAGGGCATCTTGCTTACAACCTACAGGAGTTTCGCAAGGGACATGGAAATGACTAACTAACTGCACTGTGTCATCTTCATATCAGAGGGTGTTAACTATTGCTCAGTTCATGATAAATCCAGACATTTATCTAGGTTAGCAAGATGGCGATAAGTTGAAAGGTTTTGCTCTTTACTCATTGCGTGTCCGATATCCACTGATAAATTTCTGATGTGATCTTATTAACATACCCACTCCTTTCTGATGCAGTTATCCGCCTTTGCAGATCGATATGTGACTAATTTCCTGAACGTATTATGTTGTCATCTATCTAGTTCCCGCAACTCCTTGTATACGTTATTGTGATTAGTGTCTAAAACTAGGTTCTCTAGCTTGCTATTATGGTTTAGAGTTCTAACATGAAAAGTATCTATTTCCATATGCCCCTTTCTAGCTATTAGGAACATGCGTTTGAATATGCTCTTTCATTAAATGACTTTGGGGACATAGTGGTCATTCTGGTGTACCTTAGTTTATAGAAGTGACACCTCTGTCTTATCAGTATCCACATCAGGCTTCAGCTTGAGTGGGGTCAAGCCCTGCTTACGGCAGCTGTTTCTTGTTTTAGTTTGGGGTTCTTTGCTTTATTTTAGAAGTACGTGCTAAGCTACTCATCTCTTAATGTGTGGCTAGTTATACCTTTCAGTATCACTCCAAGACGCTTCCTGTGTGCTACATACTTCGCTCTTCCGCCTCGTGAGCTCTTGAGCCATACATTTCTTCCCATTCACTCACCGTCCCAGACTTTACTCTAGGGATGGACTTCTCTGTAGCAATTTTCCCTCGTCACTGATGTTTCTCCAGTCAGCCAAGGTCGTTTCCCAGGATGAGACTACCGCCGTCCACATGAAGTATTCCTGGAGCCGTACATCAGTTAGGTAGCTACAAGGGAACCAAAGAGGATGCAGACTATACATCAGTTATCAAAATGTATAAACTAGGAAAAAAATAGGGACAGCTTTATTACTTAACGACCACAAAGTTGTGACGTTTTGGCGTGAGCCTTAATCATACAAACACATACAGGACGAAGAATTAGACAGAGATGAGATAAAATATAGGTTCATATGAATCCTATGTTAAAAAAATAAATAAATAAAATGAACAGAGCACTTAGCTTGAAGATTTTCTGAAGCTCTTGCAAAAATGCCTTGAAGGTTTTCTGACTTTCAGACAAAAATGCGCCCGTTGCTACGTTCAAAATGTGCTCGTTCAGAAATGTACAGAAATGCATATGGTGAATTGTACAGAATGTTTAAATAGAGACTTGTGATGTTAGGAGAACTGTTGAGGGAGAGAGAGAGAGAGAGAGAGAGAGAGAGAGAGAGAGAGAGAGAGATACAACCTAGCTAGAAGAAAGTGAAATAAATTATTTTGGTTGGGGTAGAAGGGTTGTAATGTGATGCTGTGAGGAGGTTCTGAACTATGTGTAACAGAAGGGAGTGGAGCTTATTGGAGAGGGATTATGATTGTGAAAGAGGAGAATGTTATGTGTAGCTGAATAACGAGTTCAAACCGTGTGTTTCCAGCGTCCCATAGTCCTGAATGTAGCGGTTCTCAAATGCTAGACGGCTTGTGTCATCTGCGTGACATTGTTTGATGGTTGTTACCAGAAAATCAGATTTACCTCTATGGTTTGGGCCACTGAAAGATTCGGGACTGGTTTTGAAGCATGCTGATTGATTTAAGATGTTTCTGCATACCAGTTTCACCAATATAAGTTATCCTGCATCTTGTGCATACGATGATATATGTATATTACGGGACTCGCATGTGAATCACTTGAAGAGTGAGGATAGTTTTAGGAAAGGTGATTGTTTTTGTTTCCTAGACTACAGGGCAGGTACCACAGCGATGGCAGTTACATTTTATGGTGCCAACATATGCAACGTTCTGCTCAAAGTGGCTGTGGACGAGGATGTCCTTAAGATTTGGCTCACGTTTGTATGCTAATAGGGGTGGATCATAGAAAATGTCGCGGGTGTCAGGGTCGGGTTGGATTAGTGGCAGACGACGATAAATAATTTTCTTAACCATCTGACATGCGGGTGGAAAAACAGAATTAACTTAACTCTGTCAGATGAGGTAACAGGTTTTTTTTCTGAATGCTTCTTTGCAGCTCACTAGTTGGATACGGTTGAAGGCTTCACGAAGGACATTTTCTGGGTAGTGGCGATGACGGAAAAATTCTAACAACTTGTTGGACTGATCCATAAAATCCAAGTTATCCTGATATATGCGGCGAAGACGGAGGAGCTGGGAGTATGGAATGGAGTTCTTACAAACTTCAGGATGGGAGGAGGTGTAAAATAAATAGGTGTGGCTGTCGATGGGCTTGCAAAATATAGAGGTAACAAGCCTCTTTGTGCAATACATGACGCAAGCAGCCTAGCGCTTGAGAATCGCTACGTTCAGGACTATGGGACGCTGGAAACACACGGTTTGAACTCGTTATTCAGATACACATAACATTCTCCTCTTCTACAATCATAATCCCTCTCCAATAAGCTCCACTCCCTTCTCACTTGTTACACTTAGTTCAGAACCTCCTCACAGCATCATATTACAACCCCTCTACCCCAACCATAACCATTTATGTCACTTTCTCCTGGCCAGGTTATATCACTCACTCACTCTCACTCTCTCTCTCTCTCTCTCTCTCTCTCTCTCTCTCCTCAACAGTTCTCCTAACAAACATCATACGTCTCTATTTAAACATTCTCTACACTTCACCATGCGCATTTCTGTACATTTCTAAACGAGCACACTTTGAACCTAGCAAAGGGCGCATTTCTGTCTGAAAGTCAGAAAAGCTTCAAGGCGTTTTTGCAAGAGCTTCAGAATACCTTCAAGCTAAGTGCTCTGTTCATTTTATTTATTTATTTATTCATTTTAACATAAGATTTATCTGAATCTATATTTTATCTCCTCTCTCTCTCTCTCTCTCCTCTCTCTCTCTCTCTCTCTCTCTCTTCGTCCTGTATGTGCTTGTATGATTAAGGCTCACGCCGGAACGTCACAACTTTGTGGTCATTAAGTAATAAAGCTGTTCTTACTTTTTCCCTAGTTTATACATTTTGGTATCACAGCTTTGCTGCAGTGTTTCGTGTAGTTGTAAAGGTAAAGGTAATCCTGTCATGCCATAGTGGTATATAGGGATATGGTGTTAGTGCCCATATTTTCCTTGACCTGTCAGCACACTAGATGGTGATATGGTCAGTATCACGCCTGGCCGCCTTTCCTTCCCAAACTCCAGAAGAAGTCGGGTACCTATTTCTACAGCTGGGTGACTGGGGTGCCTCCGGCCGGATTCGAACCCCCGACCTTGGCCATGAAAGACCAGTGCACTAACCACTTCGCCACTCAGACACCCTGTAGTTGTATACTTATACACTAATTATTGTGTATACATCAGTTAGGTAGCTACATGGGAACCAAAGAGGATCCGGACTTTACATCAGAATATGGATGTCGTTCACTTTGATGTACTATCCTTTTCCCGTAGCCCTACACAAATCAAACTACGGCAACTACTCCCCCCTCCCCCCGTGTGTCTGGTCTGTCTCTCCACCCTACCCACCCTATTCACCCCTCTTTCCAACACTCTTTTCCCACATACACCTCACACACACATACACCTCACACGCGCACACTCACACTCATACACACAGGAGAGTCCCGCCTCTGGATCAACATAAGAGACTGCAGAAATTAGCACGCAATGAAGACAAACACAAAGATAAGCCTGTTAGGAGACAGATCAAAGTCTTAACCAAACACAGCAAAAGTAAGGGGCCTATATGAACAAAGCATGGCAGTTGAACGTAAACATGCAGTCACCCTTGGTTTGTTTTAGTGAAAAGAGCATAGATGCTAGGGGCGGGCACATACGTGTATAACGTTTAAGAAACGTTACACGGAGCGTGAATGGGAAAATGAACGGTTATAAGCATTAGCGTCAAGGGTTTTCAAACTTGAAACGGGGTGGACAACAGTAATGGCGATTTCGATCCCTCAGACTAGGTAAAAATAGAAGCCTGGTGAGAAAATAAAAGAAGAGAATAGAGAAAGAGAAGGAGAAAAGATGACTTGGGTATTATCAGTTTATACTTTCAAATAGATACGAGTTCATAAAATGCAACATGGGAAAGAGCGGTTGTCTTTTTGTTTTTATTATAAGCACCCCTAGACTTTCATTCATTCATTTGCATGTCCACTGTGGAACTTTGCCTCCCTAACAGCACTCAAGTAGGCCTCTCGGTTGTGAGCAAGATGACCTGCTGCTGATGCATCCATTTGTAGATCATCAACGATGTCTTGCAGCCATCTTCGCCTTGGTCTTCCTCTCTTTCCTGTTCCCATTATGTATCCTTCCAAGACAGTCTTCTCTAGATTATCATGACGTTTAATATCCCTAGACTACGACTTATTTTCAGGCACGATTTAGATGTCATACCCCTAGACTATGACATCTAAATCGTGCCTGAAAATAAGAAGCAGCGTGTATCCTACTCTCTTTCTGGTCTTTTTTTTCCTCTTCTTGTCATGAGCCATGTAATATTTGCCACTGGGTAAACATTTATGCTTCGAATTTCATAGTACAACCCTGTTACACTCTACACAGCCCTGTCTCTGACGACAATAACGCTACATGAAACTTAAAACAACTGGGCGTTGACAAAACTTGGCTGTTTAAAAATATTCTGAGGCATGTGAACCATCGAAGAGAGATGCAGCACGCATGACTAACACCAGATGATGTAGCAGTATTTCCTGATATCATTTATGAAGTTCGATTCATTTGATTTTGTCCTCAGTTCTGTTCTTCTCAGTTCTGCTCTTCTCAGTTCTATTCTTCTCAGTTCTATTCTTCTCAGTTCTATTCTTCACAGTTCTATTCTTCTCAGTTCTGCTCTTCTCAGTTCTATTCTTCTCAGTTCTATTCTTCTTAGTTCTGCTCTTCTCAGTTCTGTGTATTTTCTGATACGGTTTTTTATGGGCATTCTCAAGTACAGAACCAGGCATAAAAATTGGAGGATACAATATTAACTACCTTCGGTATGCTGACGACACAGTATTGACAGCTGAGAACCAACAAGACCTGCAAAATCTCTTGGATAAAGTCGCCAAAGAAAGTGAACAGAAAGGCTTTACTTTGAACATCAAAAAGACAGAGACTATGGTTATATCTAAGAAACAGAATCCACCAGCATGCAGTATAAAATTAAGTGGAATTATTCTAAAGCAGGTGCAGAAATTCAAATACCTTGGAGCAGTAATAACTTCAGATGGGAAATGCAGAACAGAAATTAGGAACAGAATAGGCCATGCAAAGACTGCATTTCAGAGAATGAGAAACATATTAGCTAACACATCTTTATCAATGAATGTTAGAAAACGAATCCTAAAATGATATATTGAACCTATCTTATTATATGGAAATGAATCATGGACAACAGGCAAGTCTGCACAAAAATCATTGGACGCAGCAGAAATGTTTTTTATTAGAAGAATGTTGCGAATCCCCTGGACAGCAAAAATAACTAATGAAAATGTATGAGAAGTGCTGGAGGGACAAAAAACCTTGTCAAAAAGATAAGAGAGAGACAATGTACTTTCATAGGACATGCAATGAGACGAGGGGGCATTGAAAATATTATAACAACAGGAAAAATAGAAGGAAGAAGATCAAGAGGAAGACCAAGAGAAATGATACTGGACAGTCTGACGGGATGGTGTGAGAGGAGATCACCAACTGAACTGATGGCCTGCATGAAGGATCATGTACTCTGGAGAAGCATAATATTAGCCAACGCCAGTCGGCACGGCACCTGACGATGATGATGATGATTCTCCAGTACATAAGCCAAGGAATGGGGGAAGAGAGGTGACGGGTGCACTGCTTCAGGGCCCGGAGAGTCCCCCCCCCCCGCCTGTTTCATGGAAGGGCCCGATAGGCTTCCAGGGAGTCGTGACGTATGAAAACAATGTTAAGCGGGTGGAGGGAGTAGTTTTGTTCCAGCTTTCAAACTTCCTCCCGGACACACCTCTCCGGTGTATGTTATGTTAACATCTTACTCTTCTATTGTTAAAACAAAATACAGTAAAATACTGCAGATGAAAATGTAGACCGGTACAGAAAGGGGACACAGAAACAGATAAGTATTTTTTTAAAATCCATATAGAACTTGCGGACATGGAGAAAGAAGGTAGATACTAATGTGAAGAGCATATGGGCTAATGCTAAAAGAAATAAGGACATTCACATGTTTGTAAGACAGAGAGATAAATAACCAAATATAATAACGGCAAAAAAGACATACAGACGAAGGCAGACAAACAGACAGACAAATAAAGAGATAAACAGACAAGCAGACTTTGTATGTATGTATGTATGTATTTAATATATGTATGTATGTATGTATGTATGTATGTATGTATGTATGTATGTATGTAATGTATGTATGTATGTATGTATGTATGTATGTATGTATGTATGTATGTATGTATCTCTCCCACCCTATCAAAAGTATCTCTTATCAAGTTTAGATCTCATCCATTTCTACACATGTTCAGAGTTCTTTATTCAGAGATCAGTTTATTTCTGTACCATTTCGTGCTGTCGAACTTGACCCATTTTTTTATCAGTTTATTTAGGGATCCTATATAAACAGCGCGGAACTAGTGGACAAAAAAAGAATACAACTCTTCTATTTTGTATCTGTATCAGTGGAATAACAGCCCTGTTCAGCACGTAACTTGTTAAACGCAACTGAGGCATGAAGACTATACGACGGCCATGTTTTCGCTGACCTCTTCTTCTTCTTCTTCAGTCATTCTCAAACGTCGACTTGTAAACTTCAGAAGTAATCGGTAACAAACTGGAGTTGCTGTATATCCACGTAAAGCTTCCCTTGAACTGCTGTAGGTGTTGGCCACATGTCTTCTCTGAATATCTTATGTTGGGAACTCCTGCAGAATACGTTTTTCCGTCATTTTACCAGACCCACGTGCCGGCTGGGTCATTCTTGAGCTTGTTGGAAGGCAGTGCCCCTGTCTGTTGTGACCGATGCCTAGTACCTCAGTCTGTTGTGACCGATACCTGGTACCTCAGTCTGTTATGACCGATGCCTGGTACCTCAGTCTGTTATGACTGGTGCCTGGTACCTCAGTCTGTTATGACTGGTGCCTGGTACCTCAGTCTGTTATGACCGGTGCCTGGTACCTCAGTCTGTTATGACTGGTACCTGGTACCTCAGTCTGTTATGACTGGTGCCTGGTACCTGGTACCTCAGTCTGTTATGACTGGTGCCTGGTACCTGGTACCTCAGTCTGTTATGACTGGTGCCTGGTACCTCAGTCTGTTATGACTGGTGCCTGGTACCTGGTACCTCAGTCTGTTATGACTGGTGCCTGGTACCTCAGTGTGTTATGACTGGTGCCTGGTACCTCAGTCTGTTATGACTGGTGCCTGGTACCTGGTACTCAGTCTGTTATGACTGGTGCCTGGTACCTGGTACCTCAGTCTGTTATGACTGGTGCCTGGTACCTCAGTCTGTTATGACTGGTGCCTGGTACCTGGTACCTCAGTCTGTTATGACTGGTGCCTGGTACCTCAGTCTGTTATGACTGGTGCCTGGTACCTCAGTGTGTTATGACTGGTGCCTGGTACCTCAGTCTGTTATGACTGGTGCCTGGTACCTGGTACCTCAGTCTGTTATGACCGGTGCCTGGTACCTCAGTCTGTTATGACTGGTGCCTGGTACCTCAGTCTGTTATGACTGGTGCCTGGTACCTCAGTCTGTTATGACTGGTGCCTGGTACCTCAGTCTGTTATGACCGGTGCCTGGTACCTCAGTCGGTAGTGACCGATGTCTGGTACCTCAGTCTGTTATGGCTGGTGCCTGGTACCTCAGTCTGTTATGACTGGTGCCTGGTACCTAAGTCGTTTATGACTGGTGCCTGGTACCTCAGTGTGTTATGACTGGTGCCTGGTACCTCAGTCTGTTATGACTGGTGCCTGGTACCTCAGTCTGTTATGACCGATGTCTGGTACCTCAGTCTGTTATAGCTGGTGCCTGGTACCTCAGTCTGTTATGACCGGTGCCTGGTACCTCAGTCTGTTATGACTGGTGCCTGGTACCTCAGTCTGTTATGACCGGTGCCTGGTACCTCAGTCTGTTATGACCGGTGTCTGGTACCTCAGTCTTGTTTGACCGGTGTCTGGTACCTCAGTCTGTTATGACTGGTGCCTAGTACCTCAGTCTGTTATGACTGGTGCCTGGTACCTCAGTCTGTTATGACTGGTGCCTGGTACCTCAGTCTGTTATGACCGGTGCCTGGTACCTCAGTCTGTTATGACTGGTGCCTGGTACTTCAGTCTCTTATGACCGGCGCGGAGCCATGAAATGATCACCTTGCTCTTCTCTGCCGAGTTGATAGTCAGCATTTTTCTGATAATCAGGGTGTTCGTTTGTCCATTTGTTCTTGAACGTTATTTTTGTCATAGATTTGGCTTCCTCGTATATAATGCTTGTATCTGTTTGTGGTAATGTGCCACCTTCTTTAGCTAGGATGTCAGCTGTCTCGTTACCAGGTATACCACAGTGGAATGGAGTCTACTGTCTTACCGCTCTTGAGAAAAGCTCATATATCTGGTATACTGCTGTTCTCAGGTAACTGAGGGTCTCATATTTGTGACTCTTTAATGCAGTGATTACTGACATTGCACCTTGACCCTATTGAATGTCATTTAGACATAAACATGTTATGACTTTGTGTCTATTTTTCCTTGACATCTCTCATTCCCTTGAGACATACAGGTCTTTTGGTGGTAGTGTCAATGTTTTCTTGACATGTTCTTACTCATTGAAGTACCTTATGTGGAAGATATGATGATAATGCCTACATTTTTCTTCGCCTGTTCCAGTCCTTACAATATGCTTCAATACCTGTATTTTCCTTCAACTGCTCCATGCAGTTACGACAACTGGAGGATGCAGTGTCTGTACCACTGTTCCCATTGGCTTGTCACATGAGATTGAAATATACAGATATCAGTAATTTCTGGGATCTTGGAACCAATTTTCTTCACAGATGCACTGACCTGTATTAACTCTTTCACTACAGAACAAAGATGACAGGATTGGTAGATCCTTTCCCGTCTTTGGGAATCAGTGATCAGAGACCGATATTCAGGCAAAATCTCAGTAACATGAAAAGTAGTACATTTCTACCCAACCCATATTTTTAAATTATAGAGTAACTTCCTTCTAGTTTCTCTCTTACATTCTTCCCGTGCCGCTAAATGTCACATAGGGCTTGCGTGGTAGTTCACCAAGTTTTCCTGTTTTCGGCCAGCTTTTCAACCTCATCAGAGGATGTTATGCCCACTGAACTGACCTCTCTTAACAATGTCCTCTTTAGAGTTTCACGTGCTCGGCCTCTTTTTCTTCAGCCTGTTGTGTTCCACTTTATAGCTTGCTTTGGGATTATCTGTTTGTTTCTTCTCATCACATGACCGACATAAGTCCATCTGTTTTCTTATCAAACATGAGAAAAGGTTGTTGTTTTCTCATTATTGTAGACAGATGAGTTTCTGCCTACAAAAATAAAAATCAGAAATTATTCTGCAGAGCATGGAAATTAATGCAGAAGTGAAACAACTCTCACTTTGACTTGTGTAAACAGCTGGTTATATTTTAACAAGCTGCTCTGAAAGACGAAAAGCTCCACAATAAGAAAATGTGATTTAATCGATGATAACAACAAGATGAACATTAAAAAAAAGTTCGTATATAATGATTGTGGATTTGTGGTTCTGAAGGCGATTGCTATTGAAAATATGCCGAGCAAGCAATCTAAGCTCCACGATGACATAATCCATTTTTAGCTCATTTCCATAATTTATGTACTTTTTCTAATAATGTTCTTACCAAACGACGCCTTTAAAACTTAACCAAAAAAAAACAAAAAACCACAAGCACTAAGTTACATAGGGAGCAGTTTACAAGAAACATAAACAAGGAGGCGTGAGACATGGCCAGAGGACACAAGCTTAGGGCAAAAGCTTTGGGGATCCTATCAGGATCTGGAGAGGACTGTGAACTTTGCCATGTCGGCAGGGATCAAGATCTGATGTGACCAACAACCCCGAACGCTGAAGAAGAAGAAGAAGAAGAAACACTGTGTTATATAAGGAATAGTTTACAAAGAAACATAAACACTGAGTTATGTAGGAAATAGTTTACAAAACAACAAAGACGCTGAGTTACATAAGAAGCAATTTACAAAATAACATGGGCACTCAGCTACATAGGTATACATTTCGTAAACAGGAATACATACTGCGCCCAGTAATATGACACAGCACATTGTATGGTCGGCTTTGAAAAATACTAATCACTTATGAGATAAAGACATAGCAAGAGAATTACCATGACTTGAACCATCGACTTCTGTACTAAGAACAACCGATAAGCCACGACAGGACACCACACTGTTCACTCAACCATCTCGCATCAGAAGAGAGTTATATAGAGAATACTTTACAACGGGGCATCTGAGTGGCGGAGTTGTTAGTGCACTAGTCTCTCATGGCGAAGGTCCGGGATTCGGACACGGGCCGGATTCGCCCCCCTCCCAGCTGTAGAAATGGGTACCTAGCTTGTTCTGATGCTTGGGAAGAAAAGGCAGCCAGGCATGCTCTTGGCCACATCACCTTCTAGTGTGTCAACAGGTCAAGGAAAATATGGGCACTAACCCCATATCCCACATGTGCCTTTAAGGCATAACAGTGTTATATACCTACCTACTTTACAACTCCCTGACTGAAATACTCACTTGGGGAAAGTGTGGAGTCCCGGCTCTTTAAGGTCATCTACATGCGCACAGTAACCTGCTTCTAGAAGAATTTTAAACTAGTGAATAAGATATTAGTCAAATGTGGTTCTAATTACCTTGCCGTCCCTTTCCCCCCTCCCCCACCCCTCACACCACCCCCACCCCCCCCCACACACACACACAGAACGTTCGCCTTATCTCTGACGTTCAGAAAGAGGTAATCAAGGATAAGAAGACTCTTTATACAGATCATCATGGACGGGGCAGACCTTGACAAGTTTGACTAGACGCAACAGACAAAATGTCGTTACGTGTTCAGTAAAATATAACCCGAAGTCTTCAGTACTTGCTGGAATACTCGACCTATAACAGGCCTATAAATAAGACAAACGCTGGTCGCTATCGGTTGTGCGGAGGAAAATGGTTTTTAAAAAAAATATGGGTCGTTGTACGACCGAAAGGGGCAGTCGAGTCATCGGTGGAGTGTGAGAAATGCAGCGTCCTTGCATGTGTAGAGTCAAGGCTTGTTCATCACAAACTAGTTACTGCTTCTATGCATCAGAACAGAAACTAGAATTACACGCTGACAACATTCACTTGTAATAAGCAATGTCTTCACTTATAAATGTGTCTTTTTTTCTAAATTTCTTTTTTTTTTCATTACCATTAGCTCTCTGTGTTCGTTTCGTTTATAATTTTTCTGTCTTCGCAAGTTTGTGTCCTTGAAAATTAGTGTCCCTGGCCATGATTCTAGGGACAGACTTCACGCTGGGCTTGGAAGCTGATTATGATGGCTTTCTTTAGTTCCAGCATCGGACTTGCCATGTGTTCTTCTTTATTAGCTCCGCTGTCGAGAGGAACATGATTATCCTTACCCGTTGGCTGAAGAAGCACAGCCAGCTGCACCATGAGCATTGGATTGTTCTTGATAATAACACACACACACACACACAACGGAATTTGTTTGCTGAGTCTTTTGGTCACATAACCCTGTTATTTTCTTGTTGCAACGGTAAATTGTGCCACTGTGTACCCTGACTCAGGTAGCAGGCTTACTACATAACAGATTTCTAAATAATGGAATTAGTATTTGATATAACCTGCTCCAGCAATTGCAGAGCCGGTTTCTAATTTGTTGAAACTAAATTTGAGATTACGTGTTTAAAATTTCTGAAACGATGTCATCATCATCATCATCATCATCATTCTCCCTGGAACTGCCAGTTCTTTATGGCCGATGCTGTGAAGATGTTGAGGCACAACATCGTATCGGAGTGGGAGCGGGTTACGGCAACTAGCTTTTCAGTTCCTGAGTGCAGATAAAAAGCAGGGGGTGTGCAATACTTCTTTAGCAGACTCCACCACCGAGGGAACTATAGCGATCCCTGTCCCGTTAGCCAGGATAGGCCTGTTTCTAGTGGTCAGCTGTAGTTCGTCAGCCCTGACTCTGGCATGTCAGCTACCGGTCAATGATTGCCAAAACTGACAGCGTTTTCGCCCCCAAAACGAGGTCTTTAAACGACGCAGGTGAAACAAAGCTGGCAAGTTCCTCCACTTATGAGTTGTACCAGAGATTGTACTTTCTAAAAAGGCCTAACTCTCTTTCTCTCTCTCTCTCTCTCTCTCTCTCTGAACCTTAAGTGCCCAAGGCACATGTGGGCTTCCGCAAGGGTTTTCCACAAACGCCTGTCCTTTGCCTTTTTTCCGCTCTTGCCCAGGTGAGCCCTCTATTGCTCAACATCCTTTCTGTTGTTCTTCTCCATGTCTCTTTTGGTCTATCCTTATTTCTGTTCCCCTGTGGTGTCCATCTTAGTGCTATTTTTGGTAGTGAGTTGTCAGTCATCCGGAGCACATGTCCCAACCATCGCTAGCGTCTTTCCTCAATAATTGCTGTCAGTGAATTCATCTGCATTTCTGCCAAAAAGATGTTATTTCTTACGGTGTTTGGCCAAAACATTCTTCTGATTCTTCGTAAACATTTAGTCTGGAAAGAATTCAGCTTGTTTGCTATAGTTTTGGTGACTTTTCAGCATTCACTTCCATTGAGTAGCACACAGAGCATTACTCTGAAAAGTCCAAATGACTTAACTAATCAGTACAAACTATGCGATAAAATGTCTGTGTTGTGCCCCTTTAAGGCTGCACATTATGCGAACTCTCCAGTTGACGTAAGAGTGCCACCTGCTCTTCTTCCATCTGTTTTCAGGTCTAATGCTTCTTAAAGTGTTTTCCAGTATCTCTGTTCCTGCTTTCTGCAAATTTGATATCTACAAGTTTCCTATAGCGGAATCAAGGGAACAACTTCCTTTATTTGGAACACGGATCTTAAACATCCTGCCGTTAAAAACCCTAATTTCCGAAACACTCGCTGAGCGGTCCTCGGTTTACGGATGTGATATTTTTAAAAAAAAAAAAAAAAGGACAGAACACTCCTTGATTAACAGGGCGGAAAACCAGGAATTTTACCAGTTATGAAAGTCACAGTAAAGAGAGAAAAAAATGTTTATATATTTTTATGCGCACTGTTACTAAAGGGACTTTACTTCTTTTAGCTTACTAGTATCTTTCTAGGAATATTTTCAGTATGGGATTTATGTTTTGTGATATGTCGTCTTTAACAAGGAAGTGGTCATTTAAAAAGTAATACAGTGAAGATGTTGCAGTATAAAACTAGAAATACCAGGCCTGCACGATTTTCTAGAAATAGGTGCGTCCCGCGTAAATTTCCAGCTTTTTGGGCTCATTTAGAATTTGGTCGTCAAACTGAAAGTCATTTCGAGTAATGGCGTTTTCGAAACGCCGATAAACTGATATTCTTCATGTTGTGCTTGAAGAATTGTAATGTGATAATTTCTCTAGTTGTTTCTTTTGTTTGTGTAACTTCTGACAGGGAACATTGGATAAGCAAAAACTGGATAATGTAGCTTTTGACGTAAGTGTCCATATTTAATTCCAAGCTAGAGATGTTTTTCAACATTAGTACTAGTCAAGTATCGGTCCATGCACTTTTCATTTTCCTTGTAGATCATGTACTGTCAGAACTTATAACATACCAGTCGTTATTTCTAGCGACAATTTATGAAACCTTCGTATGTTGTTCGTTATTTTTGGAGGTAATTTATGTACTTTCTGCATGAAGGTCGTTGCTTTTATTGAAAATGTATTAACTTTCTTCATGTTGGTTGTTTTTTTTTTATTGACAGTTTATGTACTTTTGAATATCGGTCGCTTTTTTAATTGACAATTTATGTACTTTTTGAATGGTAGTGGTTATTTTTATTGACAATTTATGTACTTTTTGCATGTTGGTGGCTTTTCTTTTCTAGAGAATATACGTACATTTTGCGTGTTGGTCGTTATTTTTAGAGACAGTTTCTCTGTAAATCTGATATATAGGTCGCTTCTTCCAGTGACAGTTTACGTACTTTGGGAATGGGTATGCATAATTTTATGTCCTGCATCCGAGCTACGTTCTTTTTCTGTTAATGTGTCCATAACTTTTTAATAGGTCTTGCACGTTTATGTAACAATTAAGTCATGGATTTAAAGTTATATAGTTGGTTTCCTTAATGACAGCATATTCCCCTGTTTTATTTTCTCACTCTTTCTTTTCTTTTACTTCTTACTTCTTCTGTCGTTCATCTTGTAATAATTACATTTCTAGATTTTGGGCATTTTTTTCATATCTTTTCATCTTTTTCAATATCTTTCCTTCTTTCATTTTTCGTCTTCTTCTTTTTTTTATTTCTTTGTTTTCGTGTTTTATCTTAATTATTTCGTCTCCTTTATCTTTTTTTACCACATTCTTCTTTCTTCTTTCCTCTTTTTCCTTTTTTCCCTCGTCATCGTCCTTATCATCTTCTCTTTCCTTTCACTCTTCTCATTTTTGCTGGTGTAATTTTATTTCTACCTTCTGCTGCTCGTCTAGACAAGAGATTTAACGTACAAGTTATTCAGTTCATATGCTTTTATTACTGCTGTTTATATATGTATAGTACGAGAACTT
Source organism: Achatina immaculata (assembly GCA_009760885.1). Taxonomy (NCBI): domain Eukaryota; kingdom Metazoa; phylum Mollusca; class Gastropoda; order Stylommatophora; family Achatinidae; genus Lissachatina; species Lissachatina immaculata. Next base: position 10,739,319 of record CM019694.1, read on the forward strand.
CTGTAATGATGCTGAACAATAACGTGAAGGTGAAAGATGAAAGGAAGAATTTAACACGGTCTTGTGTGCCCAAATCTTCACCTGGTCCCGTGTGCCCAAATCTTCACCTAGTCTTGTGCGCCCAAATCTTCACCTGGTCTTGTGTGCCGAAATCTTCACCTGGTCTTGTGTGCCCAAATCTTCACCTGGTCTTGTGTGCCCAAATCTTCACCTGGTCTTGTGTGCCCAAATCTTCACCTGGTCTTGTGTACCCAAATCTTCACCTGGTCTTGTGTACCCAAATCTTCACCTGGTCTTGTGTACCCAAATCTTCACCTGGTCTTGTGTACCCAAATCTTCACCTGTTCCCGTGTCCCCAAATCTTCACCTGGTCTTGTGTACCCAAATCTTCACCTGGTCTTGTGTCCCCAAATCTTCACCTGGTCTTGTGTGCCCAAATCTTCACCTGGTCTTATGTGCCCAAATCTTCACATGGTCCCGTGTGCCCAAACTTAAGCCTTTGAAACTATGGAATCCATTCAAAAAAAAAATGACGGGAGAATAAATCGCATTAATAACATCCCCTATATCAAGACCATCAACAGTTTCACTATCTTCTACCTAAAAAAAACCTCGTTAGTAATCATTACTGGGGTGGGGGAGGGGGACAAAATCCTTGACACGTTTACAACCTATGTTCACTAAAGCACTAGCTCTGTAAGGTTAAGATTGGATAACGAAGCAAAATAAATTATATGAAAACACACATACAGTTTTGAACTTCGGGGTGAATATGTGAAATAACATACAAGTTTCATGGCTCTAGGTCATTCCACTCTTGGTCAGGGCCGATAACTTTTCAGTGCTGCGTGTATCATCGTGTATCTTCTCTGTTTCACGGATTGTAGCATATACGATAACACGCATTGACAATAAGAGGAAATCTGTATATACTTGTCACTCGCTGTTTGCAGCATACACTCATGTGGGCACATGTCACTCAATGTTTGCAGCATACACTCATGTGGGCACATGTCACTCAATGTTTGCAGCATACACTCATGTGGACACATATCACTCAATGTTTGCAGCATACACTCATGTGGACACATATCACTCAATGTTTGCAGCATACACTCATGTGGACACATATCACTCAATGTTTGCAGCATACACTCATGTGGGCACTTGTCACTCACTGTTTGCAGCATACACTCATGTGGGCACATGTCACTCAATGTTCGCAGCATACACTCATGTGAGCACATGTCACTCACTGTTTGCAGCATACACTCATGCGGACACATATCACCCAATGTTTGCAGCATACATTCATGGATTTCCTTTGCAGTTTTCTTCTGCAAGAACAGAAACTTCATGTCGGTCCCATACTTGAACATTTCACACCTTTCCTTGACATGGCTCTGACATTTATCTGTGAAAGAAAAAAAAACGTCAGATGTAAGAGTTATAATCCTGCATGTTGTCACTTCACATCATACAAGAACACTTTCCAGCTACAGTGAGAAAAATTACACTTAGACTTGGGGAAGTAGGTCAAGTTGATAACTTCTCATCCCCGCCCCCTGGTTGGGGGGGGGGGGGAAGGGGGCCGGTGTGTCTGTGTGTGTTGGGAGGGGAGGGGTAGATGGATATTCTTCATCCCCATTCCCCATTTCACATGAGTGCTTGAAATGACGGGAAATACCGAACACCATAAAATACATGTTTTTAACATACGGAATTAAAAATTATACATGTCAAGAAATAAACAAGTTAATCAACACAAGAATAGAATAATGAAGTTATGGAAAGACGACATTACAGTAATAAATTGAAGAGAGAGAGAGAGAGAGAGAGAGAGAGAGAGAGAGAGGTGTCACATTCATATACTTACGTACTCAAATAAACATGTGTGAGTACATTTATGAATGTGTTCGCTTTCGCTCCCTGATCTCTCTCTCTCTCTCTCCCCTCTCTCTTTCCTTTCATCTTTACCTTCCTTCTTCTTCGTTCTTTTCGTGGTGATGATGATGATGATGATGATGATGATGATGATGATGATGATGCCTGCGTGAGAAGGGTAAAATAACATTTTCATTGTGATAGCAACCACGTGACTGACTCAGATCGACACAAGGAAATGGCTGACCTACAGATGATTGATGACGCCGCTCATACCAAGCGCGCGAGCGGTAAACTTGTCAGTTCAAATTTACGAATTTATTCATTTTTTAAAATATTTTTTATTTTAATTTTTATTCCAAACCACAGGTTTGAAAACTACTCTCTCTCTCTCTGCCTCCCTGAGTGCAATGCGGTCTTGTGCAAGTTGATCAACATCTGGCAACGGCATATTCAGACTTCCCGTGATGCCCTGACTCGCCCCTTTTCCCTTGTGCCAGGCACTGTGCCTTCTGCTATCAACATCTCCAAATCCCTTCGTTGTGTCTCTTGATGTGGTCGAAGTATCTCATCTTTCTAATTTTGATGGTGTTTACTGCTCACACTTCTACTTCATCTAATCCCGTCATTGTCTCTTTATTTGACTTTCGTTCTATCTCTTCTAAGTGCCATTCTATAACATTACATTTAAATGCTGCTGTTCTCTTTTCTAGCGATTTGTTAAGTGTCCATGTTTCGCATCCGTAAGTTGCTACCGGGAATATGTAAGCTCTTAGTAAACATAGCTTTGTTCTCTTGTGTGTACCTTGCCATATATTCTTCATTTGTCTACGTTTCTGTGATGCAACTGCTAGTCTTCTTTTAATTTCTTTTAGTGGTGATGACTGAACCTAAGTCTTCGAATTTGTTTACATAATCCAGCTCTTCCTGGCCCACTGTGCTGCCGAGTTTGCTTCTCACTTTGTCAGGTTATGTTGGTGTTATCGGCGTTTAAAAGGGAAGTTTTAAGCTTCGGCATGTCTTTTGATGGCAATAATCACCTGTTGCTGTCCTGCTGTGCTGTTTGATAAAAGGATGGCATCATCGACGTATCGAATTTCTGGAATCTGGTGGCTCCCGATGCTGGGAGAGTCAAGCTTAGCTGTTTCCTGCTCATCTCTCACATTCCTCATGATGTTTTCAGCATTGACGTTAAGTAAGTATGGAGAAAGCGTACAATTCCTGTCTTACTCCCTTTTCTACGTCAAATCAACCTGCTTACTGATCTTTTTACAGTCTGGCGATGAAGTGTATCTGGTGGTTATCCATGTTGTTCATACAAGACCGTGACTGCTTTGATGATGTACCTATTCAAAGGCTTTAATATAGTCTATAAAGCAAGTCATTGTTAAGAGAGGCCAAATTAACAGGCATAAAATCCCTTGATGAGATTGAAAGACTCGCCGAAGACAGGAAAAAAATTGGCGAACTACTTTGCGAGCCCTATATAACGTTTAACGGCACGGGAAGGATATAAGATAAAACAACTTGAATGAGCACGCATATAGATAAAGCGTTAAATAAATTACAGTGTCCTCCACTAAAATGTCTATACATAGTGTCGTACATTATGAGAACCACTGAAGCTTACTTATGTCTCATTGGTCAGTGTCTCTACAGCATCCTAAACAAAGAACTGCCTTTCCAAACTGTCTAAACTTTCTACACTGTCTTCCTCAGCAAAGAACTATCTTTCAAGCAAAGCCCAATTCTTGAGAATTAAAAAAACAAAATTCACAGAACACAAATCAAATCTCTCTGGTGAAGCTAGATCAACGCTAAACATACTGGCTTTCAGTGAGGAGAAACTGGTCTTGTGGTTGCAGCTAACGACCCAGTCCTGGTAGAACCAGTAGTTCCTTAGCAAAAAGATATTAAGCAACCTTCACAGGAGCTACCATCTGCCAACTTCAAAACTGTTTGCTGAGACGAAAAGTGCCATCATAATTTCCAATAAATTAGTTATATACTTACATGACTTGCCCAACATTATAGTTCACATCATTTTTTTGTATTTATTGATAATAACTTTCTTTCCCTCATGTATAATATTTATTGATGACAACTTTTTTTATGTATATTGCGTCATATTTATTCATGATAACCTTTTTTCCAGATTCTGCCATATTTACTGATGATAACTTTCTTTTTGTATTGTGTTATATTATGGATCATAACTTTCTTCTCTATACTGTGCTATATTATGGATGATAATTTTCTTTTCTATTGTGTTTTATGTTTATTAATGTTAATTTTCTTTCTGCACTGTGCCGTATTTTCTCTTATAAACTCTTTTTTCAACATTTTATTTCCAAAGATAATCGTTGGAAAATCTCCAGGTGCATTTTTTGTAAACAATGTTATCTGTTACGTAACAAGATTTTTTGAGGACATTGTTTAGATGAGATGTTGCCCATTACTACTATTTAAATACTGACTATCAGAATGTTGTCCAATACTGCTACTCAAATACTGACTATCAGGATGTTGTCCAATACTGCTAACCAAATACTGACTATCGGATGTTGTCCAATACTGCTACCTAAATACTGCTAATCAGGATGTCTCCTTGTGTGACTTTATCACCCTGGTTTCCAGTGTGGCTTTCTGTGGATGTTTTGATCGGTCGCGTCCAATGATGATGAATCGTTGTTCTGTAGTGAGATGAGACATACTTGCGCATTGAATTTTCAAATGAATTGATCCAAGGAGCGTCAATCTTTTACAGGCATTCAATAACATGATCAGTGAGTTTTGTGTTTCTTTAAGGATACATTTTTACACCACCTTTCACTAGTCTGATATTTTAGGGATTAATACTAGCTTCAGGATGTAATCTTTCCGCTATTTTCTATATCAGGATTAGTGGCTTTCCTGCTTCTGGAATACTTTTGCATACTATTACATAATATGTGGTAAATAAGTCATATTTTAATGAAGATATATAAAGACTATATAGATGGGAAACATAGAAACACCTCATGTCTCTGATTATATAAAAATATTTCAGTTTTATTAAGGTCTATTCAACTTAGGTTTACAGGAATGCATATGTATATACTGTTCAAAAAAGAAACACAACATTACTGTAGTCGTAATGGACACCAAATTTTCAAACTTGTATCAAAATTTTATTTTACGGAATTAATGTTTCAGTCTTGGCATGAAGAAACTTTAAGACTTTAACAATGAAATTATTTTCATAATTCCTGCAGAGGGCAGGAGTCAGAGCAAAAGTGATAGCTGTAGAAGTGGTAGCGAGAGGATTCGTAGCAACATCACCATACGACCTATGTAAGCAACTGGGCAAGCAAGAGCAAGGCCATTGACAAAAGCCTTTCAGAAACAGCAGAAAAGGCCTCATGTTGGCTGTGGAGTATGTGATACAAACACTGAGAACTCTGATGATCTGAAGGAGTTGTGTTGTTGTTCCGCTCTCTACAGTAGAGAGTTTCCCGCATACATTAAATTTGGTTTGGACTTTCATTCTTTGCAATTGAGGCCTCCCCTGGCCTGTATCAGAGAACGACATCTCCTTGACGTGGATCCGATTAGCCGTTGGATCTGTTGTTATGAGACGGCTGCCTACTCTTCCCGCAGTGCAAGAGACAACTGTCGAAGACTGGTTGGCGGACTTGTCTGTTGAGTTCATCCCATAAGTGTTCTATTGGTTTCATGTCTGATGACATGGATGGCCACGGAAAATGGATGGCCACGAATGGTCTGGACGTTATTGTCAGCGAGGAACTGGGTGGTGAGTTGTGCCACGTGAGGTCGAGCGTTATCCTGGTGAAAAATCGACCATGGTGCAGCCAGAAGTGGAAGGAGGTGAGGACGAAGAATTTCAGCGACGTATCATTGGGCATTCAGGCGTCCTTCAATTTGCACCAGGTCACTTCTTCCCATGGAGTTGATCGTCCCCCACACCAGTACACCTCCACCACCATGTGGAGAAGCCTCATCCACGCAGTTCTAGGCATAGTGCTCGTGGACTCTGCGGTAAACTCTTCCTCGTCTATCTTGTCACTGGAGCAGAAAGAATGATTCATCCAATCATTCGCAACGGTCCATTGGCGATGCTGGTTCGCCCACTGCAGTCGGTTCTAGCGTTTAGAAACAATAAATTTGTTATGTGGGGAAAATCTCGCATCTGCAGTAATGAGAGGTTATGGTTCGAAGTTCATGTTCATCATTTGTGTTATGGAACTCTTTTACAAACAATATTATTTTATCTTTCTTTTAAGCAGCTATCGGAATACACCACACCCAGACAATACTCATTAGAAATAGAAAGTGTAAATTTGAACTGGAGTCTATGGCGTGTAACCATTCATTAATTCAAGGGTTCTTTGTGATGATTACAGACACGCCCACCCCCAATGAATTCCCCACTATGTCCCTACATTGCTTTGTCCTACACCATCATCATCATCAGAGACATTAGATAAAAGTATGACGTCAAAGAAGGTCGATAGCTTGGTTTCACTTTACATGTGGATAGCTAAGAGCAGAAAGAAAATTTTAATGTAAGAACTAATTTTCTTTATTATTCAGGTATCGAGTTCCAGACACTTATCACTGGGTCCCATACCTCCATGATTTGATTCCCATAACGCCATCATTTATTTCCAATATTCCTCATTGTTTGGTTCCAAACGCTCATCATTTGATCCCACCCCCCCCCCCCCCAATCTTTTGGTCCCATACTCTCATGATTTGGTCCCACACCCCCACCATTTGGCCCCAGTCCCCCATCATTTGGTCCCACAAACCCATCATTTGATCCCATGCCTATATCATTTAATCCCATACGTCCATCATTTGATCCCATTTCCTCATCGTACTTCCAAGAATTGTGAATATCCCTAGATAAGAATCACTGCATTCATCTAGCGAGCACGCCAATAGACGGTCTCCATCTTGCTCAGTAAATGATATTTTCTATAACACTAGTCTTTCGTTTCATGTGTCACGTGATCAACATGCTCTCATATATTTTTTCTTCTTGGTCTCCCTCTGTTTCTTCTTTTCCCCCTTTAGTTTTCCTGTGATTGTTCTCTAACTTCTTGTCATGACATGCCCAAATAAATTTGATTGTCTTATCCTCTCGCACTATTCCACAACTTATCTAACAACATCTCCATGTGTTTTTCTGGCTGTCCTAGGTTTGAGTTGTTTTCAGTGATAGATTAACAACCGCCCAGGCCTCTAAGGTTAAACTTTGTAAGGTATTGACGTGGTACTGACCAACATCTTCATCTAGTGCGCCAACAGGTCAAGGACAATGTGGATGCTGACACCATAACCTCTATATGTTTCCATGGCATTTACGGGTCTCATCATCATCGCCTTTCACTCTCTTGAGAGCACAGGCCATGGATAAAGACTCTCCAGTCATCCCTGTTCTTGGAATTATTCTCTGCTTCCTTCCATGTGTATCCCTTGTCTCTGAGCACTGTCATAATTTCTCTTCTTCAAGTCTTCTCTAGGTCTTCCTAGTTTTCTGTTTCCTTGAGGATTCCATGTCAGTGCCTGTCTTGCTATGTTGGTGTCGGGTTTCCTCGTAGTGTGGCCAATCCACCTCCACTTCCTAGACATGATTTGTAGGTTCATAGGTTCTTGTCCTGCCCTTTCCCAGACCTCGTTCCTGATCTTGCCCTGCCATTTAATGTTTAAAATCGTCCTCAAGCATGAATGTTTGTATTGTCTGTTGTATTGTCTTGGTCATAACCCATGTCCCCAAACCATATATCAGGACAGTCTTTACATCTTATCTTCTATCTTATATCCTTCCCGTAGTGAAACAGGGATGTGTACTATCACCAACATTATTTATCTTGGCAGTAGACTGGTTAATGAAGGAGGCAACATCAGACAAACGCAGAGGATTACAATGGACCCTTGACACAGTGCTGGAGGACCTTGACTTTGCGGACGATATTTGTCTATTATCAAGCAGTCACAAAGATATGCAAGATAAAATAAACAAGCTAACTCAGAATGCAAACAACATAGGACTAAAGATCAACGTAGGAAAGACAAAGTTAATGAAGCAAAATGTGAACAACAGAAATGTACTCAGAGTAGATAACAAGTTAGTGGAGGAGGTCAATGAATTTGTATACCTTGGCAGCAGAGTAGTAGAAAATGGAGACAGCACAGAGGACATCAACAGCAGACTTACTAGAGCAAACCAGGCTTTTGCAATGCTGCAGAGTATATGGAAATAAAAAAAACTAAGCATAAATATGAAAATCAGGATATTTAAGAGTAATGTTCTAAGTGTACTACTCTATGGAAGCGAATGCTGGAAAATCACCAAAACCATAGAAAACAAGTTGAATTCTTTCCAGACTAAATGTTTACGAAGAATTAGAAAAATATTTTGGCCAAACACTATAAAAAATAACATCTTATTAGCAGAAATGCAGATGAAACCACTGACAACAATTATTGAGGAAAAACGCTTGCGATGGTTGGGACATGTGCTCCGAATGACTGACAACTCACTACCAAAAATAGCACTAAGATGGACACCACAGGGGAGCAGAAGTAAGGGTAGACCAAAAAAGAAGAACAACAGAAAGGATGTTGAGCAATAGAGGGCTCACCTGGGCAAGAGCAGAAAAAAAGGCGAAGGACAGGCATTTGTGGAAAACCCTTGCGGAAGCCCCATGTGCCCTGGGCACTTAAGGTTCAGAGAGAGAGAGAGAGATATCCTTCCCGTGCCGTTAAACGTCACATAGGGCTCGCAAGGTAGTTCGCCAGTTTTTCCTGTCTTCGGCGAGTCTTTCAACCTCATCAGGGGATTTTATGCCTGTTAATTTGAGTCTTTACATAGGTATTACAAAATTACATCTCTACTTTTACTTCACCTTCTAAAATGAAAATTCACGATGTGAAGCACAAAAAATACGGCAAATTAAGGGATAGTTTTCCTTGTATGAAATCCAAAAAGTGTTATATATATATAAAGTAAATGTCTATGTGATGCATGAACGGACACCAGTTCTTTCCAGTAATCCGTCGGACGCAACCAAAAGTTCCACAACACAAATGATGAACATGAACTTCGGACCATAACCTCTCATTATTGCAGATGTGAGGTTTCCCCCACATAAAAAAATGGTTATAGTTAGCTACATGACAGATGAATGTTTCAAAATATGTACACAGAGAATTCGTATTGTGTCGCTGAAGTCCGTACACTCAGGAGGTTTTCTAGTTGGTTCGTAATAGTCGACGTGGTAGACCTAGCGATGCGTTTTTAATTACAAAAGACTGCCGACGTCATATGCGACACGGGCAGCAAGACAAAGAACAGAACTATCATAGGAGAAGAACACAAAGAAACAGATATACGTAACAATGATATTTTTTTAATTAAGGCACTATTTAGCGTAGATTTAGACAAAGAATATTACGATGCCATAACAATTGGAGGTTATGAAATACCAGAGATTAGATATGCTGATGACACAGTATTGCTGTGCACAACACAAAAAGGAATGGAAAAACTAATTGTGTCAGTCCGTAAGAATAGTGAAGAGCAAAACCTCTTTCTTAATGCGAAGAAAACTAAACTGATGACAACTGACAAAACAAACAAGGCAGCTGAAATATGTATCAATGAGGAAAACTTGGAAGAGGTGGAAAGTTTTTAATATCTTGGATTATTACTAACTAATAATAGAGATACCATGAGGGAAATTAAACGAAAGACATCTGTCGCTCTTCAAAAAGTAAAACAACCAAAGAAGCTGTGGAAAGGAACAGACAGAACTACAAAAATAAGATCTTTAAGGGCATGCATCTTTCCCATGGCAACATATGCCCGTGAGACCTGGACACTTAAGAAAATACCTGAGAAACACATAAATGCCTTTGAATGTAAATGCTACAGAAGAGTTCTTCAAATATCATGGGCACAAAAAAGAACAAATACAAGAACTTAATATTGAAGAAGGCTGGCTAATAAAAAGGATTAAACAGAGAAAACTTAAATATTTTGGACACATTAAACATCATGATAATCTAGATAAGACCGTCTTGGAAGGGTACATAATGAGAAAAAGAAAGAGAGGAAGACCAAGCCGAAGATGGCTGCAAGACATCGTTGATAATCTGGAATTGGATGTATCAGCAGCATGGCATCTTGCTTACAACAGAGAGGCCTATGGGAGAGCTGCTAGAGACTCAAGGGACATGCAAATGACTGAATGACTGTTTCAAATTTCTCGACTGTTTTGTTAAGTGTCCTGGTCTCACAGGCATATGTTGCGATGGGAAAGATGCATGCTCTTAAAAATCTTATTTTTATAGTTCTGTCTGTTCCTCTCCACAGCTTCTTTAGTTACAACAATCTGATGTGATTTCAGACAATAACTAGCAAATTTGGCTGTGACATACAAGTTAAAAGATTTCTTAAATTTCTTTAATCCATTAAAATTATCTGTGGTTCTTGCACTATAACTGATAAAATGTTAGTTAAATGTTATAAGTGCTTTTATTTTTCAATTATCTACTCAATATGTTTTAACTCTTACGCTCATGAAGTATTTTTCAAGCTGTGCCATTATACATTTTTTTTTTTAGAAATTGTGGTAGAAATAAATTAAAAGGAAGTTAGTGTATAATAATAATAATAATAATAATAATAGGTTGGGTTAGAAACGTGCCACTTCTCATTTTATTTAGACTTTGCCTAAAAATCGCTCTGAGCACTGTTTTGTTCAGGCATGCATGATCTACCAACTCTACAACTGTTGATGTGGAGCAAAAAATTTAAATTCCGTATGGATTTCAGATTGAAATTGTGCCTTTAAAAATAACGTATAGTTTATCAAGTCCAGAGCTACATTCAGTGAGAGCTTTGATCTATACATTTAATGCCTGCATCTTAAAATAAAAAATCTGTTTCGTTCTGTATACAATATAATGTGAGGTTTCAGTAGTTTCCGATTGTCAAGTACGACACATTCTATTCTTGTTCAGATTAGAAAAAGGTAACTATTTATGCTCATTTTGTACTCACTCTCTAGGGCAGTGTTTCTCAGCTTTTTTTTTTTTTTTGGATCATGCACTTTGATGCCCGCCTCCCCGCAGCATAATAGTCAACCAAGTTCTGAAAAAGTTCAACATATTCTAATTACTCCATATATATATATATATATATATATATATATATATATACACACACACAAATTGCTCCCCCCCCCCTAATAAGGCATACTCCCCCACGTGAGAATCTCATCCTAGCGCTGTACGTAGAAGAATACAGGAATCTTAGCAAGCTGTTTCCTGACCATCTCTTGATGTATTTTTCCCCCTTAAAGCGTGGTTTTCAAAGTCCTACATCTTACACCCTTCCAATTCCGTTTAACGTCACATAGGGCTCGCATGGTAGTTCGCCAAGTTTTCCTGTCTTCGGCGAGTTTTTCAATCTCATCAAAGGATGGTACGCCCACTGAACTGGCCACTCTTAACAATGTCCTTTTTAGAGTTTCACATGGTCGACCTTTTTTTTTTCCTTCTGCCTGTTGTTTTCCACTTGATAGCTTGTTTGGGGATTCTGATTCTTTGTTCTCATCACATGACTGACATATGTCCGTCTTCTTTCTCTGGTCACCCATGAGATAGATTGTTGTTTGCTCATCTGTCTTATCTCTGCGCTGTTCTTGAATTCGTTTCAAAGTTCGCCTCCTAATATAGCACGGATAGTTTTGTAGCATTGGTTTCTTTAATAAATAATAATAAACAAGGCAGTCCTGTCTTGCCACTGAAGAGCACAGGGATAAAATGCTAGTGTCCACATTTTCTTTGACTGTGTCTATATTTTCTTTGACTGTGTCCATATATAATCTTCGACTGTGTCTATATTTTCTTTGACCTGTCAGCACACACTGGAGGGTGATATGCGACCTTACTGCCTTTCCTTCCCCAGGTCTAGAAGGAACCGAATGATTATTTCTACGTCTGGGGAGTCTTCGACCGGACTTCAACCGCCGACCTCCGTGTGAGAGACGAGAGCACCAATCACTATGCAGCTCGGATGCCCTCTCTGCTTTACTTTTTCACTATTTACCTTTTTCTCAATTCCATTTGTCCTATTAGGTTTATTTCCTTTTTATGTTTGTACATGAAATATGCGAGCGTATACTATTACTTTGTATACCCCACTTTTCTAATGCCTTTCGGCCATTGTCTTCTTTAATGTCCATATTTGGTCATCATACAGTAATGCTGGATAAGTATTACATCTGATAACTATCAAATATCTGTATTTAAATGCGAGTAATCGAGACGCTTAACAAAAAAGCTGAGAAACACATAAATACCTTTGAATGTAAATGCTACAGAAGAGTTCTTCAAATATCATGGACACAAAAAAGAACAAATATATCCATACTACAAGACCTTAATATTGAAGAAGGCTGGCTAGTAAAGAGGATTAAACAGAGAAAAAATATTTTGGACATATTAAACGTCATGATAATCTAGAGAAACAGTCTTGGAAGGGTACATAATGAGAAAACGAAAGAGAGGAAGACCAAGGTGAAGATGGCAGCAAGACATCGTTGATGATTTGCATCAGCAGCAGGCCATCTTGCTCACAACCGAGAGCCCTACAGGAGTGCTGTTAAGAAGGCAAAGTTCCGCAAGAGATATGCAAATGAATGAATGAATGAATGAATCGAGACAACAGATGAAGCCACTGGCAGCAATTATTGAAGAAAGACATTGGCGATGGTTGAAACATGTGCTCCGAATGACTGACAACCTGCTATCAAACATAGCACTAAGATGGACAGAAGAAAAGAAGTAAGGGCAGACCAAAAGAGACATGGAGAAGGACAACAGAGAGGATGTTGAGCAATAGAGGTCTCACCTGGGCAAGAGAGGGGGGAAAAAAAGCAAAAGGACAGGCATTTGTGGAAAACCCTTGCGGAAGCCCCATGTGCCCTGTGCACTTAATGTTCAGAGAGAGAGAGAGAGAGAGAATCGAGACAACAGCATAACTAGAAAATTCTTTCTATTGTTGCCCCTTGTTATCACAACATATTATCACACGCTATCACATGTTTGTTTCAGAAACATAGCAAAATACTCATTTTATGTGATTTCAAATGTGATAAATTAAAACGGTTCATCATTCTTCAGTCTTCACCGGTTCGTCTGGGCGGTGACATCTGGATTAGCCCCTCCTCTAATCAATATTTGTCAAGATTTCAACTTACAAGCTTTTTGATTGGTTGAGTAAAGTAAACAAATCAAAAGCCGTGGTTTTGAGCAGGATGTCGGCAGTGAGAAGATGGCGCATTTTTTTCGGTTCCATGAAGCACGGTTTCGCCGGAGGTACTATGAAAAAATAAACGAAGTAAATTTTTATACTCGAATTTAGCATACAATGCTTAGTCAGGTTTACCCCAATTCTTATATCTTATATCCTTCCCGTGCCGTTGAACGTCACATAAGGCTCGCATGGTAGTTCGCCAATTTTTCATGTTTTCGGCGAGCTTTTCAACCTCATCAAGGTATTTTATGCCTATTAATTTGGCCTCTGTTAACAATGTCCTCTTCAGAGTTTCACCTGGTCTGCCTCTTTTTCTTTGGCCTGTTGTTTTCCACTTGATAGCTTGTTTTGGGATTCTCTGACTGTTTCTTCTCATCAAGTGACCAACATATGTCCATCTCCTTCTCCTGATCACCCATGAGACTGGTTATTGTTTGCTCATCTGTCTTATCTCTGCATTGTTCTTGAATTGGTTCCACTTGATGCCGAGTATTTTCCTTAAGCATTTGTTTTCAAAAGAGTCTAATTTATTGTCTCTTTCTTTAGTTGTAATTTATTGTCTCTTTCTTTAGTTGTTTTCTAGCTTTCACATGCATAAATGAGGGTGGATATTACATTTAAACTGAATAGTCTTAACTTGGTTTTTGTGCCTATAACTATTGAATGCCATATGTTCTCAAGATTCTTGAAGATTAATGCTGCTTTTGCAATTCTAATTCTAACTTCCTTTCTGGTGTCACCATTCTGGTCTATGTAGTTGACAAGGTATGCAAACTGATTGACTTCTTCAATATCTGTCCCTTCTATGTATATTTTTCCATTTTGATTAATGGGCAGTTTCATTATTTTCGTTTTGTCCTTGTTAATTTCAAGTCCTAATTTGCTAGCCAGTGAAGACAGGCCATCGGTTTTTTCTTGCATGGAATTCACATTGTTACTGATAAGAGTTACGTCATCAGCTAAATCAACTCCATTACGTTCTTTAAAGAAGTAGGCGAGACATTCTTTCTTCATCCACCCGCCTGACTACACGAATAAACACACACGACTCCGCACACACACAGATACACCCGGCTACACACACGTGAACACATCCGAATGTGTTTCCCACATTAAAAGTTAATATCTTTTTCATGAATTTCAAAGAATGGATCTTCAACTGGTGCATTTCTGTTACACTATTTCTGCTTCTTATGGCATGAAACTTTGTTACACTATTTCTGTTTATTATGGCATGAAACTTTGTTACACTATTTCTGTTTCTTATAGCATGAAATTTTATTACACTATTCTGTTCTCTAAGGCACGAAACTTTTTAAACGTTATTTCTATTCCTAATAGCATGAAACTTTTTTGTTACAATATCGTTATTCCCTGTGGCATTTTTTTTACATTATTTCTATTCCTTATAGCATGAAACTTTTTTACATTATTTCTGTTTCTTATAGCATGAAACTGTTTTTTTTACACTATTTACGTTTCTTATAGCATAGAACTTTGTTACACTCTTTCTGTTTCTTATAGCATGAAACTTTGTTATACTATTTCTGTTTCTTATAACATGAAACTTTGTTACACTATCTCTGTTTCTTATAGCATGGAATTTTGTTACATTATTTCTGTTTTTATGGCATAAAATTTTTTAAACATTATTTCTATTCCTAATAGCATGAAAGTTTTGTTTTACATTATTTCTATTCTGTATAGCATGAAACTGCCTATTCTTTATAGCATGAAACTTTTTTAAACGTTATTTCTATTCCTAAAGGCATGAAATTTTCTGTCACATTATTTTATTCCTTATAGCATAAAACGTTTTTAAACATTATTTCTTTTACTTTTAGTATGAAACCCTTTTTTAACATTATTTCCATTCCTTATAGAATGAAACTTTTTTTTACATTATTTCTATTCCTTATAGCATGACGCTTTATTGCACTATTTCTGTTCCTTTCAGCCTTAACATTTTTTTTAGCATTATTTCTATTCCTTCTAGCATGAAACGTTTTCAAACATTATTTCTATTATTTATTACATGAAACGTTTTTTACATTATTTCTATTCCTTACAGCATAAATCCTTTTTTTACATTATTTTTTATTCTTTATAGCATGAAACCTTTTTTACATTGCTTCTGTTCCTTACAGACTGAAATTTTTTTTAAAATCCACTCCTCATAATTTTTTAAACTTTTCAAAACTTTATTTTTATTCCTTATAGCATGAAACCTTTGAACGTTATTTCTATTCCTTATAGCATGAAACCTTTATATATATATATATATATATATATATATATATATATATATTCCTTTTAGCATAACTTTCTTTAAAAATACTATTTCTGTGCCTTATTTCATGAAACTTTTTTAGTTACACTTTTTCTTTTCCTTGTGCCACGAAACCCCCTTTTTAATAATATTTCTGATCCTTATAGTATGAAACACTGTTTCTGTCCCCTATAGCATGAATATTTTTAACATTATTTCTGTTCTTTATAGCAGGAAAATTTTTACATATATTTTTGTCCCTTATAGCATGAAACTATCACGCATATTTTTGTTCTTTATAGCATGAAACTTAATTTACTCTATTTCTGTTCCTTATAGCATGAGACTTCGTTGGAAGATACCTTTTCTTGTTATAGAAGCACATCGCTAGTTAGTCCACTTCCGAGGTTTCTTCGCGGCAACATCTTCACCTGTCTATCCTTCCTCGCTTGGTGTATCCCTTGATTCATGAGCCAGCTGCCGTTACAAAATTTTGAGCTAAGTTAAAACTGGAAGAGAAATGATAATTATTATTGAAACATGCTTATCAGCTAGAATGACTTATGATAAATTCTGTTCTGAAACGATCTATGCGCTATGTATTAACAAGTCAGAGTTTTAATGGCTGATAGTGTGATATATTAACAAATCAGAGTTTTAATGGTTCATCATCATCATCATCATCATCACCAGGTGACGTGCCGGCTGGCGTTGGCTATTATGCTTCTCCAGAGTACACGATCCTTCATGCAGGCCATCAGTTCAGTTGGTGATCTCCTCTCACACCATCCCGTCAGACTGTCCAGTATCATTTCTCTTGGTCTTCTTCTTGATCTTCTTCCTTCTATTTTTCCTGTTATAATATTTTCAATGCCCCCTCTTCTCATTGCATGTCCCGTGAAAGTACATTGTCTCTCTCTTATCTTTTTGACAAGATTTTTTTGTCTCTCCAGCTCTTCTCATACATTCTTCATTAGTTATTTTTGCTGTCCAGGGGATTCGCAACATTCTTCTAATAAACCACATTTCTGCTGCTTCCAATGATTTTTGTGCAGACCTGCCTATTGTCCATGATTCACTTCCATATAACAAGATAGGTTCAATATAGCATTTTAGGACTCGTTTTCTAACATTCATTGATAAAGATGTGTTAGCTAATATGTTTCTCATTCTCTGAAATACAGTCTTTGCTTGGCCTATTCTGTTCCTAATTTCTGTTCTGCATTTGCCATCTGAAGTTATTACAGCTCCAAGGTAGTTGAATTTCTGCACCTGCTTTAGAATAGTTCCGTTTAATTTTATACTGCATGCTGGTGGATTCTGTTTCTTAGATATAACCATAGTCTCCGTCTTTTTGATGTTCAAAGTAAGGCCTTTCTGTTCACTTTCTTTGGCGACTTTATCCAAGAGATTTTGCAGGTCTTGTTGGTTCTTAGCTATCAGTACTGTTTCGTCAGCGTACCGAAGGTTGTTAATATTGTATCCTCCAATTTTTATGCCTGGTTCTGTGATGGTCGCTCTTAGAATATTCTCGCTGTACAGAGAAAAAAAAAGGTCTGGAGATAGTACACATCCTTGTCGCACCCCTTGTTTTATAGGTTGATATTTTCAAGTTCTACTTTCAACTCGAATTGCTGCTTCTTGGTGCCAGTATAGATGTTTTACAATCCTCAGGTCTTTGCCATCTATATTGATGTCTTCAAGCATTTTAATAATTTCATTATGTTTTACCTTGTCAAATGCCTTGGTGTAATCAATGAAGCATAAGTAGAGATCTTTCTGTACTTCTAAAGCTCTTTCTGTTAGTGTTCGTAAAGCATAAATGGCATTGTGTGTTCCCTTTCCTTCAACAAATCCAAACTGTTCATCTGCTATTTCCATTTTTATCTTTTTCCTTGTTCTTCTCATAATTATTCTCAGAAGTAGCTTCGTTATCTTTGCTGTCCAGGGGATTCGCATCATTCTTCTAATAAACCACATTTCTGCTGCTTCCAATGATTTTTGTGCAGACCTGCCTATTGTCCATGATTCACTTCTATATAACAAGATAGGTTCAATATAGCATTTTAGGACTTGTTTTCTAACATTCATTGATAAAGATGTGTTAGCTAATATGTTTCTCATTCTCTGAAATACAGTCTTTGCTTGGCCTATTCTGTTCCTAATTTCTGTTCTGCATTTGCCATCTGAAGTTATTACAGCTCCAAGGTAGTTGAATTTCTGCACCTGCTTTAGAATAGTTCCGTTTAATTTTATACTGCATGCTGGTGGATTCTGTTTCTTAGATATAACCATAGTCTCCGTCTTTTTGATGTTCAAAGTAAGGCCTTTCTGTTCACTTTCTTTGGCGACTTTATCCAAGAGATTTTGCAGGTCTTGTTGGTTCTTAGCTATCAGTACTGTTTCGTCAGCGTACCGAAGGTTGTTAATATTGTATCCTCCAATTTTTATGCCTGGTTCTGTGATGGTCGCTCTTAGAATATTCTCGCTGTACAGAGAAAAAAAAAGGTCTGGAGATAGTACACATCCTTGTCGCACCCCTTGTTTTATAGGTTGATATTTTCAAGTTCTACTTTCAACTCGAATTGCTGCTTCTTGGTGCCAGTATAGATGTTTTACAATCCTCAGGTCTTTGCCATCTATATTGATGTCTTCAAGCATTTTAATAATTTCATTATGTTTTACCTTGTCAAATGCCTTGGTGTAATCAATGAAGCATAAGTAGAGATCTTTCTGTACTTCTAAAGCTCTTTCTGTTAGTGTTCGTAAAGCATAAATGGCATTGTGTGTTCCCTTTCCTTCAACAAATCCAAACTGTTCATCTGCTATTTCCATTTTTATCTTTTTCCTTGTTCTTCTCATAATTATTCTCAGAAGTAGCTTCGTTATCTGACATGAGAGGCTGATAATCCAGTGGTCGTCACATTCCTTTGCACCTGGTTTCTTTGGTAGTGCTATAAACGTGGATTTAAGCAGGTCACTGTGAATATATTCACTGTTGTAAATGTCATTCAGTAACTTGGTTATTATTTTTATTCCTGTCTCCTCTAGTGCCTCTATTTCTTCTATTGTTATATTATCAGGCCCAGTCGCTTTTCCTTTCTTCATGTGTTTGATGGCATCTATGATTTCATCTTCAAGTACTGGTGGCCCATCACAGTTTTCAGTATCTGGTGTTAATTCTGGTCTTTCTCCTCCATATAGCTCACCGATGTACTCTGTCCACCTGTCCACAATGTCTTTTTTTCCCATTAACATTTTACCTTCTTTTGATTTCAGGCATCCTGTGGTATATTTTGTTTTCCTGCCTGTGAGTTCACTAATTCGTTTGTGTATGTTTTTGCTGTCTTTATTATGAGAGTCCTCTATCTGTCTGCACTGTTCATTTAACCACACTTCTTTTGCTTCTCTGCATTTGCGTCTTATTTCTTTATTTATCTTGCTATATTTTTTCTCGTTATTTTTACTCCTCCTCCTCTTGTCCATCAGTCCTAAGATGTTGTCTGTCATCCATTTATTTTTAGGGGTTTCTTTTTTTTGGTGATATTATCTCCTTAACAGTTTAGTGTATATAATCTCTTAACATTTCCCATTGTTCATCTATACTATTTATCTTTGCTATTGCATTGTATCTATTTGTTATAATAACTTTGTATTGTTCTCGCAGTTCTTGGTCATTTTTAAGGAGTTCTGTATTCAGTTTGATGTTTCTTACTTTTCTGCATACTTTCTTTAGCTTTATTCTAATTTTTCCACAGAGTGGGTCATGGTCACTATTGCAGTCGGCTCCTGGCATGGTTTTGTTGTAAGTAATGCATTCCGGAATCGTTTGTTGATTAATATAGTTTGTTGATTAATAATAGTCTATCTGGTTTAAAGTATTTTTGTCTAGGCTGCATCACGTTGCCAGTCTTCGGGGATGTTGTTTAAACCAGGTGTTTCGTACAACCATGCTATATATTCTTGCCCAATCAATTAACTAACTACCTCTGTCATTTCTCTCCCCCAGTCCATAGTCACCAACGATGTTCTTCCTTTACCAACTTTGGCGTTAAAATCTCCCATCACTATAGTAACTTTATGTGACTTTGTGTGTTTTAGAGCTGTCTCTATGTCATTATAAAATAGCTGTACAACTTCTTCAGAACTTTCAGATGTTAGAGCGTACACTTGTATAATATTTATGTTTATTGGTCATCCTTTCAGTTGAGCTAGCAGGACTCGGTCCAAGATGTTCAAATATCCTATGATTGTCCTTGCTGTTTGTTCGTCAAATATTATTCCTACTCCTCGTTCATGTTTCTCACTTCCTGAATATATTATTGTATATTTATCAAAGTTTATCTTCTCTGCACCTGTCCATCTAACTTCACTCATTCCTAATATGTTGATCTTTATCCTTTCCATTTCCCTCTTTGCATTTTCTAATTTTGCAGCCTGGAATAAAGTTCTAACATTCCATGTTGCTATTTTGAACTTGTTAGTTTTGCCACCAGTAGCTTGATGACGATCTGGCCTCACCTGTGGCTCGTGACTGCCCTACCGGACGAGGCTGTTCCAGAGGAACATCCGTTAACGTCGTTCATGATAAATCTATGACTCTGAATAAGCATAATTTTTCTTGGGGAGCTACAACAGTGGTTCCCGTTGCCTTCTGCCGGTGTGTGTACGGACTCTCTGCTAGCCTTTGGACACCCTGTCCTACCCGCAAGCCAGCGGGAGCGAGAGATTTTAAGGCGCCTCTTACCCGCCTGGTATTCCCTTCACTGAGCACCTGAGGCACTTTATAGGAGTAGTAGAGCCACCTACTACCCCACCTCGCTCTCTGAGTCTACCGCCAGTTGGTCCGCGCCTGCTTATTTAGGTAAATCCTTATTCCCAGGGATCCTCCATATCTGGAGGACTTGCACCATCCGCCACCTGTGACGCGCTGGGTTGGGGATGGTCGCCCCAGCTTTATCCAGTAATGGTTGATGGTGTGATATATTAACAAATCAGAGTTTTAATGGTTGATGGTGTGATATATTAACAAATCAGAGTCTTAATGGTTGATGGTGTGATATATTAACAACTCAGAGTTTTAATGGTGTGATGTATGAACACGTGAGAGTTTTAATGTTTGATGATGTGAGGTTTCAAACATTTTTTTTGTGTTTTTAAGCTGATATTAAATGATTAAATTGTTAAGGATGGGGGTTTATTTACTCAGTCGTGCTTATGCATGGGAATCAGTCCCTTCACTTTTATAAGCCATAGAACTTGTGATGTAGGGAGGCTAGCCGAGTCCACTGAGGCTGCTCCCAGGACCAGTTCTAGACCTTTCTTTTTTAGTTACAGTCACGGGGAGGCCAGCATCTGTCCTGGCTGTCTTTGCTTTCACAGGATGCTCCTGATGTAACGAACTTTGCTAAGAAGTCGTCTGGGATTGCGAGATCTGCTCTCTGTGGCTCGCTCCCTATCCGACTCTTTGTCTCTGTTCCAAGATCTGTAAATTGACCCTGGCTGCAAGTGACCCACCTCTGCTCAAGCTGGCATTTATTGCAGGACAGGACGACAAGAACTACAACAACAGCAACAACAACAACAACGGCAGCAACACGAGCAGCATCTTTCAGGAGGTGGAAAAAGAAATCAGGGAAACTAACGTCACAAAAGATTGAGTGGAATGCTTGGAGAAGTTGGTCGCTGTCTAGCTACTAGAGGCCAAACCATTGGTATCCTACCTCGCTCCTAACATCCACAAGAGTTGCAAAAGTGCTTAAAACTTTCCGTGCAGAAACTATCACAAGGTAATAGCAAAATAGTATAGTTTTGTTATAACTGTGTGCGTGAGAAAGAGAGAGAGGGGGGAGGGAGAGAAAGAGAAGGAAGATGGGTTGATACATGAACAAACACTGACAAGAAAAAGAAGAAGATCACAAACGGAATGGAGATCTGACACGTAATGGATCTACACATGCGAGAATAAGTATGGTATACTGTGTTCCGAAACCCAGTAAAAGATCCAACACGATCATCAAAGATTCAACACGATCATCAAAGATTCAACACGATCATCAAAGATTCAACACGATCATCAAAGATCCAACACGATCATCAAAGATTCAACACGATCATCAAAGATTCAACACGATCATCAAAGAATAAGTAACATGCGTCCTATGTAAGTTTCATTACTTGCGTTACAAAGGGTCGAATCTTATCCAACAAAAAAAAAAAAAAAGCTTCAAGATCACAAAAGATCTGTCTGAATTCAACTCTAGAATTGCTTTTCAACACTTAGACTCCTGTTAATACTGTGTTTCAGTACGAGCTCTGCCAGGTGGAAGATGTTGCAACCACTTGAACAGTCCACAGAATCCGAAGAGTAATAGGTGAGAGAAGGGGGAGTGCCTTTTGCAAGAGAAGAAAGGCTTCTTCTGTGTCTCACTTTCTGGAGTGTTTTTTTTTCTTAGAAATCGCATATAGCATTGCGCTGGGGCTGGGGGGGGGTGTTGGTGGAGAGTTTTTTTTTTTGGGGGGGGGGGGTGTGAAGACGCTGTCCGATTTGGTAATCAGCGACCCATAGCTGGCATGTTGACGTCAGGGTAGGAGACCCATAGCTGACATGTTGTCGTCAGGGTAGGAGACCCATAGCTGACATGTTGTCGTCAGGGTAGGCGACCCATAGCTGGCATGTTGTCGTCAGGGTAGGCGACCCATAGCTGACATGCTGGCGTCAGGGTAGGCGACCCGTAGCTGACATGTTGTCGTCAGGGTAGGCGACCCATAGCTGACAACTGGAGTCAGGGCAGGCGACCCATAGCTGACAACTGGAGTCAGGGCAGGCCACCCATAGCTGACATGCTGGCATCAGCGTAGGCGAATCATAGCTAACCAAGACTCTGTCCCGGCTCTCCGTTGGTACACAAACTAACAGAGCAGGTTAACAGAACAGAGATCATCACAGACCCCATGGGGATGGAGTCTGCAAAAGAAGTACTGCACAGTCCCTGCCTTTTATTTTCACTCAGAGACTGACCAAAAAAAAAACAAAAAAGGTACTGTAGCCCACTTTCAAGCAAACATGATACTGTGCATCAGCTGCAAATAACATAAACTCGCATTTCCAAGGATACTGAAGAAAGAAAGAAAGAAAGAAAGAAAGAAAGAAAGAATTTCCGTTTTTTAAACACATATTTATCGCTGACTACCAACAACCATCACAACGGTAATATTCATCCAGAATAGAATCAACCAGAAACTGAAATGCTCAACCCACAACTTATAATCATTATTTGCTATCCCTGTAGACCTTCACAGCAGCCGTTCTCAAACATTTTTAAGAGCGGCCCTACACCACCAATGATACTCGGGCCACCAGCTATTGCAAAATTTTCTTTTTTTTTAAAATATTGGACTTACACGAACAGTTGTGAGTGCAGTTCTTGTCTATTTTAATATTTAGGTCGAACCACATAAAACTGTAGGATTTCATTTACATCTTACCTCAGGTAAGCATATGTTTCTCAGCTATTCTATTAAGATTCCAGGTCTCACAGACATATGTTGCGATGGGAAAGAGAGTTCTCTCTGCGGAGAGAAATAAACAGAACTACAAAAATAAGATTTTTAAGAGCATGTATCTTTCCCATCACAACATATGCCCGTGAGACGTGGACACTTAACAAAACAGCTGAGAAACACATAAATATCTTTGAATGTAAATGCTACAGAAGAGGCCTTCAAATATGATGGACACAAAAAAGAACAAATATATCCATACTACAAGAACTTAATAATGAAGAAGGCTGGCAGTAAAGAGGATTAAACAGAGAAAACGTAAATATTTTGGACGTATTAAACGTCATGAGAATTTAGAGAAGACAGTTTGGAAGGGTACATAATGGGAAAAAAGAAAGAGAGGAAGACCAAGGCAAAGATGGCTGCAAGACATCGTTGATGATCTGTGAATGGACGCATCAGCAGCAGGGTATCTTGCTTACAACCGAGAGACCTACAGGAGAGCTATTAGGGAGGCAAAGTTCCTCAAGGGGCATGCAAATGACTGACTGACTTACCTCAGGCCCCTTGACTGACTTACCTCAGGCCCCACGCTATCCTGATCTGGATGGAGACATGAGGTTTCTGCAGCAGCTCGGAAAGATCATATGTAACAAATATTTCTGATTTATTGTCAGATTTGCACTATAATAACAGTAATATCACTGTCATACTGGGATATGTAGCCATTACCCCTGTATCATTAGGTCCAATTTTCGTATTCGGCCATCTAGAAAATATGATATTCGTATACGTACTTAATGTGAATCTATATTTATCCTTTATAGACTACTCAAAGGCATTTGATTGTGTACAACACCAGAAACTTTGGGAAATAATGGAAAAAATGGGATTTCCAACACATTTGATACAATTAACATCACTGCTGTATCTAGACCAACAAGCAGCAGTAAGAATAAATGGTGAAACAACAAGTTGGTTTGACATAAAACAAGGGGTCCGTCAGGGGTGCATATTGTCACCCTACTTATTTAACTTGTATACTGAAAATATAATGAGGAATGTTAGAGAAGATGTAGACAAAGAATATCACGATGCCATAACAGTTGGAGGTTATGAAATACCAGAGATTAGACATACTGATGACACAGTATTGCTGTCCACAACACAAAAAGGAATGGAAAAACTAATTATGTCAGTCCGCAAGAACAGCGAAGAGCAGAACCTCTATCTTAATGCAAAGAAAACTAAAGTGATGACAACTGACAAAACAAACAAGGCAACTGAAATATGTATCAATGAGGAAAAACTGGAATAAGTGGAGAATTTTGAATATCTTGGATCGCTACTAACTAATAATGGAGATACAATGAGGGAAATTAAAAGGAGGACATCTATCGCTCTTCAGAAAGTAAAACAAATAAAGAATCTGTGGAGAGGAGCAGACAGAACCACAAAAATAAGATTTTTAAGGGTATGCATCTTTCCCATAGCAACATATGCCTGTGAGACCTGGACACTTAACAAAACAGCCGAGAAACACATAAATGCCTTTGAATGTAAATGCTACAGAAGAGTTCTCCAAATATCGTGGACACAAAAAAGAACAAATATATCTATACTACAAGAGCTTAATATTGAAGAAGGCTGGCTAGTGAAGAGGTTTAAAGAGAGAAAACTGAAATATTTTGGACACATTAAACGTCATGATAATTTAGAGAAGACCGTATTGGAAGGATACATAATGGGAAAAAAGAAAAAGAGGAAGACCAAGACGAAGATGGCTGCAAGACATCGTTGACGATCTGGAAATGGATGCAACAGCAGCAGGCCATCTTGCTCACAACCGAGAGGCCTACAGGAGTGCTGTTTGGGAGGCAAAGTTCCGCTAGGGACATGCAAATGAATGAATGAATGAATGACGAATACTTCAAAATCATTACACACCTAGATCATATATTCACTGAACTCGCCATTTTGATTTTGAGATACTAGATTTACCTGAAACATTCGACTTTCCCCCGCCATCTTTCCTGGAGCGTTTATTGATTTCAGTTTACTGTTTCCATATGTTTTGCTTACCAAATTGTTTCTTGTTCTATAGAAAGAGATACTGAATGAGTTTTTGTGTGTTAATTCCAAATCATACACATTTTGTTGTTTGGCATTTCTTCCACAAATCATCCCTTCTACGTTTGGTCTGACAAATGCAGGTCCTAAATGAAAATGGCGATAATTAGCCTTTTACAAAAAACTTCCACAACGAACAGAAACTTTTTCCTCCATATGTTTCTGTTCGGCGTTATCAAAGTAAACTGTTTCAAATCCTTGTTCCTCTATTACATTACATACAGCTTGTCGCGGTCTTCTTCTTCTTCTTCATCTTCAGCGTTGGCCCTCCAATGGTTGCGCTGTGTCGCCGTTATGTGCGTCCTTCGGCCCGACACATCTGACTTCGACTCGGCGTAATTTAAAGACTGGATTAACCTCTGTTGCGGTCCCTGTTCATTAGACTGTACTACTATCTGTTTCCAGCGACATCACTCGGAAGTGGAATAGGGTCTTGTCGATTATGATTCGACTAACCCTGATGAAGGCTTGAGTACTGAGGTCAGTTTTATTTAAACATTTATTTTAGACTCATAAGACAACATGAAACTGCTTCTCAGAAGTTGACTTAAAAAAACCTGCCAGATTTGTTCAAAATAACCCATTCAACAAAATAACCCATTAAACAAAACGTGCACTTTATGTGTCCGAGTACTTATATGAACCAGCTAAATGTGTACATCTAGACGACTTCATGTAGAAACAAACAAAAGCATTTGTTTCTTGAATTCTTTAAATGCTTTCTATTTATTCTTTCTGCTAGCTTTCCCCCCCCCCTTGTTATTGTTAAATAAATATAGGACCAATTACAGACTGTTTAAACTTTTATATTTTTCAGCATAAACAGTTGGATCTATAAACAACTGAAAAAAAATCACAAAACGTTTTCGACTCTCTCAGCGTCGAGTAAGTGCACTTCGGTGTATTCAAGACCATCATCATCAGATGCTTCGTATTTTCGTGTGCTAAATATAACTTGTTTTAATACTTCCTCCTTGGACAATTATCTGCACAGATTACAAAAAAAAAAAAAGCATTGAAGTGGAAATTTATTTGTAGGCTCAACACATGAGAGTCATGTTTGTCGATAACATGTTGTGGGCCTTTGGAACAAACATCCCATATAAATCATGGCCAGCTCTGATGATTTTTTGATAAATCTGCCTTTCAACTTCCAAGGTTACTTGTTTACTTTGTGAAAGAATTTCCGTTGTGTAAAGAACGAAGAAACTGTGCGATATTTTATGTAAGGGGAACAAACAATAGTACCACTTCCTGCTTCTATTCTTCGAGCAGTCAGAAGGGGGATCTTACAAAATAGGGCTGACCTTGTTCGCTGAAAATATGCTCCGCAAGATCTTTGTCTGCTGTCGATGCTCAAGGTCTTTGGCTCTCAGTTTATTCCATGTTGTGGACGTGATGTTTTGGAAAGATATATTCTGTATTTCGTATATGATCGTATAGTCCAGTTGGAAATATATATGTGTTTGATAATAAAACAAAGAAACTAGATAAGAACAAAACCATATCTCCGTTACATTTAAAAAAAACGTGAAAGGAGTTCGACAGCCCCATTGTTGCTGATTCTAATCTCCGAACACCACGCGCTTTGGACGACATGAATATTCAACGAAATAACAATACAGAAGTCATGGCTACGTGACGTTCAGTGAACTTGTTTTTAGTAAGGTATGGAGGAAAATCTCACCCGTGAGGTTGCCCGGAGCCCAGATCTGGGAAGAAAAGAATAGGACCACTGCGACCTTCCATGAATGTCGTAAGAGGCGGCTATGGAGGTTGGGGGAGCAACAGGAGAGGCAATCCTATTTTCAGGTCACCAAAACCCAGATGCCACACACTCAGAGAGCGTGGCACTAATGTTATCCAGAGAGTCCCAGAGAGCAGTGATAAGCTGTGACGCAGTTAGCTCAAGGATAATTACAGCTTGTTCCTCAACAAAGAAGAAGGATATTAAGTTGAATATCATCCAGTTATACACACCAACAAACTAACGGATCTATGCATGCTTAACAACCTTGTCATTGGAGGAAGTATACATAAAACTATACATAAAGTCACATGGGTATCACCAGATCATGTTACTGGGAACCAGATAGACCATATGTGTATCAGTAGAAGGTTTCGCAGAACATTGCAAGATGTCAGAGTGAAACGAGGTGCAGATGTAGCATCTGACCACCATCTACTGATAGCTAAACAGAATGAAACTGAAGAAGCACCAGAAAACAAACATGGCAAGGAAACGATATAATATGGTACTGTTGGAAGACTCAGAAATCGTAAAGACCTTTACACTGAATCTAAGCAGCAGATTTCAGGTTCTGCAGGAGTTTTATATGAAGAAGATACATCAGATGTGAACACTGTGTGGAACAGTGCTAAAGAAATGTGGAGTAAATCATGTGAAGAGACAGTGGGATTTAATAAACCTGAGAATAAGGAGTGGATTACATTGGAAACACTGAAGAAGATAGACAGAAGACAGAAAAAAAAGCAAAAATAAATGACAGTAAAACAAGACCAGCAAAAGCCTCAACTTAGACTTTGGCTCGTAAAGAGGTGAGGAAAAGAGTAAAGAAAGACAGACAGGCCTATTTTTATAATATGGCTGGACAAGCAGAAGAGGCAACTGGTCAAAACAATATGAGAGCTCTGTATGAAATCACCAAGAGGTTGGCAAATAGATTATGTATGACAGAAAAGTCTATCAAAACCAAGGAAGGTAAGGTAGTAACATCAGAAGAAGAGAAGATGCAAAGATGGGTGGAATACTTCAGCGGAATCCTAAATAGGCCAGCACCAACAGAAACAGAGGAGATACCAGCAGCAAAGAATACTCTAGACATCAATGTAGAACCACCCAGCAAGGCCAAAATTGAACACGCTATCTCAGAGTTGAAGAGAAATAAGGCACCGGGTCCAGATGGAACTGTAGCAGAAGTATTCTTAGCGAATAAAGAAATAACAACAGAAATACTACTCTTACTATTTAGACCGATTTGGGAACAAAAAGTCCCAGAGGACTAGAAGGAGACCCTTCTTATTAAACTCCCAAAGAAAGGAGACCTATTAGAATATAAAACCTATAGAGGCATCTTCTTGCTTTCAATACCCACCAAGATCTTCAGCAGGATTTTGTTAAATAGAATTAAAACATCAGTAGATAGTAAACTAAGAGACGAGCAAGCAGGTTTCAGGCAAGGCAAATCCTGTACTGACCACATTGCCACAATGCGAATAATAGTGGAGCAGTCAATGGAGTGGAATTCTTCACTGTTAGTTACATTCATTGATTACGAGAAGGCATTCGATCGTTTTGATCGGGGAATGTTATAGAAACTACTGGAACAATATGGTATCCCAGCCAAGATAACAAAGCTTATAAAGACCTATATGAAGGAACAACTTGTAGAATCGTTCATCGAGGAACTCTCACAAGAAGTTTCAGAGTGGAAACAGGCGTGTGGCAGGGATGTTTGCTATCACTACTCCTATTTCTTCTAGCAATTGATTGGATCATGAAAACCACCACACTAGGGAAAAGAAATGGGATACAATGGACATTGTGGAGCCAACTGGAAGATCTTAACTTCGCAGATGATGTGGCACTTCTGGCACACAGCCACACTCAAATGCAAGAGAAACTTCGGATCTTAAGCAAGAATTCAGCTAAACTGGGACTATATATTAATAGACAAAAAAAAAGCAAAAATAATGAAAAGTAATAGTGCAAGCAATAGTCTCATGGTAACTGACGGAGTGCCAATTGAAGAAGTAGAGAATTTCACATATTTAGGCAGCACAGTGGATAAATACACAGGAACGGAAAAGGATGTTAAAGCTAGAATAACCAAGGCCAGGACAGCATTTATCCAACTTAACAAAATATGGTCATTTAAGAACATCAAAACAACAACCAAATTTAGGTTTTTCAATACAAACGTAAAGACTGTCCTACTATATGGTTCAGAAACATGGGTTATGATCAAGACAACACAACAGAGTATACAAACATTCATGAATTACTGCTTGAGAAGGATTTTATATATTAAATGGCAGGACTAGATCAGGAAGGGGGAAGTCTGGGAAAGGGCAGGACAAGAACCTACGAACCTACAAATCATGACAAAGAAATGGAGGTGGATTGGCCAAACACTGTGGAAACCCAACACCAGCGTAGCAATGCAGGGAATCTTCAAGGAAATAGAAAACAATCAAGATCTAGACTTACTTGGAAAAGAGAAATAATGACATTGATCAGAGATAATGGATACACATTGAAGGAAGCAGAGAACAGGGATGACTGAAGAGCCGTTATCCGTGGCGAATGCTCTCAAGGGAGTGAAAGGCGATGATGATGATGATGATGATGATGATGATGATGATGATGATCGAGGAAAATCTGCTAAAAACGTGTTTATATTCATAGCACCTTGGGGGCAATTCATATCTAACAATAAACTCCCTTGGCTGCACGAAATCTTTTCTAGCCTTCACCTCTGTCCTCGGTCTTCATATTCTGGTTAATGATTGTTGAAACACTTTGATACGTTACATGTTACTGAACCATTATCCCGACAATGTTGTCTACTTTTCAAGACAAATTCAGCGGCTGGGCTGCAACCTGCTCGTTCTTCTAATGTTTAATGTGATAAACAATGGCGCACTGACTCCTACATTTGGAAAATCAAAATTCTCCAACATTTCATAGATACACTTTTTAACGTCTCGCAGTTTTTCCACCCATAAAAGGTAAAAGGTAACATTCCCGTTTCCATGCCATTAAGGCATATTGTGGAGTACGGTGTTAGGTCCGTATTTTCCATGACCTTCAGCACATGAAAGTGTGATGTGGTCAGTATCACGCCTGGCCGCTTTTA
Organism: Achatina immaculata; assembly: GCA_009760885.1. NCBI lineage: Eukaryota > Metazoa > Mollusca > Gastropoda > Stylommatophora > Achatinidae > Lissachatina > Lissachatina immaculata. Next base: position 10,769,317 of record CM019694.1, read on the forward strand.
CCTTCCCAGATTTCTCCACTATTAGAGGCTGGGTGAACCCCGGGGGATTTTTGGTGTGTACCAGAACACAATCCTACTGATGGGACTGAACCCGGTACCGCCGGATTAGTAAGCCGAGCGCCTAACCACTCAGCTAACTACCCATATTTGTACATAAATATTTCAAGCTTTAAAAACCCTTTTCTCTCAAATATTACATATACGGATTTATGACAAAATAAAACTCTCCCAGGTTTTTCATATAATTTTTGATATTATATAACTTTTAAGACGAAGATGGCTGCAAGACATCGTTGACGATCTGGAAATGGATGCAACAGCAGCAGGCCATCTTGCTCACAACCGAGAGGCCTACAGGAGTGCTGTTTGGGAGGCAAAGTTCCGCAAGGGACATGCAAATGAATGAATGAATGATAACGTTTCCTACATATTTCAAATATTTTTTTTTATGGTGTACAGCCTGTGCCACCCCCACCCACCCCCCCACCCCCCAATTCTATATGGCAGGTCTTCTGAATCCAGAACACATCTTGCAGTTCTGCCCCTCTTACCAAAAAGCCAGGCTCCACCTTTGGCCACAGTGATCCACATTGAAAGATGCGCTCTGGGGCCAAGAGACGGAACACTTTATCCAGACAAAAAAATATAGAGACGTCCGGGGATAGAAGCATAGAACACAGAAGAAGGCCCTGCACAACTTTTCACAGAACTAGATTTTTTTGACATAGTAAAACTTTTCCCACATCTTTCATACACAAAATATTGACACCAAAGAGCTTGGCCGAAATGTTGCTGTTCCTGGAGATACAAAGAATGCCCGAAACGTCACGGAGAGTCAGTGAATGTCGAGTACAGGCAATAAACCTACCCCAAGCCAAAACCACCCGATTTCGAGTAGTATCTTTCCATACGGAGCACCTACACTAGCGTGGGCCATCCTGCACAGACGAATGTCCTTTCTGGATGATATCAGTACTGTAAAACATAAACCCAGAACAATGTAAAACATAAACCCAGAACAATGTAAAACATAAACTCAGAATAATGTAAAACATAAACCCAGAACAATGTAAAACATAAACCCAGAACAATGTAAAACATAAACCCAGAACAATGTAAAACATAAACTCAGAACAATGTAAAACATAAACCCAGAACAATGTAAAATATAAACCCAGAACAATGTAAACCGTAAACCCAGAACGATGTAGATTTTCTCATCAGATGTGACCAGGAAGAACTGAACACTGAGGACACATATGACTAGGAAGAACTGAACACTGAGGTCACATATGACTAGGAAGAACTGAACACTGAGGTCACATATGACTAGGAAGAACTGAACACTGAGATCACATATGACTAGGAAGAACTGAACACTGAGGACACATATGACTAGGAAGAACTGAACACTGAGGACACATATGACTAGGAAGAACTGAACACTGAGGACACATATGACTAGGAAGAACTGAACACTGAGGACACAAGATATCAAAGCGTCGTGAAAACATAGAAAAGTGGGAAAATTCACTCTGTAAAAGAGTTGCAAAATACGGGCCTTGAAAATGAAGACCGCTCCAACATGTCTTTATAACGGAGGAATTATTTTATTTAGATGGAAGATGCACAAAATATGTTGGAATAATTATTCACGTTATACCAGCTGTTGACGCTTTTTTTTTGGCATTATTTAAAATACAACCTAGAAACTGATTGACGGTGATGAGACGTTGATGAATTACACGTTTGACTTTGACTGCTGTAAGTGCCAGTCGTCATAACCCCAACGACTACATATTTCTTGCACATATTCATACGAGGACCTTGGAGGAAATATAGATTCAGCGCTGTTCTAAATGTGAAAATAATGAACTGTATTTACAAGAGTAAGAATCATCATCATCATCATGTGCCGTGCCGACTGGCGTTGGCTATTATGCTTCTCCAGAGTACATGATCTTTCATGCAGGCCATCAGTTCAGTTGGTGATCTCCTCTCACACCATCTCGTCAGACTGTCCAGTATCATTTCTCTTGGTCTTCCTCTTGATCTTCTTCCTTCTGTTTTTCCTGTTGTTATAATATTTTCAATGCCCCCTCTTCTCATTGCATGCCCTATGAAAGTACATTGTCTCTCTCTTATCTTTTTGACAAGGTTTTTTGTCTCTCCATCTCTTCTCCTACATTCTTCATTAGTTATTTTTGCTTTCCAGGGGATTCGCAACATTCTTCTAATAAACCACATTTCAGCTGCTTCCAATGATTTTTGTGCAGACTTGCCTATTGTCCATGATTCACTTCCATATAACAAGATAGGTTCAATATAGCATTTTAGGACTCGTTTTCTAACATTCATTGATAAGGATGTGTTGGTTAATAAGAGTAAGAATCCAGAACTGAATAACAAGCAATGAAATTTAAAGTTTTGTGTGCAAGAAAATATTGAGTAATTCTGCAAGGAAAAATTCAGTACAGCATGCTCACGATGATAAAACAGATAATCGTGCAGACGTTTGAACAGGAATCGTCTTTCGTTGGTTTCGCTTACCTGTCCCATGCCTCCCTTGTTATGACAACAGTTATCAAACAGTTTGGAGACTTAAGGGCCTTTCTGTGATCATATAGTGTTAATACGATTCCACTGTATAACTCAGATAAAAGGGATGGCGACTGTAGTATAACTCCAACAACTACTCAGTGACCAGGACTGTATTATGCAAGAGGATGGACGAGAATAGTCATTTCCTTTTGTAGTATTCATAATATCATAATCCGAGAGTTCATACCTTAGATTCAAATATGTCTCCTGGTCGATGGAGAGCGATTCGAAATTAATCGAAAAAGCATTTTCTTCCAACGGATATTCTGTTGGTAACTCAGCCTGTTCCTGGGATGTCTTAATACTCCCAGGTCAGAAACAGTAAATCATGATCTTCAGCGTGTACCAGCTGAACGACGACACCTGGTTTAACATGGTGCCTTGTAAACTAGAATTATGATTATAATTATGAGGATGCTATAAATATAGGGGTGTGTGAGAAAACACGGAGAAAAAGTTGGATAGGAAATTTTAGAGAACAAGGTAGAAAAGCGATTCCCAGGACACTAGGGATAGACCATTACGACTGGACGCTGTTAAGAATATGTTAGAGCAATAGAAGTTAAAACTGATCTATATTTGTGTTTTATAGATTACTGCAGAGCCTTTGAGAAAGTAAGGCACAGCATAGTAATGGAAATGTTAGAAAACTTAAACAGAGACGGAAAGGACCTCAGAATTATTAAAAGCATCCATTGGCAGCAATCAGCAGCAATAAAGCTGGAGCGAGAAATTGGCAAATATCAAGAAATGTTAAATTGGAGTGTGCTAAGGATGTGTGTTATCACCTGATTTATTTTCTCTTTACGTTGAGAATATCCTGCTTCATATAAATGAACTACCTGGAATATCAGTGGGAGGATACAACTTGAACACCTTGAGAGATGCAGATGATATAGTCTCAGTAGCAAATAGGTGAAAAATAACTACAAGAATTGCTGAACATAGTAGTAAAAAGGAAAGTGAAAACAGGGGCCTTATCTTGAACAAGAAGAAAACAGAAGTTACAGTCATCTCAAAGAGAAAAAAAACCTGATTCCTAAATGTAAAATGACAGTAAACGGTTCAGTGTTGAAACAGGTGGAGAAGTTTAGATATTTGGGGGGGGGGGCACCACTGACTTCAGAAGGAAGATGCCCTAACTGAGATCAAGAGCAGAATAATGCAAGGCAAAACAATGTTTCAGAAAATGAAGAGCATTCTGTATAATCACTGTCACTTGCAGTGAGGAAAAGAGTACTCCAGTGCTACATCGAGCCAATGGATTTTATGGATGCGAGATATGATCAGTCACTAATGAAGTAGAGCGCCAACTGGAAGCCACTGAAATGTGGTCCCTTGGAAGAATGCTGCGAATACCATGGACAGCAAAGAAATCAAACGAGGAAGTTCTGAGAGAGGCTGGAGAGACGAGACAAACAATAACAAAAGTCAGGGAAAAAAAGACCATCCAAATTCTTAGGACACGTTCTACGGCGAGGCAAGCTAGGATATATTGCGACAGCAGGAAAGATAGAAGGCAAAAGAGACCGAGGTAGACAGAGAGAGAAAATGCTGGACGGACTAACTCGACGGCACGGATAAAGAACACCAACACTCGGAGCAGGGAATTGTGGGAAAGCATGATAGCCAGGCCCAGGTGGCAGGGCAACACACAAACATACACAAACACACACTAATATAATATAATATAATATAATACAATATAATATAATATAATATAATATAATATAATACAATATAATATAATATAATATAATATAATATAATATAATATAATATAATATAATATAATACAATATAATATAATATAATACAATATAATATAATATAATATAATATAATATAAATGCTAATAATAAAGATTGCATCATTTCCCTGTTAAAAAAGTAACTGTACTGGACATGTTGTTTGGTAGCCAGAGTTCATTAATTAAGACAAAAATAATAGACTGTGGACTCATTCGTCCAGGTCTGTCGAGTCATAGACAGACTTGACCCTTTGACTCGTTCTCGTTCGTTCAATACTTTCCGATGTAGAGTGTTTATAAATGTTGTTACAGTCATATCTGTTCTACCTTGCATCCAGACTATAAATTTATTGTTTATCTTACATCACAGCACAACTGTAGATCTATTTCCTACTGCTTATTTCTTTATTACATTGAAAAACTATAAAGTTTCAGACAATTCCTTCTCTCCTTCAAATCGGAACTAATGATCTATTTTAATATCCTATTTCTTCTTTACTTAAAGATATAAGTATCTCCTGTATCTTCCTTGCACAATTACTTCTACTTCTTACTTTAATTATTACTTCAGTTTTTATATATCAATTCCAACTGTTTAGATATAGCTAATAATAGAACTTTTATGTGAAACAAATATGTATACTGTCTCCTTTACTTTTTGGAATTATAATAGACTTCATAATGAAAAAATGCTGCACAGGTAACACATGGGACCCAACTAGAAGATCTTGATTTTGCTGATGGCATAACTCTTATCAGTAACAGTGTGAAGTCCATGCAAAAAAAAAACAGATAGCCTGTCTTCACTGGCTAGCAAAATAGGACTTGAAATTAACAAGGACAAAACAAAAATAATGAATTAATCAAAATGGAAAAATTCACATAGAAGGGACAGATATTGAAAGCTGGAAAACAACTAATGAAATAGAGAAGAGGTTAGACTCTTTTGAAAACAAATGCCTAAGGAAAATACTTGGCATCAAGTGGAACGAATTCAGGAACAATGCAGAGATAAGACAGATGGCTGAACAACAACCAGTTTCATGGGTGATCAGGAAAAGGAGATGGACATATGTTGGTCACTTGATGAGAAGAAATGATCAGAGAATCCCAAAACAAGCTATCAAGTGGAACACAACAGGCCAAAGAAAAAGAGGCAGACCGCGTGAAACTCTGAAGAGGACATTGTTAAGAGAGGTTAGATTTATCTTGGGTTTATTCCCTATGCATGTAGTCATTTCTTGAGGTTAGATTTATCTAAAGTTTATTATCCATGGATGACATCATTTTTTTAGGTTAGATTTATCTTAGGATTATCCAAAAAGTCTAAATGTGTTTCGATCTGCTCTTTAAAAATACCCCTGAACTCCACATAGACTGGTACCACCCGTTATATGCATTCTCTACAGATGTTCTTGTGTCCTTTTTCTATAATGATGACGCCAAATCATGACCGCTACATTCGGATACAGCTAGGTCGGCCTAAACAGAGCTGCTGTGTCATAAAAATGTGTTGAAATCCTCTGTCCGCCCCATTCCTATAACGCCAACAAAGATTTCTACCCACTTTATTATTTATTCATCTGCTGAAGTGGCTGTAAGTAAACCAGTGCCAACTGACCTGCTTTTTTTTTTCATTTTCCAGAAATACTTACAAGCCCCCGAGACAAACAAAAACAAAAACAAAATGAGGCAAGTCATGCCATTACCTGATTGTATACACTACCTCTGTAGCTTTCTTATCATCGCTTATTTGTTATTGGTTGTATGCTTGGATGAGCAAACCTAAAGGTTACCGCGTACTTGCAATGTTCATTTCTCACTTCTGTCCGTTTACACTGGTGTAGCATAGCATAGTCTTTGAGGTATGTACGACGGAATGTACTTGTGACAACTAGTCAGCTTCTTTATGGAACTGCATTCTTGATGTTCTTTTGCAATCGATGTGGTGAAGATGTTGAGGCATCGTGTCGGATATGAAGCGGGTTAGGGCTGCCACTTTTTTCCAGTTCTTGAGTGGAGCTGAAAATCAGGGGACGTGCTGTGGACTATGGCACCCCTGCCCTTTTAGCTAGGCTAGGTCTGTAACTAAAATCACCAAAACCATAGAAAACAAGTTGAATTCTTTCCAGACTAAATGTTTACGAAGAATTAGAAAAATATTTTGGCCAAACGCCATAAGAAATAACATCTTGTTGGCAGAAATGCTGATGAAGCCACTGACAGCAATTATTGAGGAAAGACGCTGGCGATGGTTGGGACATGTGCTCCGAATGACCGACAACTCACTACCAAAAATAGCACTAAGATGGACACCACAGGGGAACAGAAGTAAGAGTAGACCAAAAGAGACATGGAGAAGAACAGAGAGGATGTTGAGCAATAGAGGGCTCACCTGGGCAAGAGCTGAAAAAAAAAGGCAAATGACAGGCATTTGTGGAAAACCCTTGCGGAAGCCCCATGTGCCTTGGGCACTTAAGGTTCAGAGAGGGAGGGAGAGAGGTCTGTAACTGGGGGGTCTTGACCACTTATGGTTGACCAACTCTGACGCTAATATGTTAGCTATGGGTCGCCGATTACCAAAATGGACAATGTCTTCTCCTCTGGGTAGTCAGCTAAATAGTTCTATCATATCTAGGGATGTAAAACAGTAATTAAACATTATACATACAGCAGAGGAAAGAACACATAATACACATAGAAGGGACAGATATTGAAGAAGTCAATCAATTTGCATACCTTGGCAGCTACATAGACCAGGATGGTGACACTAGAAAGGAAGTTAGGATCAGAATTGCAAAAGCAGCATCAATCTTCAAGAATCTTGAGAATATATAGAATTCAAAAGTTATAAGCACAAAAACCAAGTTAAGACTATTCAATTCAAATGTAATATCCACCCTCATTTATGCATGTGAAAGCTGGAAAACAACTAAAGAAATAGAAAAGAAATTAGACTCTTTTGAAAACAAATGCCTAAGGAAAATACTCGGCATCAAGTGGAATGAATTCAAGAACAATGCAGAGATAAGACAGATGGCTGAACAACAACCAGTCTCATGGGTGATCAGGAAAAGGAGATGGACATATGTTGTTCACTTGATGAGAAGAAATGATCAGAGAATCCCAAAACAAGCTATCAAGTGGAACACAACAGGCCGAAGAAAAAGGGGCAGACCGCGTGAAACTCTGAAGAGGACATTATTAAGAGAGGCCAAGTTAACAGGCATAGAATCCTTTGATGAGGTTGAAAGACTCGCTGAAGACAGGAAAAATTGGCGAACTACTTTGCGAGCCCTATGTGACGTTTAACTGCACGGGAAGGATATAAGATATAAGATAAGATAAGAGGAAAGAAGAAAGGAAAAAGAGCAAGTGTCGACAAAGATATGGACTGGCGGACAACGTAACAAATTCATCTTGACACTATACACCGTGAAAACAAATTACAAGTCAAGTTAGAGGACCATTGTAACAAGTCTTTCCTGGCATGACAACTTTCTTCTGCCATGGGACATGTAGATGTTGTAACTGTCGCTGTAGACTTTTCTACCTGCAGACAGACTTTATCCTGGCGTAGTTACAAATAGTTCAGTAGGACGAATTATTCCTCCTCTTAGTTTTATATGAGTGCCACTGCTGGTCCCTGTTGTCCCATATACCAAGCGTGTTCAGTTCAGTATTTAGTTGATGCTGTTCCACATCGGTCTGTAAGATCATACATTAGTAAGATAGTGGATATTATAAAATTTAAGTTATATCCTAAAAGCCGGTTAATCACATCAGAAGAATGAAGGAAATGAGGATAAAGCAGTGTAAAAGGAAGGATAAGGACATTTTCTGGACGGGACCCACTATAGATCTATCTATCTATCTATCTATCTATCTATCTATCTATTTATCTATCCGTCCGTCCGTCCGTCTTTCTGTCTGTCTGTCTATCTATCTGGCTAAGATTGTCTCTTGACATGTTGAGACGCTGTCATTTGTGATCAGCTCCAAGAAGTTTCGGGACCCATCGAGCAGAGACCTTTGTCATTTGAAGATCACTGTGAATAGTGGCATGAACATGTTCCTGGGAGATGCCCAACTCAGTAGCAATATACCCCTCAGTTAGTCGTCGATCCTCCATTATCATGTTATGAATTCTGCTGGTGGTTTCATCGGTGGTTACCGTTCTTGGTCTTCCTGGGCGGGGATCATCTTCCAGACTCTCCCTTCCACGTTTGAACTGAGCTGGCCATTTCGTCACTGTGCTGTAAGAAGGGGGCACTCTTCCCTAGAGTCTCTACCATATCCTCATGGATCTCTTTCGATGATAAGCCCTTGATGCAGAGGGAGCGAATGACTGCTCGATAAGAAATTTTATCCATTTTCTTAATTTCTGCCACCCATTACCACTTCAGTACCCTGTAAAAAAATTAGTTGCAGTTAATTTCTTGAAACTTGGTGTTTAATCTTACATTAATCTGATCCAATAGGTATAGGACATTTAAAGAAATGGTATAGAAAAAAGATAATACATTTAAATAAATAGGATAGAAATATAATAGGACATTTAAAGAAACAGGATTGAAATAGTATAGGACATAAGAAATAGGATAGAAATACTATAGAACATAAGAAATAGGATAGAAATAGTATAGTACATTTAAAGAAATAGGATAGAAATAGAATAGCAGATTTAAAGAAATAGGATAGAAATAGTGTAGCAGATTTAAAGAAATAGGATAGAAATAGTATAGCAGATTTAAAGAAATAGGATAGAAATAGTATAGCACATTTAAAGAAATAAGACAGAAACAGTATAGCAACGTCGCAAATGTGGAAGCGAAAGGAATAATGAAATTTTATACGTTCAAATGCTGCGACTCTCCTTTCTGCCAAAACATGTATGCCCATAAACAGGCGTAGAGATAAAGCGTGGCATGCAATAAACGTGACTTTTTATTTACAAATAAAAAGAGACAGAACTGAATAAAGCCTATTCTCCGCGGTGCAGCTGCAGTATAAGTAGGTCAGCATTAACATAGGGAGGGAGATCCGCCTTGTTTTCTTCGTTTCTTGCTGTTTGTGTTTACTTCCGTCACAGCCAGTTCCCGGAGGTCAGTTTCTAATAAGCCACAAGGCGGATTTAAAACTTCTTTCTGAGAAAACAGTTTTGCCGGCCTTGGCCTATTTAAAGGCTCCTGCTTTGCCGGCCTTGGCCTACTTAAAGGCTCCTGCTGCGTTTGATTGACGCTAAGATTTATTTTAAGAACGGCACTGAACTGAAATGTCTCCTAGCACTTCTATTGCAGGCAACAAAAAATCCTATATGCAAGGATTATCTAATACCTAGACTCACTAAACTCTGACAGCAGTTAGAGATAATAGGATCCGTAAACTCTAACACAGGTTAGAGAAAATAGTACAGGTAAACTCTAATAGAGGTTAGAGAAAATAGGATAGGTAAACTCTAAAAAGGTTAGAGATAATAGGATCAGTAAACTCTAACAGAGGTTAGAGAAAGTAGGGTAGGTAAACTCTAATAGAAGTTAGAGATAATAGCATCTGTAAACTCTAACAGAGGTTAGAGAAAATAGAATCAGTAAACTCTAATAGACGTTAGAGAAAATAGGATATGTAAACTCTAACAGAGGTTAGAGATATTAGGATATGTAAAGTCTAATAGAGGTTAGAGAAAATAGGATATGTAGACTCTAATACAGGTAAGAGATAACTGCATATGTAAACTCTAATAGAGGTTAAAGAAAATAGGATATGTAAAGTCTAATAGAGGTTAGAGATATTAGGATATGTAAAGTCTAATAGAGGTTAGAGATAATAGGATATGTAGACTCTAATACAGGTTAGAGATAATTGCATATGTAAACTCTAATAGAGGTTAGAGAAAATAGGATATGTAAACTCTAATAGAGGTTAGAGATAATAGGATATGTAGACTCCTAGTAGTAAGAGATGACACTGTCTCTGTTCTTGTTCCTTCCCAAGATGAGACAGGCCGTCTCCTAGCAACTGCTCAGTGTTACTATCTCAGTGTCCACATGCGAACAGAGAGTATGCCTTCTATATCCTTTAAGTTGTTCTTTACCTGAAAATACGCATATTGCTCTTACTGCGTTCTTTATCCTCGCTCCTTTTTTTTTTGTTGTAAAACTTCTTATCATCTTTCAGTTTTTTTTTCAAATTCTTTTGTTTAATCTTTTTAAAAATACAAAATTTAAAACGTCGGAAATACTTCTTGGCTGAGAAATGAAATAGGGAGCTAGAAGTGTAAGCTATGAAGTCTTTAAGAAATACATCTCATATGTCTTCTTTATTCTATTGTACAGTCTCGAAGCTTCGCTCTGGTGAGATTCAATACATCGTTTCTGTTTCTAGCGCGCAGTGAGTGTAGGGAGGATGCCGCCAGTTTCTTGTATGTCATGGAACACCGTGACATTTTATTTTAATAAGGTTAAGCTGACACATTGCCCGTAGGATGTCGATTACTCTGTAGATTTTTTTTCTTCTGTTGATTTTCCTATTTAGTGGGCGTTACCTTGGGGATGGTAGAACTCAAGAAGGCGTCAAAACTTCTGCTTTTGAATGTTTCGATCTGAACATTAAAAGCAATGGATATATATTTGGCTGATAAATGTATCGCGCAAGTGATAGTTATGTTTTGCTTTCCAGCAGGGTCGAACAGGTCAGGTACTATGTTTATGTTGAGAGAAATACAGATACTTCAGTTCTTTAGCCTTGTCACATTACTTTGTTTTGCCGAATTAAGCGAGGTCATGTAATGACACAAGTGGACTGTAGAATTTTTTTCAGATAACAGTCTATTCTTACATCTTTCCCGTGGCGCTAAACGTCTCATTGGGCTCGCATGATATTTTGCCAAGTTTTCCGGTTTTCGGCCAGCTTTTCAATCTCATCAAGGGATGTTATGCCCACTAAACTGGCCTCTCTTAACAATGTCCTCTTTAGAGTTTCACGTGGTCGACCTCTTTTTCTTCGGCCTCTTGTGTTCCACTTGATAGCTTGTTTGGGGATCCTCTGATTGTTTCTTCTCATCACATGACCGACATATGGCCTTCTATTCGTGCAACAAACACCTAGCTAGGCTAGTACAATCTAGTGTATGGCCAGCACGCATGTCGTAATTTCTTACTTATTAAAACAAAATGCGTGGCCGTCAGTTTCCGGAAAACTGATGGTCAGCCTGAACTGGCATATATACACTCGTAGCTTTGTAAAATCTGTAAATGCATTTGAGGACAAGGACATCTAAATTAGGATCTCCGCCCATACGTGCCTGTTGCTAAACACCTGCATTTAATAGCTTGCAAACACTTTCTTCCTTGTGGAACTTCTTTTCAGGTCTTTGTTCATTTTTTCATATTTTTTTTTAAACTGGCACAGCTTGAAGAGTTGTGTGGTACGTACTGAAGTAAACAGTTTCCGGAGAATTGATGGTCAGCCTGAACTGGCATATATGCGCTCGTACCTTTGTGAGATCTGTAAATGCATTTTAGTACAAGGTCGCCTAAATTAGGATCTCCGCCCATACGTGCCTGGTGCTAAACACCTGCATTTAATAGCTTGCAAACACTTTCTTCCTTGTGGAACTTCTTTTCAGGTCTTTGTTCATTTTTTCATATTTTTTTTTAAACTGGCACAGCTTGAAGAGTCGTGTGGTACGTACTGAAGTAAACAGTTTCCGGAGAATTGATGGTCAGCCTGAACTGGCATATATGCGCTCGTACCTTTGTGAGATCTGTAAATGCATTTTAGTACAAGGTCGCCTAAATTGGGATCTCCGCCCATACGTGCCTGGTGCTAAACACCTGCATTTAATAGCTTGCAACCACTTTCTTCCTTGTGGAACTTCTTTTCAGGTCTTTGTTCATTTTTTCATATTTTTTTTTTAAACTGGCACAGCTTGAAGAGTTGTGTGGTACGTACTGAAGTAAACAGTTTCCGGAGAATTGATGGTCAGCCTGAACTGGCATATATGCGCTCGTACCTTTGTGAGATCTGTAAATGCATTTTAGTACAAGGTCGCCTAAATTAGGATCTCCGCCCATACGTGCCTGGTGCTAAACACCTGCATTTAATAGCTTGCAAACACTTTCTTCCTTGTGGAAGTCTTTGTTCATTTTTTTCATACTTTGTTTTTTTTTTAAACTGGCACAACTTGAAGAGTCGTGTGGTACTTTATGAAGTAAACATATGTTCAAAATATCAACAAGAAAACGTGATCTCGTATTCTGCGCTGGAGTTCTCTGCGCAGAACACGTAACGATGTTTAACGGAACATAATGGCTATGTAAACGGCTCTTTAGATTAACTCCTGGGTTATCGTTCAAGCGAGTCATTACACTAAGGCCTTGTCTTTCGTGCCCTCAGCTCTCTGACTCCACCCAAAAGGCGAGGCCTTACTCAGCTTGAAAATAGTGGGATAGTATTCTTGTTTTGGTGCAGCTGAGATCAAGAGGGATCTCGTAAGAGAAAATAACAGTCATCAACATGTAGTTTATTTTGTTTTTGGTTTCTTTTTGTGAACAAATGTACACTAATAAGTTATGTTTCATTTATTACAAGTGTCTTTTGATTGTAAGACACGTGATTAAGCTTCTCTGAAGAGTCTATCTTTCTTTAGATAAAATAAACACACAAAACATTGACTTGTTCTGTCACAAACACACGCACACACAAACACAACATAGACTTGTCCTGTCACATACACACACACAAACACAACATAGACTTGTCCTGTCACAGAGACACACACAAACACAACATAGACTTGTCCTGTCACAAACACACACACAAACACAGCATAGACTTGTCCTGTCACAAACACACACACACACAAACACAACATAGACTTGTCCTGTCACAAACACGCACACAAACACAACATAGACTTGTCCTGTCACAGAGACACACACAAACACACAAAACATAGACTTGTCTTGTCACAGAGACACACACACAAAACATAGACTTGTCTTGTCACAGACACACACACACAAAACATAGACTTGTCCTGTCACAGACACACACACACACACAAAATAGACTTGTCCTGTCACAGACACACACACACACAAAACATAGACTTGTCCTGTCACAGACACACACACACACAAAACATAGACTTGTCCTGTCACAGACACACACACACACAAAACATAGACTTGTCTTGTCACAGACACACATACGGGATACAGTCTTAATCACCATATTTTCTTCCATCTCTCGGCACACGAGTGGGGGGGAGGGGCTGGGGAGAGAATTTGGAGTCAGCAACTCGTAGGCTCGCGAATCACTGCTGACCAAGACCCTACCTCACCTCTCCCTTGGTATCCCCAGTATCAGGACTAGTCTGGCTAAAATACCCCCAGTATCAGGACTAGTCTGGCTAAAATACCCCCAGTATCAGGACTAGTCTGGCTAAAATACCCCCAGTATCAGGACTAGTCTGGCTAAAACAACCCCCAGTATCAGGACTAGTCTGGCTAAAATACCCCCAGTATCAGGACTAGTCTGGCTAAAATACCCCCAGTATCAGGACTAGTCTGGCTAAAATACCCCCAGTATCAGGACTAGTCTGGCTAAAATACCCCCAGTATCAGGACTAGTCTGGCTAAAATACCCCCAGTATCAGGACTAGTCTGGCTAAAATACCCCCAGTATCAGGACTAGTCTGGCTAAAATACCCCCAGTATCAGGACTAGTCTGGCTAACGGGGCAAGGGTTGCCATAGTCCTCGTGGTGGTGGAGTCTGCTAAAGAGGTATTGCACGCCCCTTGCTTTTTAACTCCTCTCAGAGACTGAAAAGATAACCACCGTACCCCGCTCCCAATCCGACACCATGATGTGCCTCAACATCTTCACCGCAACGATTGGAAAGAACGCCAGCTAGCAGTTCTAGGGAGATAGAATATGAAGAATCAGAAGAAAAAGAAGACGAAGAAGGTGATGTGTTCAGCATCACATCTGGCTGCTGTCTCTTCCCCAACCCCAGAAAGAGCCAGGTACCAAATTCTGCAGCCGAGTTCTTTAGAAACCTCTCTCTGTCTTTTCTCATTTTCTTATCCTTTGATTGTGAGTTCTTGCTTTCAATAATCTGTACACATCTGATATACTAATCAAAGTATAAAGAAAAGAATGATACGAATTTGAAAAAAAAAACTGACATATGAAGTGCAGATAAATTGAACTCCACAGCGACTTCTTTTTGTAACAAACAAACAAAAACTGTTCATCAAATAGTTTAACAGTGGAGAAGGAAAACCGAATGCTCAAAATCAGACAGAACACATGTAGGTGATTCCATTGCGTTCATGAAGAATAGGGTAGTTGGCGCTACGTTCATGAAGAATAGGGTAGTTGGCGCTACGTTCGTGAAGGATAGGGTAGTTGGCACTACGTTCATGAAGGATAGGATAGTTGGCGCTACGTTCATGAAGAATAAGGTAGTTGGGCTACGTTCATGAAGGATAAGGTAGTTGGCGCTAAGTTCATGAAGGATAGGATAGTTGGCGCTACGTTCATGAAGAATAAGGTAGTTGGGCTACGTTCATGAAGGATAAGGTAGTTGGCGCTAAGTTCATGAAGGATAGGATAGTTGGCGCTACGTTCATGAAGGATAGGGTAGTTGGGCTACGTTCATGATGGATAGGGTAGTTGGCGCTACGTTCATGAAAGATAGGGTAGTTGGCGTTATATTCATGAAGGCTAAGGTAGTTGGCGCTACGTTCATGAAGGATAAGGTAGTTGGCGCTACGTTCATGAAGGATAAGGTAGTTAGCGCTACTTTCATGAAGGATAAGGTAGTTGGCGCTACATTCATGAAAGATAGGGTAGTTAGTGCGATTTTTTAAAAATAAAAAGTCAAACGTTAAACAGGATAAAAAAGACCCCAGGAAAACTGTGAAACCAGCTACTTTTATGTATAAACTAGGGGAAAAGTTGGAACAGCTTTATTACTTAACAAGCACACAGTTGTGACGTTTCGGTGTGAACCTTGATCAAACAAAAACATGTGCTTCGTGTATAGTTGTATACTTAGTTGTGTATTTTTATATACTAATTCTTCGTGTATAACCCGTTACGTTTGTAAGATGCAGATTCTGGTGGGCAGATTGTGTGACTGCTGCAAGGGTGGAGTTTGTGTCGTTATGTGCATGATCACGTAAGTTGCTGTGTTAATAGCTGTAAGGTAACCTGTACTTAAATTACGTACATGATCACGTAAGTTGCTGTGTTAATAGCTGTAAGGTAACCTGTACTTAAATTACGTACATGATCACGTAAGTTGCTGTGTTAATAGCTGTAAGGTAACCTGTACTTTAATTACGTACATGATCACGTAAGTTGCTGTGTTAATAGCTGTAAGGTAACCTGTACTTAAATTACGTACATGATCACGTAAGTTGCTGTGTTAATAGCTGTAAGGTAACCTGTACTTAAATTACGTACATGATCACGGATGATCTAAATCGCCAGTGAAAACACATCAGTCATAGCTGGTTATATAAGAGTGGAAAGAAAGAGAGAGAGAGAAACAAAAAAAACAGAAAGAGAGGGAGAAAGAAAGAGAGAGAGAGAGAAACAAAAAGACAGAAAGAGAGGGAGAAAGAAAGAGAGAGAGAGAGAAACAAAAAGACAGAAAGAGAGGGAGAAAGAAAGAGAGAGAGAATGAATGAATGAATGAATAATCTTTATTTTTCAAGGGTAAAGAATTGGGCACGCAGGCCCGTCTTACATTCTGCCCTTCATCACTCCATCTTTCATTCTTCCCACACACTTGATTTAGTACAAAAATACAAATTAAATTAGGAAAAACATATCAAAAGAGTGTAAGATTTAACTACTGCATTCAAGGTAAAAGAGAAGAAGTAATTAACCTAATAAAATAGCACTCACGCACACATACACATGCAGAAATATACATAAATAAAATACATTGTAAATACAGATCTTCTAACATATGTAAAGAGAGAGAGAGAGAAAGAGAAAGAAAGAAAGAGAGAAAAAGAGAGAGAAAGAAAGAGAGAGAGAGGGAGAGAGAAAGAAAGAGAGAGAAGGAGAGAAATAGAAAGTGAGAAGAGAGAGAAAGAGAAGGAGGAAAAGAAAGAGAGAGACAAAGAGAGGCGGAAAGAAAGAGAGAAAGGAATAAAGAGAGGGAGACAGAGAGAAAGAAAGGAGAGAAAAAGAAAGAAAGAAAGAAAGATTGATTGATTGATTGATCTTTATTTCAAAAGGAATAAAGTTGTGTATTCTTACAAGAAAGAAAGAAAGAAAGAAAGAAAGAAAGAAAGAAATTGGAAATGAGGGGGCGTTGGTAACACGAAAAACAATTCTACAATTAAATATGCAGGGCCAACTCTCTACTTTATTTGTTGTACAACGAGGTCACTGGATTCAAGGACCCAAGGTTCTATTTACGTCCAAGATCAGCAAATAACAAGTTTGACGTTAACAGTCTGTAATATGGTGTTGACAGGTAGAAAGAACAATTAAATTACATTAATAATTTATCTTCTCCTATTCTTTCATATTTCCATGTTCAGTTTTATACTGGGCAGTCCTGTGTTTCAAAGATTTGTCCCGATAATCGTATTACTACGGTCATGACGCCTAAATGTCCTCTAATTTCTAAACACGTGTCCCATATTGTCCCGTATTCTCATCTTTGATCGCCACGTGTTCGAAAGTAGGCAGAATTTTTTTTTTTAATTACCTTAGTGGAAATGTTGCTACTTTAAAAAGAAATTTCACTCTATATAGAAGTACGACAAACACATCTGGCTGGGACATTTGAAAGAAAGTTATAAATCTAATCTTCTTCTTCTTCTTCTTCTTCTATGAGCAACAGCTTTTCAAGCCACTGAGGATCACTGCTGCAGACAAGACACACCTCCATTCCTTTCGGTTCTTGATCTCTTCCTGCCACTCGTAGATTCCAAGAATGCGTATATCTTCTTCTATTTTGTTTCGCCATAGTTGTCTGTAACTTAGAATGGAAAAGGAAAGAGGAGGAGTTTTTTTTTTTGGGGGGGGGGGGAGGGTATGGGTGAAATGCTGAAGAAGAAGAAAAAAGAAGACAGGTGTTAAAAGTTAGAATCGCCCCATAATCAGCCCTACCTTTTCCGGTCACGTGATTCAACATTCCACTTCCTGTTTTACCTTGACCTACGAGTTCGACCTTTCACCTTCAGATCACTGCAATGTTTGTGTAATTCTCCACTCCCACAGGAAAATGGCCACCATCAGCAACATTTTCTTCCCGTTCCCTTAACCCTTTATAAACTATTTACAGCGATGCCGTGATTGCTGTGTACCAGGCCGTACCGACATAATGTACCGTGGTGCTTCTGTACTAATTCTTCGTGTATAGTTGTATACTTAGTTGTGTATTCTTATATACTAATTCTTCGTGTATAACCCGTTACGTTTGTAAGATGCAGATTCTGGTGCGCAGATTGTGTGACTGCTGCAAGGGTGGAGTTTGTGTCGTTATGTGCATGATCACGTAAGTTGCTGTGTTAATAGCTGTAAGGTAACCTGTACTTAAATTACGTACATGATCACGTAAGTTGCTGTGTTAATAGCTGTAAGGTAACCTGTACTTAAATTACGTACATGATCACGTAAGTTGCTGTGTTAATAGCTGTAAGGTAACCTGTACTTAAATTACGTACATGATCACGGATGATCTAAATCGTCAGTGAAAGCACCTCAGTCATAGCTGGTTATATAAGAGTGGAGAGAAAGAGAGAGAGGGAGAAACAAAATGAGAGAAAGAGAGAGAGAAAGAAAGAGAGAGAGAGAAAGAAAGAGAGAGAGAAAGAAGGAAAGAAAGAGAGAATGAATGAATGAATGAATAATCTTTATTTTTCAAGGGTAAAGAATTGGGCACGCAGGCCCGTCTTACATTCTGCCCTTCATCACTCCATCTTTCATTCTTCCCACACACTTGATTTAGTACAAAAATACAAATTAAATTAGGAAAAACATATCAAAAGAGTGTAAGATTTAACTACTGCATTCAAGGTAAAAGAGAAGAAGTAATTAACCTAATAAAATAGCACTCACGCACACATACACATGCAGAAATATACATAAATAAAATACATTGTAAATACAGATCTTCTAACATATGTAAAGAGAGAGAGAGAAAGAGAAAGAAAGAAAAGAGAAAAAGAGAGAGAAAGAAAGAGAGAGAGAGGGAGAGAGAAAGAAAGAGAGAGAAGGAGAGAAATAGAAAGTGAGAAGAGAGAGAAAGAGAAGGAGGAAAAGAAAGAGAGAGACAAAGAGAGGCGGAAAGAAAGAGAGAAAGGAATAAAGAGAGGGAGACAGAGAGAAAGAAAGGAGAGAAAAAGAAAGAAAGAAAGAAAGATTGATTGATTGATTGATCTTTATTTCAAAAGGAATAAAGTTGTGTATTCTTACAAGAAAGAAAGAAAGAAAGAAAGAAAGAAAGAAAGAAATTGGAAATGAGGGGGCGTTGGTAACACGAAAAACAATTCTACAATTAAATATGCAGGGCCAACTCTCTACTTTATTTGTTGTACAACGAGGTCACTGGATTCAAGGACCCAAGGTTCTATTTACGTCCAAGATCAGCAAATAACAAGTTTGACGTTAACAGTCTGTAATATGGTGTTGACAGGTAGAAAGAACAATTAAATTACATTAATAATTTATCTTCTCCTATTCTTTCATATTTCCATGTTCAGTTTTATACTGGGCAGTCCTGTGTTTCAAAGATTTGTCCCGATAATCGTATTACTACGGTCATGACGCCTAAATGTCCTCTAATTTCTAAACACGTGTCCCATATTGTCCCGTATTCTCATCTTTGATCGCCACGTGTTCGAAAGTAGGCAGAATTTTTTTTTTTAATTACCTTAGTGGAAATGTTGCTACTTTAAAAAGAAATTTCACTCTATATAGAAGTACGACAAACACATCTGGCTGGGACATTTGAAAGAAAGTTATAAATCTAATCTTCTTCTTCTTCTTCTTCTTCTATGAGCAACAGCTTTTCAAGCCACTGAGGATCACTGCTGCAGACAAGACACACCTCCATTCCTTTCGGTTCTTGATCTCTTCCTGCCACTCGTAGATTCCAAGAATGCGTATATCTTCTTCTATTTTGTTTCGCCATAGTTGTCTGTAACTTAGAATGGAAAAGGAAAGAGGAGGAGTTTTTTTTTTTGGGGGGGGGGGGAGGGTATGGGTGAAATGCTGAAGAAGAAGAAAAAAGAAGACAGGTGTTAAAAGTTAGAATCGCCCCATAATCAGCCCTACCTTTTCCGGTCACGTGATTCAACATTCCACTTCCTGTTTTACCTTGACCTACGAGTTCGACCTTTCACCTTCAGATCACTGCAATGTTTGTGTAATTCTCCACTCCCACAGGAAAATGGCCACCATCAGCAACATTTTCTTCCCGTTCCCTTAACCCTTTATAAACTATTTACAGCGATGCCGTGATTGCTGTGTACCAGGCCGTACCGACATAATGTACCGTGGTGCTTCTGTACTAGGAAAACTTCTGAAATTCTGTACAGATAGGCGCACACCCGGAACTAGGTGGGCCTCAAGATGTCCATGAAATTACCAGGTAACAAATTAAAAAGTGCAGAAGAAATGAAAAAAAAGAAAGAAAAAAGTCTAAACTGGTCTGACGAACTAGAGCAAAGCAGAGGACAAGACAGAACACTAAATGTTGCACTAAGTGCCGCTATGACACACTAAACGTTGCACTAAGTGCCGCTATGACAACTAAATGTTGCACTAAGTGCCGCTATGACAACTAAATGTTGCACTAAGTGCCGCTATGACAACTAAATGTTGCACTAAGTGCCGCGAGAAAGAAAGAAAGAGAGAGAAAGAGAGAGAAAGAAAGAGAGAGAGAGGGAGAGAGAAAGAAAGAAAGAGAGAAGGAGAGAAATAGAAAGTGAGAAGAGAGAGAAAGAGAAAGAGGAAAAGAAAGAGAGAGACAAAGAGAGGCGGAAAGAAAGAGAGAAAGGAATAAAGAGAGGGAGAGAGAGAGAAAGAAAGAAAGGAGAGAAAAAGAAAGAAAGATTGATTGACTGATTGATCTTTATTTCAAAAGGAATAAAGTTGTGTATTCTTACAAGAAAGAAAGAAAGAAAGAAAGAAAGAAATTGGAAATGAGGGAGCGTTGGTAACACGAAAAACAATTCTACAATTAAATATGCAGGGCCAACTCTTTACTTTATTTGTTGTACAACGAGGTCACTGGATTCAAGGACCCAAGGTTCTATTTACGTCCAAGATCAGCAAATAACAAGTTTGACGTTAACACTCTGTAATATGGTGTTGACATTTAGAAAGAACAAGTAAATTACATTAATAATTTATCTTCTCCTATTCTTTCATATTTCCATGTTCAGTTTTATACTCCGCAGTCCTGTGTTTCAAAGATTTGTCCCGATAATCGTATTACTACGGTCATGACGCCTAAATGTCCTCTAATTTCTAAACACGTGTCCCATATTGTCCCGTATTCTCATCTTTGATCGCCACGTGTTCGAAAGTAGGCAGAATTTTTTTTAAAATTACCTTAGTGGAAATGTTGCTACTTTAAAAAGAAATTTCACTCTATATAGAAGTGCGACAAACACATCTGGCTGGGACATTTGAAAGAAAGTTATAAATCTGATCTTCTTCTTCTTCTTCTTCTTTTTCTTCTTCTTCTTCTTCTTCTTCTTCTTCTTCTTCTTCTATGAGCAACAGCTTTTCAAGCCACTAAGGATCACTGCTGCAGACAAGACACACCTCCATTTCTTTCGGTTCTTGATCTCTTCCTGCCACTCGTAGATTCCAAGAATGCGTATATCTTCTTCTATTTTGTTTCGCCATAGTTGTCTGTAACTTAGAATGGAAAAGGAAAGAGGAGGAGGTTTTTTTGGGGGGTGGGGGTGGGGGAGGGTATGGGTGAAATGCGGAAGAAGAAGAAAAAAGAAGACAGGTGTTAAAAG